>VZRI01007402.1:113294-155888 GCA_013397515.1 Upupa epops
TTCGACGAGTACGGCTCCAGCCCGGGCGGCGACCTGCGGCCCTTCTCCTCCTCTTCCACCACCAGCAATCGCAGTAACACTCCCGAGTCAGTGGCAGAGACCCCCCCGGTGCGGGACCCCGGCGATGGCACCGACCTTTACGGTTACATGGCGATGGAGCGGCCCCCGAGCGGCCGCCTCTGCTACCGGCCTTGCCCCGACGCCGGGGCCGACCGGGGCCACCGCAAGCGGACCTATTCCCTGACCACGCCGTGCCGGCAGCGGCCCGCCCCTCCACAGGTCTCCTCCGCCTCCCTCGACGAGTACACGTTGATGCGAGCCACGTTCGCCGGCAGCGCCGGCCGCCTCTTCCCTTCCTGCCCGGCCGGGGCTTCCCCCAAAGTCACCTATACTCCCTACCCCGAGGACTATGGGGACATCGAGATCGGCTCCCACCGCAGTTCCGGCAGCAGCAGCACCAACCTGGGGCCTCCGGCAGCAGGAGGAGGAGGTGGGGGGGATGATGATGGCTACATGCCTATGACCCCCGGCGTGGCTGCACCCTTGAGGCAGAGAAGCCGAGGTGGTGATGACTACATGCCCATGAGCCCCACCAGCGTGTCCGCCCCCAAACAGATCCTGCAGCCTCGTGCCGGTGTGGGTGGGGGGTCTCCAGGGAATGGCAGCAGCTCCAAAACCAGCTCACCCGGAGAGAGCTCCCCTGATGATAGTGGGTACATGAGGATGTGGTGTGGCTCCAAGCTGTCTGTGGAGAGCTCGGATGGGAAGTTAAGTAATGGCGACTATATCAATATGTCCCCTAGGGACCCTCAGCATGGGCCCCAGGCTCCGTCTCTCACCCCCCCAGATTTCTTTTTTGCCCCTTCAGGGCATGGGTCCAGTGAGCCCCACAAGCCTGGCTGCTACTCATACAGCTCCTTACCCCGCTCTTATAAGAGCCAGGGCCTGGCAAAGGACAGTGATCAGTATGTCTTCATGAACTCCCCAGGAAGGATGATCCCGGAGGAGGTGGTGTGTGGATCAGGCCAGTCACCGGCCAGCATCTTCATCCCCTCCAGCCACATGGTGCCTTCACCTTTGCGGCACAGCCGGACTGAGAGCTTTTTGAGTCAGCGGTGCCAACGGACAGCCCGGCCCAGCCGCCTCTCTTTGGAGACCTTGCGGACGATGCTGCCCAGCATGAATGAGCACCCTCTGCCGCCCGAGCCCAAAAGCCCCGGTGAATACATCAACATCGACTTCGGGGATGCTGCTGTCTATTCTCCCCCCTCGCTGCCTGCTGACAGCCCAGCTTCCTCTCTGGGCTCAGGCACCGGGCAGCGGCGTTCCCCTCTGTCTGACTACATGAACATTGACTTTGGCTCACAGTCACCCTCCCAGTCGGGCGCAGTCTCAGTGGGTTCCCTGGAAGCGCTCTCACCAGGTTCTTCTTCCAGTACCAGCCAGCCTGACAGGCGCTACCTGAAGGCGTCTGTGGGGGTGGCTTGTTCGTCCAGCCCATCCGACAGTGGGGATTACACCGAGATGACCTTTGGCATGGCCACCACCCCACCCCAACCCATTGTTCAGAAGCCAGAAAGTGCCCGGGTCACCAGTCCCACGTCTGGGGTGAAGAGGCTCACCCTATCTGGGGTAGAGGCTTTTATTCTCTCTAGCCCTCCTCCAGACCCAAACCGGGGGGCCAAGGTCATCCGGGCAGATCCCCAGGGGCGCAGGAGGCACAGCTCGGAAACTTTCTCCTCCACCACCACTGTGACCCCCGTGTCTCCCTCCTTTGCACACAACCCCAAACGGCACAACTCGGCCTCGGTGGAGAATGTGTCCCTCAGGAAAAGTGAAGGCCTGGAGGAGGAGCAGGGTAGCAGCCCCATGTGCCGGGAGACCTCTGCTGGCTTCCAGAATGGCCTCAACTATATTGCCATCGATGTGGTAGATGGGTCTCTGGCAAACTGTGACAAAGCCAGGTTGAAAGCCAGGCATGCTCTCAACGGGGGCATTAACAGAGTAGACATGAACGCCTATGCCAGCATAGACTTCCTGTCTCACAACCTGAAAGAAGCAAGTGCTGTGAAAGGTGAGTAGCTATCTCTGCTAGTGCTGTCACGGGTGTCTCTGCTCAGTGTTTGGTTCTCACTGTGGGATTGTGTTTTGTTGGGTAGGGCACTATCCTTCCTCTCTTTATTAAAAAACCTCCTTTCCCCCAATGAGTTGTGTAATGAACAGTCTGGCAGGAACTTGCTGGCTTTTTGTATGAGAAAAAGTTTAATTTTAGGGGTATTTCTTAATGTTTGAATTTGCCTGTACTATTATTAGAGCATATTTCTGGGTACCCCAATAGCGACTAATGATGACACAGTTACTATGTTTGGGCTGTACTTCAGACTTATGTGAGACTTTGGAAAGTGTTTGGAAAATAGGACCAAAATGGCTTATGTTAAAGCACCTTCTAAATGCTATTGTAAAATGATTCAGTTAAAAGCTGAGGTTGTTGGTCTGAGGGGATCTGATTCCCACTATTGGGAAGGACAGTGATACAGACAGGAGAAGGATAAATTTAACATCTTGGTTTTGAAATATGTCTTGCAAAAGTTCAACAGTAATTCATACCGAGTGTGGAATTTAAAGAAAAAAAACTCAAGTAATTCTTTCCAGAAGTCACTATATGCATGAGCTGTTGCATTTTGGATTGCATATTTCTCTTAAAGGCCCACCCTATGGTGGTGTGTGACCATGTTCCAGCTGGGGGCTTAGTCCCAGCATGAATGACCAGTTGGTTGGCTTGCTTTTATATGGATTGTAAATGCTGGGTGTTCAAAGACAAAAGCAAACTGAGGAAATCTGAAACTTGGAGAGAGAGAGAGAGAGAATCCGGGTTCTAATTATGTAGCTGTTCCTTTGTTGAGGTGCTAGTTATGCTGTTTAAACGGGAAAAAAAGAAAGAAACAAAGAAATAGACCTTCCCCCTAAAATAGCAGCCCGCCCCTGCTTAGCAAATTGAGAATTTGTACACAACTGGGAGCTGGCTGAGGAGGATGCAGAACAGCCAGTCTGAGAAGGATTAAAAGTTAATGATGAGACTGTGTAGGGATTCTCTTAGCTCTCAAATTTGTGCAAGATACGTACTTGAAACCTGTCTGCATGTATTGCTGTTGTACTGGATGTTTGTGGGTCTGGCTGGAGGTGGAGTAGGTATTGCTGTTGGATTCAGAGTCAATAACAAGCAAACAGTGATAGTTTGTAAGAGCCACGTGCAGGTGTGTTTTATTGTTCTGTGTTCTCAGCAGCTAGTTGATTTTGAAGAAGAAAATATTTTCTCTTTTGATAGGAAGTACAGGAAGATGGAAAATATGAGAGACCCATCGATTGCAAGCTTTGAACCTAATTAAGACGGGAGGATTGTCTAATGCAGTGTCAGAGTTTGAAAGGGTGAACGCTTACTCTGAATGACTGGAAGGGTTGAGGGACAGAGTGTTACTCCTGTGTTGCTTTTAGTTTTGATGGGGTCGTTTTCAGGATCCCTATGGCTTGACTGAACCTGGTGCAGATGCTGCAGTGACCGCTCGCCTCGTCCAGCCGTGGGATCGTGGGTACTGGCAAAACACTGCATCCCTTGCTTTGCAGACTGATTTTTCACCAAAACTGAGGAGTTTTCTTTGAGCCACCTTTCAGCCCCAACTGCAAACCAAACCCGGTGTTGGGAAAGAGCTATTTTCACAACATTCCCCAAACCGCTGACCCTGAAGCGGGAGGGTGGGGGAAGGGCAGTGGGAGGGGAGAAGGCACTGGTTACTGAGAAAACGCGGAGTGGATGGGAGCGTGGTCACCATCTCGGGGAAAAGCAGGAATGAAAGAGCTGGTCAGTCTGATGAGCACTGGGAGCCGACTGCTGTCCTTTCCATCCAGTAAACAAAGGATCATGCAGTAACTGTAGCTGTGGTGTTGAGGTACATGGCACGTAGTAAAGAGAGCTCTCTTCTGCTGTATTTCTGCCAAAGGGTGGCTATAGGCTTGCCTTATTTTAGTATTTCATCTGCCTGCGTATATGTCTTTCCTCTTTCTCATAAGCTTTTAAAGACACAGACCACATCAAGAAGTGGTGTGGGGAAACTCGCTGGCATTTACTCTACAGCCTTCTGCACCAACCCGCTTCCCTGAGAAGCGAGCAGTGCCTGCTGGGTGTGCTCAGGGTTATGGGATTTGTGTAGCCAATATCAGGCCAAGGCGGTAAGGAAAAACCTCGCACAAACACCATCAGTCAGCAGCGTACAGGGTTAGGTACCAAAAGTGGGCACCGAAGTGGGGTTTCAGGTTTGTCGCATGTGCGGCAGGCAAACTGGAGAAGTCATAGCACGGGCAAAGGGAAACATATCAGAGAGGACTCTACTGATGTATGTCAAATCAAGTAATTAACTTTTCCAGTTTCCTCGTTTCTGTTTCGGTTTTCACTGGGATTTCACACCAAAGCGTGTTTATGGAAGGGCTTTTTTAAAAGAGATCACCGAGTATTGTGACAGTGTATCTATGGTTTGAACAGCGTATCTGTTGATCTGAATGTCAACCCTTGTGATTTGGGAGTCTTGTAAGAATGTACTGGTTTACAGAGAAACATATGCAATTTAAACAGAATTGTATTTTGAGCATAAGGGAGATTATTTTAACACAGTAGTAACCCAGGTAGTTTGAGAGAATTAATTTTGTAAGAATTAATGGTTTGCACAAGAGTTCCTGAGCTTATATGTAAACAACATTGTTTACTTAGTAGTTTGCACTTTTTCAAATTCTGGTTTTACCTACATTAACGAAATGAGAAGCTTTATTTCTTCAAAACTTCTTCACAAACCAGGAGAGGTTTCTAACAAGTTTGAAACAATGGAGAACCCATTATTTAGAACAGGAGAATCTTAGATATACAGGGTACACAAACAAGCTCCTTGTAATGACTTTGCTGGTGATATTTCGATTTATGTAAAATACATGTAAAAAGCCATGCTTGAATCCTTCCTGAAGGTCTGTAGCAGTAGCAGGTTTGTGTTTGTGTTGGTAAGTGTTTTTTAAGGGAAATTATTTGTATCATTTAAGGGTTTAAAGCCTGGTTTTCACGTGTAGCCTGCCTCTCTGCTGTCAGTAACTTGCCTCTGCAGTAGGGAGTGTTATGCTTTTGGCAATTTCTGCCTGTATTATCCTGTTGTGGCAAGAGCAATTGAGTGCATCCACAACTGCTGTCAAAACAGGAACGTTAAAAGGTTGCTTAAAAACAGCTATTTGTTTAGTTTTATTGTGTTTTGAAAGTCTGCAAATATTTAAGTATTGGAGAAACACTTGCCTTCATCTGACATGTAAATAAACTAATGCTGTTACTGGCTGGTTAAAACCTGTTACTTGCTGATAATTAATTAGCCTTTGTTCTTAAATTAAGACTGCTTGTTTGCTTAAAATCATATGAGTTGTGTATGGATTTCATTATTTATGGAGATGTTTACACTTGTTTTTCTCATACAGTGTAAATTATTTATTCCAATATATTTATGACAGACTACATCCAGTGATGATGTGGCTTCTTGTGGTGTATCTGAGTTCTGCTGAAGTCGACTGGGAGTTTTGGCAGGGTAAAGATTTTACCCTTTGTGTAATCCTGAAATTCTTTAGTGAAATTCCCATTAAATATAGAGAGTGTGTGTGTGTTTGTGTGTGTGTGTGTGTAACAAGAAACTTTGCTTAATTGACAACATCAGAGTTGAGTGGATTATCTTTAATTTTGTTTTCTTTTCCATTAACAAAATGCACTGTAACTTACAAAATTTCTAGTAGTTGGTCTACTTCTCTAGAATTGAGCAGAAATGTTCTATGTGTGATACAGAAAGAAACCCTGAGGATTGTTGTCCTCCTATGCTGTTTTGTCTTAATTTATTTAAAGACGTCATCTTCTGTAATGCATCTACTAATAAGTTGCTTTTTCATAAAATGCCCCTCCTCTTCACCTTGTCAGTTAATTTTGTGAGGGTTTTATGACTGCACTTAAACAATAAAAAGCCTATCTTAAGAAATCTCTTGATGTGTCTTTCTGATGGCATTTTAGATTGTTGAAGAACTAACCCATGTTTCCTTTTCCTTTGGGATTACTATGCACAATGGATTATATTATTAAGGTGTTTTTTTTCCCCCTTCAAATATTCCAACTGCCATAAAGTTCTGGTTCCCAGAGCAACATGAGAATGCTTGTTTCTTTAACAAAACCTGTATTCATTTTAAAAGGACTTCTTAAAAGTATTGGAAGTATGTACTGTGTTGGAAGCCTACATATATTTCAAAGGCTTTATTTAAAATCTAATCAGTAAGAGAAACTACTGCAACTAAGTTCTATGAGAACACAAAAATCAACAGTAGAAAGAAGTGAAGTACTTCTAATGCCTTGCATATTGTTTTTTTCCTAACCTCTTATGTTTTAAAACCTCAAATTTTTAATTCTAGAAATTTACTTATTGTCTCTTGGACTGTATTTTAACAGCAGACCAAACCAAAAGTGGTTTGGTATGAACCAAGCTAATGCCACTCTGTGAAGCACAATATGTAAACCAAAGTTATAAAAAATTAAATGAAGCCTTTGATATTTATAATTATATATATCTGCTTTTTACCAGCAGATAGAATATTAAAGCACTTAACATCTATTAGGCTTTTATTTTGCCTTATACTTTAATTAGCATCTAGCTGTGCTGCTCATAGAATGTTATGGTTGCTTTGAGTCATTTAAGACAACCTGTTTTAGACCAAGTTGAGTAGTGGGTTTGTTCTAAAAAGAACTGGTACAGTCTTTGCTCAAGGCAGAGGAAATGCTTAGGTTGATGATTGCTTCTGATTACTTAATTTCTTTCAAGATGGCTACAGAGACTAGGGTTCACTTGTAAGTAAGATGAATAAAAGGAGGTTTTGAATAGACAGAGTATTAGGACATGGTTTGGGGGTGGGGCTATGTGCTTTTTTTAATAAGGAGAGAATAGGATGGGTTTCTTTACACTTGATTTACCATTATTTGTACATGACATTAATTACATTGGAATGCCAAAGCGGTTTAAAAGTTGAAACACAGAAAGCATTCACAGAAAAATGAATCTGGAGTTAGTGTATATAATCTAGCTTTCTTCCCTGTTCAGCAGTTAAATGGCAATGTGGGTACAGCCAGGTATTTTCTGTTTATATCGTGTTTTCTCTAAAACACCACTAATATGTTTCTTCTTAAAGAAATAAATGCATAAAGAAATGGCTCTGTCTGGGGTTCTTTTTTTCCCAGTTAGCAGAGGTATAGTGTGTCTTTGTACTGGTCCATATGTTTTCTCTTTGTGTGTAGGTGTGTTGTGTATTAGTCACAATAGACTTCAGAGTCTGTGGCACTTTATATGTTATGTTGTCGTGGTGTGTGTGATAGCAATTTAAAGTGAGTAGAGCAACTGATTTGATAAGTCATGTAATGATGAACGTTTCACTATTATTAGTTGTAGTTTCTTAGTGTTTGCTTAGAGGTGATCTGTGTATGCATCGAGGCCACTGGTATCCCTCGAGATTTTAGCAGTTTGTGTAGTGACCCTGAGGCTTGAATGTGTTTTGTTTTTGTGTCTGTTGTCTGGCATGTAGTTATTTTTAAAGTTATTGTGTGTATGTATGTAGAGGTCAAGAGTGGCAGCTTTGAAAAGCCCAAGTTCAGCTGAGTTAGTCCCCTTGCTGCCAGTTGCTGAAAAGGCTGGTTTTCTTCCTGCAGCCGTTCCAAATGAAAACTTCCATTGGTATTGCTTTTTTTGTGGTTGTGTGTTGTGTTTTTCTTTTTACACTTGTGTTTGTCTCAGTTGCCTTTAGCTATCCAGTATGCAGGCATCTTGTGTCAGGTGCTCTGGAGAATCAGCACCACGAAAGAGCCAGCAAGCTCCCACATCTTTTTTTAAAATGCAACTTCCAAAGTAGCACAGTTTCCCCCAGTGTCTCTCGGTAGAGTATGTGCAGTTTCCACACTAATTCCACCCTCAGTCATAGGGTTGCATTTGTATTTAAAGCAAGCTTTTAGGGCTTGGACATGACAAGCCTGATCCAAACCACGCAGAAATCAATGTAAAGATTGCTTAGATCTTTACAGAAGCTCACCTCAAAAAAATCCACTCCTTGTGGAGTGTTAAAGTGCTAACACACATGCTAACATCTGAGGCTCACTCAAAGAAGCAGTAGTGTGTAATCTCCTCTGTGTTGCCAGTCAGACAGTAATGAATTACTTTCCTGAAGAATAGGCGTGATCCCAGTGACAAGTCTGGTAACTGCGTACACATTTCCATGGAGCTGTGCTATTGCTTGGTAGCTGAGGTGAAAAACAGACCACTAAACCAGCACCACTTGGGGAAAACATTCAATCTGATAAGGAGAAATCCCTTTGGAAATCAATTAAAAAGAGCTCTGCTACTCTCCAAGTGTTTTTAATTAAAAAAAAATAAATTCACAGCACACGGTACCAACTTTTCTACAGTGACAATGGCTCAGAATTGAGTACGGGTGTATCAAAAAACGCCAGCATGGCAAAGGGCACTACCCTCTGGGACGAGGTGCATTACACCTTAACAGTGAGAAACTACTTTCCAAAATAAGCATCTTTGATGCTAGGGTGTGACTTTGTTTATTTCCAAATCCTGATTTGCCTGTCTCAGTGGGGGGAAATAAAGGTTAGTTTGGATCGTGTTTGGGTTTTTTTTTTTTTTCATCTTGGTATATTAATCACAGAAATAGTTAAGGGGGGAGGGGAAAAACCCAAGTAAACAATGCAAGCCCCAGACCTAAGCCCCTACCTCTGACGGTAACGTCTACATCGAGGAAGAGTAATGTAATAGCTTGGTTCCATAGATTAGGAGTGATTCAGTGTGCTGTTTACATTATTTGTCAATCTCTTCAGCATCCTAGAAGAGAACACTTCCTTCCTGGCAGATGGCAGCCCCAGGGCCATGCACCTGCCGGTACAAGCACTGTGCACTGGTAATCTACCCCAGCATTGCTGTTGACAAGAGGCTAATGATCGGAGACTGTCTGCCTGACAGCCTAAACAAAACAGGAGCATATTTGTCCTTTAGGGAGGGTCTTGGAGATCTTAAGATGGGCAGTCAGGATGGTATACTGAAGAATTATAACGCAGTTTAATTCATCCCTTTGCTAGTGTTTGTGGTGCAAGCCACTGTAGGGATAATGATGCTGCAGAAAGTGAACGAAGGGATTTTCTGTTTTTCTGGCAGAGTGACAGCCACTTTAATACCTCTGTGTGCATGGGAGGAAGGCTTGTGTGATTTTGCTGGCTGTGTCACTGTCCTCTGCAGCAGTCTGCCCTTGCTGGAAGCAGGGGGTCGGACGTACTTACGCTGGGCTCTATCTTGTGCTGGGAAATGGGGACAAAGTGGCATTACAAAGTCAGAATGTCTGTCTTCATTCTTTCAGTGGTGTCCTTGGTGCCTGCATAATGCATTCCTCTTTCAGTCGTTTGATTTGTGATGTTGTATGTTTTTATTGTGTCGCTAGAGCAGGCTTTCTTACCTTTTGTTCATTTCTCTTACGTGTTTGTGTGTTCACTTTCCCTCTTTGAAATGAGCATGGGTGACATTTCTCGGGGACACTACCCAAGGCGAGGGTATCTTTGAAGTAGGCCAGGATGTTCTTTGCTAAATTTAAAAACTACCCAAATATTACCCAGAGTTTGTAGAGTATTAAGCAGGATTACATGACGCACGGATTAGACATTGTTGAGCAGCTTGTTTTTGTTTGAAGGGGTCAGAAATGGAGGCACTGGGGCTTGAGTGTGATGCCAAAATAGCAAACTTACTGGTACCACAAACAGCAGAAGTTTCTTAGAAGCAGTAGAGCACAGTGAAGAATTTTCCAAGCGATGCTTTAGTAACATCTGTTTGATCTGTGCCGTGATGATGAGTATAAGGTATGAAACTCATTGTTCCACTGGGTCTCAGTTCCAAATGTGTTTCCCAGATGCTTTAAAGCAGGCTAAGAACATCACTGTGAGTGCAGCTTGAAGCAGAGGACTTCTCTTCAGTTAAAGCAGTAACTGATTTCAGTATAGCGAGAAAACAAAACAAGACCTAAGCAGCTTTAGATTTGCCTCTTGTTTTCTCTCAGGCAGTACATTATTTTAAAAAAGTGTTTAAGACCGTCCTAATGTCCACTTTAACCCCTCCTTAAATCAGTAGCACTAAGTAACGTATGGAATGAGAATTCAGAATTTTATGGGGTTTTTTTTTGTTTGAATCTAGGCTTTTGCTCACCAAAACTGTCAGGACTGATCAAACATGATTTGTGACAGTTTTTTAGGGGGAGTTAGGCTTAACACTTGTGTAGGAGACAGTAGTGTTGAGTGGTTGATCAAGAACTAGAAAATGAGGATGCTGGTGTACTCTGCCTTCAGTGATGGAGATAACTGGTTTGGATGTGGAAGGTGGAGGTATCATTTGTAAGGCAGTTGCAATTGGTGGTAACACCATTAGTTTTTACAATGCAAATGTTTGGAAAAGTTTATAGGAAGGTTGACTTACATCTTCAACAACAGGTTTTAGTCCTGACCAATTATTTCTACTAAAATTAATGAAGTAGAGCTATAGCAATAGTCTAGCAAAAAGTGACATTGTTTTCTTGTAACAATCTTGTACAGAAACTACTGATAAAGATTTGTGATGGTGATTGTTCTTGAACTATGGAAAGTTACTTGATTATTATTTACAACTAACTTGCATTGATGTAGCATAAAACTTTGAGTGTTTATATTTGGATTGAGAATCAAACCTGTTTAACTTAATGCAAGGCTACGTAGAAGTGACAGAGTTAGTGATTATGACTTCAAAATGGTTACAGGACCATGACTATATAAAAGAGCAGTAGAAGTAAATGAGGCAGAGAGTAGTGAGATACTGTGGATGGTTTTGTTATTGTTTTCTAGTAGAACTAAAACTCAGCCCTGAGGAAACAATTTGACGGACAATTTTTATTTTATTAAAATAAATGTATACTTCACTGTGCTAGAAAGTGGAAACAATGCACTTCGATCTTGCAGCTCTAGTGAGTACAGTTGAAGAGGTATGTCTGAATGCAGGGGGAGTGGGTCTGTAGTGTGAACGAGTTAGTTTAGGTACCATGCTGTTGTCTGATGGGTGTAGAGTCTTACGAGAGGTAAAATCTTCCTTAAGTCTTGAGTCTCTTTTGTTGATCGCAAGCTTTAGCAGGCTATGATGGCTGTGTGCTATGGTTTTATAGAAAACATTGTGGTATTTTCTTCTAATATTTCTTTCCTCGGTCGATGGTTTTAACTTTTTGTACTCAGAAGCAGCTGTTGTCACACGTACAAGGTGCTAAGGCATCAACCTTACTGGTTTACATGTTGTGAGGTTTTTGGTCATGTAGCCTAAGGCTTGTAATCTACTTATTTTTACTTTGACAAAGAATTTGGCAAAAAGTATTGATTTTTGTTAATAACTTCCATATTGTTGTAATGCAGCTTTCTGTTTCCTTAATTATTTAATGGTCTAGATTGGAAGGGACCTTTAAAGATCATCTATTTCCAACCCCTCTGCCCTGAGCAGAGACACCTCCTCCTAGACCAAGCTTTGTAGGAGAAACAGAATGCTTACTTTTTTTTTTTTATTTAAAAGAAAAGAAGGGGTGCAGGTGATCTCTTGGGTCCCTTCCAACCCCTAACATCCTATGATCCTATGATCCTATGCTCTAGAACATGTGCCTGGGAAACAGGGTTGGCATGTGGGAGGCAGCTTTAGACTCTGCATCTGGAGCAGAATGTAGTATTTACATTGTGTCTGTACTTGTGTGTCTTAAGTCTGAAGATGTTCCTAGTGTTTTCCTGTTAGTTTGCTTTAGATCCCAGCCCCTTTATCAGATGCTGTTTTTTTTGCTTGCCTTCTTGAGGCATTCTGCCATACATACTGTAAAGGGTTACCTGAGCAGCTGACTCTTCTTTGTTCCTCTCTGAAGGCAATGTGGTACCCATATTAATACAGGCTATAGCAAGGTAGGGCTATGGCTGTAACTGACAGAATGAACAACATTGCCATCTGTCATCTTAAGTCTGAAATTCTATTTCTTCATTGGATCAGTTGTTACTAGAGTTTGTTTTCCCAGTACACGTGTTTGTCTTGGTCTGTACGGTGGCACCTTTGTTACCTTACAGAAGCAGAGGCATAGTTTAACTTCTGAGTTAACAGGTTTTCAACATTAGACCCGCCTGGATGTGTTCCTGTGTGACTTGGTCTAGGTGATCCTGCTGTGGCAGGGGGATTGGAGTAGAGGATCTTTCGAGGTCCCTTCCAATCCCTAATGATTCTATGATTTTTCATGGCAGTGATGAGATATTAATAGAGAGGCTTGGAGCAATTTCTTTTAGGTTCTTCTTTGGGCCATTTGTGACCGTATAGTATCTTTCAGAAATAGTAATAATTAATTACTGCAATTAATTTTTTTCAGTACTTTAATTAAAAATAACTGCTGGAGATAAGAACCCCTCTGCAACAGTATAAAGTACTCTGTGGACTGCAATTTGGAAAGCTGTGATGTGGAGGAACCCAACATTTGCAGCCCATTCGTGCTGTATTTATTTTATGTGTGAAATGATTACATGATTTTGTCTTGTTCCTGCTATATAGAAAAGTGTATCTGTGGTCTCTTGTCTCAGTTGAATTTGGCTTCTCTTCTTTTAAGAGACTTTTCTAATGACAGATAGAGAGGCTGAGAAATAAAAAGTGGGAGACACTGAGAAAATGGTTGTGTTTTTCTTACTCAGTTAGTTGGTTGTGTTTTTCCACCTCATAAGCAGGCATCTCGCGTTTGCTGCAGGAGAGGTTGTTTAGCACAGATGGGACAGAGTTATTTGCAAGCCAAGGAAGGATATTCCAAAAGATATTCCAGAGGATGCCATTTATCCCTGATTTTCCTAACAGGCTTTGTGGAATTCAGCTGTGCTGGACACCCATTTTGGTCTGATGGACACACAAGTATAATTAAAGGACATAAATGTATTAATCTGAGGCCACAAGAGGACCACAGCACTTCAGAAGTCTAGGATACCTTAACACAGGTGTTCTGAGTGAAGCTGCTTAATGTTTTCTGTGTTGCAGTTTTCCACTCTAGTGTCTCTAGTGTGCCCTAAGGGTACATATTCCCACTTTAGATGTCCACATATATGATGGTGTTGTTAATCTATTCACTGTTCTTGTGCTTTGTGTAAAACTCAGAGGCTTGGCCCAGTCTGTATACACTACATCTGCACCTTACTAGGAGCCTACATTCCACTTAAAATACAGAGCTAGCTTCTGAAAGTAGTCACTGGAAGGATTCAGTTGCCTTTGAAGGGGCTGGTCAAAGCCAGACTTAGTCTTCCCTGACTGTAGAGGGAACCTAATACACTTCTCATAAATGGAACATCTAACTTCTGGAGGTCTGTGTGTGGTTTATGAGAGCAGACTTGCTGTGTGGAGTCTATTTTAAGCAGAAGGGCTTGAAATGAGACTGATATTTGTATGTGGATCAGTTGGTGTAGCAAATTATTCCCGCCTGACCTGGACTGTTCTCTAGTTAGTTGATGATGTATTGTACTTGTTCAGTAAATGTGAAATTAAAAGGGATTTGTGTTGGTTTGGTTTTTTTCTGTCTATGCAGCTGTGGCACCATTGGCTGAACAGTTTTCAGTGCATTTTCTGATCAGTCACAACTTGTAAAATATGTGGTGATATCAGCACCTTAACACTTAAAAGCAAACTTGTGCTTTAAAAGCCTACTGGTATATTGCAAAGGGTTTCTTTGTGCACATTGTCTGCGATCTTTCCTTTTACATTCTTCAAAAAGCATCCTTCTACAACAGCATCTCAGCTTTGTTAAGTCTCACCTACTGCACGGTATCCTACAGGAAGTTGTAGTTCCTTTATGTGACATCCTGAAGTGTTCATCACACCTATCTGAGATGTCCTCAGCAGCTCTAATAAGCTGGGATGCTGGCAATGGGAGAAGACCAATACAGGTCTTTGTAGACTGGAAATTTAGGGGCATTTGCTGCTGAATGTCACAGGACTAAAGCCAAACTCCTACGTATCCCATGTTAAGTGACAAAGATGGAGTTTAATCTGTTTTATAGAAGCAGTCCCAGCAGCAAAATGTAACGTCAAAAAGATGACGGAGTCAGTCATAGAATCCTGTGGTCAGATCCATTGCTATAAGAAAGTAGGATTGCCCAAATCACTATGTGAGATACCAGTGAGCCTTTCAAGACAATTAAGTGTAATGGGTTGCTTGCAAACATATTTACTAGCAACAAATCAGGGAAGCCATAAACCAAAGACATGTGAAAGCACTTGGGAGAGGAGGAGCAGTACTAGTGGGACAGTAGAATACAGCCCTGTTTGTGTAAATACTTATTTGGAGCACTGGTAATTACAGAGGGAGGTGTCTTGCTTTGGAGTTGCCAATATTGCACATAAATGATGCTTTTTTGGTCCTTTGTAAAAAAAGCTTTGAAGCTTTAAGAGAAGTGATGTGAAAGCACTCTAACAGTACAGTATTTGTCATATTTTAACTAATAATTTCTTTATCGTGGGGAAAATCTCATGACTGAAAAAATTGAGTGCTGTGTTCTAAACGGAGGTTTGTTTAATGTCTGCAATAGTCTTGTTCCTCGAGGTAGGTAAAACTTGGCATTTTGCATCCACCTTGTTGAGCTGCTGTTCTTAAAAGTGAAGCTTTGGCATCTGTTTGATCTTACAGAACCTACGAGCTTGCTTCACTGTAGTTTTGCAGTAAACTGTTAGATGGGGAGGGTTCAGGACACATCCAGTGGACCTCAGAAGAGTCTCAGTTCACTCAGTACTATCTGTCTTTCTTGCTTGAGAAAGTAAAATCTGAGTAAGACAGAAGACAATTACTGTATATGCTTTCTAAGGGGTGACTTCATTCATGTCTTTAAATATGTGAGGGGTGGGTGTCAGGAGGATGGAGCCAGGCTCTTCTCAAGGTCATCTGGTGATAGGACAAGGGGCAGTGGGTGCCAGCTGGAACAGAGGAAGTTCCATATCAATATCAGCAGGAACTTCTTTCCAGTGAGGGTACTGGAGCACTGGAAAAGGCTGCCCAGGGGGTTGTGGAGTCTCCTTCTCTGGAGATGTTCCGGACCCACCTGGATGTGTTCCTGTGTGACTTGGTCTGGGTGATGCTGCTGTGGCAGAGGGATTGGACTGGATGATCTTTCAAGGACCCTTCTGATCCCTAAGGATTCTAGGATTCTGTGACAACATGATATTACACGGACTGTCAGTTGTAACTGTACATAGGAAGTAAAGGCTTCAACTTTATTTGGAGGCATGAGTCTAACATGTGACAGGTTCAGAACAAGCAGAAGAGAACTGTCCTTGCACCAAAGCTACAGGGTGCTTACTATACATTTCCATGAAGTGCAGGTGAAATGCATAAGGTCCTGGATAGATAAATCATTAGAAGCTAGATGAAGATTTGGTGAAATATCTCCACATGCTTGTCTTGTTGGCCATTTTTTAAAGTCATACTTTAAGCAGCTGCTTTTGACCCAGAGGAAGGACTAGAGGAGTTTTTAGCCTGCTTCAGTGCAGCTGTTTTGTACTGTACTGCTTATTTCACTAAGTGGTTCTGGGAAGGTTGGGGGTGGTGGTGTCTGTTTGTCATGGAACATGAAGTCTGCAAATTCTTGCCTAGTTTTGTCTTTCCCTCCCTCCATTCCTGATTGATTCACATTAACAATGGTGAGAACACAAAAGATTCCTAGAAAAGCATTGACATAAATTGAAACTCATCCTTTAAAATCTTTTTATATCCTACTATCAGATGCTCAGAGTTTTAAGTGAGAGAGAGACAAGAGAAAGCAGTATGTAAAAGATTGCCCTCCTGTGTGTGCCAGGTTGTTCCTCTTAGCCCTTGCTGCTTTCTTTTTGTCTCTTCTCACTCCTCCTCTTCTGTAACAGCATCTCTGGATGTCTTTCTTAACATGAAAGTCCAGAATGCAGCTGGCAGCCTAACTTTGTGACCATCCAGTGCCTTTGGAGGCCAGGTTAGATGTGTAAATGAATGTGGTATCGGGGATGCTTCAGTCTCCTTGGTTAGCAGTCTGAAACTTTGTTTTCCCAACAGTTGGGTAGGTTATTCTGAAAGTTGAGGAGAGCCTTGTGTTTTAAAACGTACTGCTGTCGGGAAGATACACATCTTCTAGGATGGAGAAATGTTCCGTAGAGACATTGTAAATCTGAAACCTCTTGATACTAGGTACCTAAGCTCTTTTGGCAATGATGGAGGCAGGGATCAGTCTTTCAGAAAAGAGCGCCTGGATCAAGTGTTTCTGTTCCCTTGCTCCCAGTACTTAACATGACTGGAGCACTGACCCAGTACCTTTCTGGCTGGAAGAAAACCCCCAATCTTTTTTTCTTCCCTCCCTATCCCTAGTGAGTTTTAGCCATATATTCTTTGGTAGAGTGCTCTCATTCTTTCTTACTGAAGCGGTTGTCATGAAATAATTAGATACCCACTGTAATGGAAAGAGAGAGTGAACATGACTTCCTACAACGTACATGAGTCCTTATCCCTGTTGCTATGAATATTTAAATTCCTAATATGAATAATAATTCTTCAATTTAGTCACTGGAAAAGATTGCATGTTCTCCCAAGTGAGACAGAGAGAGGAAAAAGCATGCTTTTAAGCAATTTGAGCTCTAACCTGAACAGTGTTCAGGTGGAGTTAGAGATGGGATTGGACCCTCAGTCAGTTTGCAGAGGACACCAAATTGTGTGGGAGTGTTGACTTGCTTGAGGGCAGGAAGGCTCTGTACAGAGGGACTGGGACAGGTTGGATTGATGGGCTGAGGCCAATTGTCTGAGGGACAAGAAGGCCAAGTGCTGGCTCCTGCATTTCAGTCACAACAGCCCCAGGCACCGCTACAGGCTGGGGGATGTGGGGCTTGAAAGCCGCCCAGCAGAACAGGACCTGGGGGTGCTGGCAGACAGCTGGCTTCATAGGAGCCAGTAGGGTGCCCAGGTGGCCAAGAAGGCCAACAGGATCCTGGCCTGGATCAGGAAGAGCGTGGGCAGCAGGAGAAGGGGAGTTCTTGTGCCCTTGGACTTGGCCTTTTGTGAGGCCTCCTCTCCAGTCCTGGGTTCAGTTCTGGGCCCCTCATGACAGGAAAGACAGGGAGATGCTGGAATGGGTCAAGAGCAGAGCTACCAAGCTCAGGAGGGGTTGAGAGAACCAGTCGGATGAAGACAGGCTGAGGGAGCTGGGCAGGGTGAGTTTGGAGAAGAGGAGGCTGAGGGGGGACCTCACTGCCCTCTCCAGCTCCCTGAAGGGAGATTGTAGAAAGGTGGCTGTTGGCCTCTCCTCCTTGGTGCCTGCTGACAGAAGCAGGGGCACTGCTCTGCAGTTGAGGCAGGGGAGGGTTAGATTGGATATGAGGAAGAAATTCTTTGCAGAAAGAGAGGTTGGGCACTGGCAGGGCCTTCCCAGGGAGGTGATGGAGTCCCCGTCCCTGGAGGTGTTGAAGAACCCTGTAGCCATGGTGCTTCACACCCTGCTCAGGTGGCAGCAGGGAGGGGGTCAGGTTGTGTTCGTCAGTCTCTCAGGGATTTTTTGTTGGGGTGCGGATGGTTGGACTCGGGGATGTAGAAGGTCCTTTCCAACCAGGATTATTCTGTGATTCCTATTTGTCTGAGCTTAAGATGAAATAGGGCAGAATAATTGTTGCCTTTATTCTTGTTAGGATGACTAGCTCCTTGTTGTAGGGCGAGTGGATCAGAGATGGAGAGGTAGCCACTGGGGATGGCGGAAGGTACCTGAGTGTTGCCTAGTGTATGCTGCAGGATCAGATGTGCTAATTCAGTTGTATTTCTGAAGACGGGATTGGTATGTAGTTCAGTGTCTTAGTGACCAATCCCTCCTCTCATCCTTCATCACTTGTAAGGTTAGCATGCTATTCTGCAAAAATATTGTCTCTTAAAAAACTTTGTCTCACGTGGTTGCTGGTGTCTGGTTATTGCTGATAGTCTCTTCCTGAAAAGAGGTGTTCTCTCTCCTTGGTGTGGTGGAAGAAGCTGTAAAAATCAAGCCAACCCACTAGTTGAGGGTTGCAGTGTTGGGTTTTGAATCTACACTGATGAAGGAATAGTGCAATAGTTGTAGGGTTTGGTGGCAATTCCAGTTCCATGATGATGGTCATCAGCTAAGAGCATGACTTCTTGTTCCACAGTGGTTAAATCCTGCATGGGTGAACCACTGAGTGGCTCTTCAGCCAGCTGCCACAGACTTACCTGTTCAGTGGTAGATTTTCTATAGTAGCAACATCTGCTTCTGCATGTGCGTTACTGTCCCTCATACAGACTCCCAACAGAAGTCCAATAGGACTAATCATTTTTTTTTCTCCTAGCATTTTGCTTAGAGAAAGCAGCTGGATTTTGTTGAATTCTGTGTAATGGTGCTGAATGGTTGAATACCCACCTTGCAAGGGAGAGGATCACTGAAAGCATTTCATATAGCAATGTGTTGAGGGGGTTTTTTGGGCTAATTTATTTGAACCCTAATCATGGGATTAAATCACATCTATACAAACTTGTTTAATAGAGCACAGTGGCTGTAGGTCTGTAATTAAGAGATGGAATAGAAACTGTTTTAAATTGATTCTGGAAACACGAGCATGTCTAATTTCTTTAATTTTAAATTTCAAGTGTCTTTTATTATAATTGGTATGGGAAATGTATTTCTGGACCAGCACTTGAACTATAAACTCATTACAATGACATTTGTACGTGTAAACCTTTATTTTCCCCATAGTTATATTTTAAAGTTTAGTTATTCATACTACAAAATCCTTGGGAATCCTGAAAAAATGATAGAAAACACAAATTCTATCCAATTCTGAAATCAACTAAGCGTATCCCTCATCATCATTGTCTGTAGTTGTACTAAGCTCGGGTGTAAGAGTGTGGGGACAGTAAGTGTTAGTTGTGTAAATATATGGTGTCAAACACAGATTACTTGACTTCTACCCAAAGGTATTAAAAATCTAACGCTCACTGAGAATGATGGAGATTTCTCCGTACCTTCAGCTGGACATTTTAGCCTCTGAAGTGCATGCTAGGACCAAAACCAAAAGACAAGTCTTTGCTGGTGCTGATCTGTAGCAATTTGCAGCCGGTTCTTCGAGATCATCTAGTGGTTTATTTCCTATTTTAGAAGATGGTATTTCCCCCCCCGTATTTATCTCAATGTAGTTCAAGATGTTGTTATTTTTACCTGCTGCACACAACAATTAAAAGTACTGTAAAGCTCATTTTAATATAGAATCATAAGGGATTGGAAGGGACCTCATAAGACCATCTAGTCAAATACCCCTGCCCCACAGTGGGATCACCCAGACCAAGTCGTACAGGAACAGATCCAAGCGGGTCTGGAATGTTTCTGGAGAAGGAGACTCCACACCCCACCCTGGGCAGCCTGCTCCTATGGTAGCAAAATCCCTACTTTACTACTTTAAAGAAATTCAGTGATTTATTTATCCTATTATGAATCATGAAGAATCTATGTTGACATGATCCTCACTTTTCTGAATTCATAAAACAAATCATATCTAAATAACATTACTGTTATTACTAAATAACGTAACTGTTTCTTGGTGGAATGACATAGCAAGAGAGCCTATAACTCTTGGGGCAGCGTGTCTCCAATTATGATCAACTGTGCCTTGTTTTAAAAAAATAACAGCATGTCTTTTTCATTTTGTGGTTTAACTTGTTGTTCCTGTCAAGTGTGGAAACATTTTGCTTTGGATGCATATTATTCCCTGCCTGTATAAACCGTTTGAGCACACTGGTTCGTTTTTGCCTGCAAGTTGTTGGCAAGGTGAAACTTTTCCCTGTGACTGTGGCTGATCGTGCCTTTACTCAGGGTGTGCACCCCTAGCTGAGTGAGGCTCAGATTCTCTGGTATTCTCAGCATTTGGCTCCTGCTCTGTGCCTCCTCGTTAGTATCCTGGCATTCTCACTGGGATGCGTGGCCAAATCTGTGACCTTAACAATGTGTGTATCTTGTTCCTACAAACCTTCCTGTAAAGGAGCCCTTGGAGATTGTGGTTCAGAACATCTCCCACTGCTGTTAGTGCCAGGTTGACATGGGTTTATTGCCACCGGGACCCGTGCTGTCCCTCTCTACCCTTGCCACCTGCCTCCCAGCTCTGCTGACATGCTGGTGTTGACCGCTCTGGGTGTAGGGAATGTGCTGCTGACATGTGAGGCTACAGCCTTTGCAGGTGCCTGACTGGATCAGTGCATGGTGCTGGAGCATAGAGGAAGGCAGTGCTGTGTAGTTGGTGGAACACTTGCCTTTGATGTCTGTCTAACTGTGTGTCTCCTTCTGTGTGTCTATGAGGGCCAAGGACATCCCCATGTGGGTGGAATTCAGTACCTTGTGCTTTGCCACTTGATGAGACCTGGCCTGATGCCCACGATGTACGTGATGTTAACCCTCAGATCTGGTTCTATCGGTAGGATTGCTCTTCCAGGAAAAGTTAGTTAGTGGCATCGGAACCTTAATTGATTTGACGGACAGTGTGGAGAAGTGAAACAAAGCCACAGAGTGATCTGCCTGGAGTCAGGGCAGAAGCTGGAGGGTTCTGATCCATTTTGGCAATTGTGCTGCCAGTGGAATGATTAGATTTCCTAGTTATGAATAACCAGCAGCATGTTTTGCCGTAAGCTGCATGAATAGCCCTTTCTGTCTGCATGCTTGTTAGCAAAGGAGAATTATTTTTAGAAATTAAATATTTTATCCAGGGGGGTTGTGGAGTCGCCTTCTCTGGAGATGTTCCAGACCCACCTGGATGTGTTCCTGTGCGACTTGGTCTAGGTGATCCTGCTGTGGCAGGGGGATTGGACTGGATGATCTTTCGAGGTCCCTTCCAATCCCTAAGGATTCTATGATTCATTGCTTAGTTTCAAAATTAATAAGCAGACTAGATCTTCTTGCGTTCCTTTTGTGTTAAATGTATTGTGTTATGATATAGTTAACCAATCTTTGAATATTTGTTAGCTTCCAAGCAACTTGTGGTGTTTGTTGTAGGGTTTACTCCCCAAGAACCACTGGTACAATCAGATAACTTTAAGCAGTCTTGGAAACTCAGCAGTCCTCATGGATGCTTTTCTTAATAAAGCCAATAAAAAGGCGGAAACGTCAGTAATGACAGAGTGCTGGACTTTGTATTTTGATTGGCATGTGCCCCTGGGGAATGAGGTTATCAAAGAATGTAGTTGTGTCCTGTGGGGATTTTGTTTAGATTCTGGATAAAGGCTATGTTTACTGATGTGACATGCTCTGCAACTGGAATGTTGACCTGAGACTTCAAATAAGTAAAAGATACTAATCACAAGTGAAGATTAACAGTGAGATAGTTGTAGGTTTGGGGTATTTTTTTACTTCAGCATGGGACTTGAAACTTCTTTCAAGTAGGCTTGCTCTGGAGTTGACATTGCTATTATATGGATCAAGTGTTAGCAGTACTTAATTTTCCTTTCCTAATTCAAAGCTTAATGAAGTCAGAGGAAATTTAGTCTTCAGTAACGAGGAGCTGGGTCTCTTTAGCTTAGAGGAGGCTGAGGGGTGACCTCATTCATGTCTGTAAATGTGTGAGGGGTGGGTGTCAGGAGGATGGAGCCAGGCTCTTCTCAAGGTCATCTGGTGCTAGGACAAGGGGCAGTGGGTGCCAGCAGGAGCAAAGGAGATTCCATAGAAATATCAGAAGGAACTTCTTCCCAGTGAGGGTAATGGAGCATTGGAATGGGCTGCCCAGGAGGGTTGTGGAGTCTCCTTCTCTGGAGATGTTCCAGACCTGCCTGGATGTGTTCCTGTGCGACTTGGTCTGGGTGATCCTACTGTGGCAGGGGGATTGGACTGGATGATATTTCGAGGTCCCTTCCGTTCCCTTATGACTATATGGTTCTATAAGTCAGCATTACAGACTCATTGTATTACGTGTTTACTGCATCATAGTCTCTTAGGCTTGTGCCCACAGTCCCATCATTCAGCCACAAACCCTAGGAACCAAATGTGGAAGTGCTTTTGAAGCATTGGCTGCTTCACCTGTTCCAGTTTAATTCTGGCTGGGCAGTACCTGTTGTGCAGTCACAACGCTGGCAGGTTTCCTCAATTGCTAATCATCCTCTGTGATGACTGCCCTTGTCTGACGTACTTCTGGAAACATACTTGTTTATGGTCTTTGCATATACAAAACTACTTTTCTCATATTTCCCTATCTGACCACATGATTACTATTTTAACTTTAGTTTGGTTTCACTATCATGTGGCCACCTTTGGGGACCTAAATTTAGTTGTCACTTTTGTTTGTGTTTATTTGGGAGAGGAAATCAGTGACACAGAGTCACCGTGTATCTTATTTGTCTACATGATGCATTTATTCTGCTTCTTGAACAAAAGTCAGAGCAAAGGAGTTTCTTAGGTGACTTAGATGAGGGATCTCTGCTCCCTTCTGAGACCCATCTTTCCTGCCATACATCTTGCCGTATAGCTTAACTGGATGGTGATGGTAGTTTGGAGGCTTCCTCGATTGCGTTATGAGTCAATTCATATGCTTGATTTGAAACACCCTCCCAGCCCAAACAACAAGAGGTTATTTTCTGATGATTGAATGGGTAGGTTTAACTTAGTTTCTGATCAGGAAAGTGGCAGCAAATAAATGCTAATGGATGGAGACAATGAGATGCTCTCCTTTTGGTCTTGGCAAGCTGTGTCATGAAATAAAATCCCAAGTAATACCCTAAGTGTCTGATCATATAGCAGCTCAAATTGACTCCAACAGGAGTAATTCCTTAAACAAACCTCAGCTCTGAGAGATTCAGTAGCGATTTAGCGGTTCTCACGTGTATGCCAAGGTATGTCAACTTCTGTTTTTGTGTAAACATCAAAGAAAAGTCTTTGTACTGTTGTACTTCTGATTAGAAGATTATGTGGATTGAAGCTTCCGCAGATAAACAATACATTTACTTTGACATCCAGGTTTCACCTAGAATTTCTTCTTATTTTGTGATCCCAAAAGAATGGAAAATACGCAGGAATACTGACTCGTACCGCTGCACTCAAAATTAACAGGTTGTGCTGCTTACAGACTAATGTAAGTAACAGTGCGAGTCCTCAAAGTGCTTAAAATCACTTCAATACTTAGCAACACTCGTGCTAACATATCTTCCTACGTGAATCCATGTTTTCATTTAACTTGCAAATGTGAGGACAACATATGAAGAAAATAATGCAATAAACTGTTAAATAAACGAAATAGTAGCACTTCCCGTGAATGCAGTGTTGCAGCCTGCTGTTGTAGTGCGATGTACTACATGGTTGGCATCTTTTGAAATGAGATGTCAGTGTTTTCTTACTTAAGATTTACAGTCTTGGTGTTTTAATCACTGCTGTTTGCACATTGCTGCTTTCCCAGTATTAGAGCAAGCAGGAAACTACTGAAGATGATTTTAAATTCAACAAGAGCAAATGCAGGGTCTTGCACCCTGGGGAGAAGCAACCCATGGATCAATACAGATTAGGAGTAGGCTTGTTAAAGAGTAGCCTCGAGAAGAAAGATCTCAGAGTACTTGTGGACACTAAGTTGATCGTGAGCCAGAACTGTGCCCTCGCTGCCAAGAAGGCCAGTGATACCCTGGGCTGCATTAAGAAGTGTGTTTCCCCTAGGTCTAGAGAGGTCATCCTCCTCTGCTTACTGCCCCAGTGAGGTCACATCTGAGATTCTGTGTCCAGTTCTGGGCTCCTCAGATCAAGAAAAGTAGCTAGTGGAGAGAGCAGTGGAGGGCAACAAAAATGTTTGGTGGCCTGGAGCATCTTTCTTATGAGAAAATGTTGAGATAGCTGGGACTGCTTAGCCTAGGGAAGAGGAGAATGAGGGTAGAGTTTATTCAGTCTGTGAATATCTGGAGGTTGGTTGTGGGGAGCACTGAGCTGGACTGGTTACAACAGTGCCTAAGGGACAGTAAAGGAGAAGTGGGCACAACCTGGAACACAGGAGGTGTCATTTCAATACGAGGAAAAACTTCCTTGACAGTGCAAGTCGCAAAGCACTGGAACAGGCTGCCCAAAGTGGTTGTGGAGTGTCCTCTGGAGATACACCCTGTCTGGATGCAGCTTGGTGCAATGTGCTTTATAAAGGCAACCTTGCTTCATTGTGGGGGAGGGGGGGGAGTTGAACTGGTTAATCTCTAGATGTTCTGATCTCTAGAAGTTCCTTCCAACTCCAATGATTCTGTAAACAGCAATCAACATTTTGATTTTTTTAATGACCATGTTAACAGATCCTCTCAATATTGCACTCTAATGTAATAATATGCTTTTATGGCTGTGCACATACTATCCGTTCAGTGTCTGCAGTGAAAAAACAGGAGTCACCTTTGTTCTTTTTAAAATAGGATTGGTCACTGTAATCAGTTTCTATTTTACTGCATAATTCACCTTGACTCTATAAAGCACCTTTGTAGTTGGTAAGCAGGAAAAGTATCTTTCCATTTGCAGGCCTATCCACCTGTTTACTACTGGAATAGTAGTTATTTAGTAAATCACATACATTAGAAAAAGGTTCGGTCTGTACCTAAGTATTTAGAGGACTTTTTACCTAAATGCATTACAGTTTCAAGAAGCTCTGTTTTAATGTCTGGACAACTCTTGATAAGACCTAACTGGCTGAAAAACCAGTTGATGCTGTGCCTGCTTTCTTCATGCCCTTCTCCTCTCAGCTGATGCAAACTGTGATGGTCACAGCTTGAACCGGATGGGTTTTATGTTGGGCTTTCTAACCATTCTGTCTCCTATGGTTTGTTGGTCTGAAGCTCTAAAAGAAAGAGATGCTGTTGGACTGGGGAGCACTCCCTTTAATGCCTCTGCAATACCCTATTGTGTTCAAATATCAAAGCACTTAACTGCATTTTCCCCTGAAAATCTATTCTGAATAATCTCTGTAGGGGCTTTTTTTTGTGTCTGGATGTTGCTTAAATCATAAATCTTACAGTCATTTGATATTTTTGCAGCTTTTTTCTGACTTTTGTTTCATTTTCCTTTTCAGAGTGAAGGAGTTGGTTTTTTCACCATGACCTCAAACAACAGATTTCAACGTTCAGAGAAGCTGCTCGGCATGTACTTTTTTTGGGGGGAGGTGTTTGTTTGGGGTTCTGTTTTTTTCCTGTCTTTGGGATTATTTTTTTTTTGTAACTGAAGCTGCTTACAGTTTACTCTTTGTTGTTGGTCCGGACAGTTACTTCACTGTTGTGGACTAAACTGTGCGACAAACTTGGGAGGAAGGGAAAGCAACCTGCCTAACTCATTACCAGTCCGTGGCATCTACAGTATCATTGTGCTGCTGTTTCAACAGAAGTTGGAGATGCTCTTCAGATCGTAGGAACTTTTTCTGCCGGCCTCTTTAGCTAACGGCCAATGCCTTCATTTCCTTTTTCTGCAAAGACAAAGTGTATTTATTTTTCAGCATATTAGGGGATTCTGTAACACTGCTGAAGCAGTAAGATCTGGTATTTACTGGCATAATTTCAAGCTTACCACAGTACTACCTCAGTTCAAAGTAAAGCCGGATTCGCGGTGTTGGTGTACAACAGGACCTCCTTTATCTCTATGCTGAGTCTCTCAAGAGCGGTTGTCAGCCTTACTGAACTTGCAATGTGTACAGCTGCTGCTGGGTTGTGATTCACTAGTCGCAGGGTTTATTTCTCAGACAAAGCCTAACCAAGGCACTGAAAAGTCTAAAATGGGACGAAACTCTGTGAGTTGGACTTGGACAGAGGATTTGGAGTAGATAAAAAATAGAAGATGTGTAACTGAAGCAACTGAAGTTGAAAACATCCAACTCTATTGGAGGTATCTCTCTGTACCTTTGACACACTTGTTTAATCCTCTCTATGTAGGTGTTTATGTAGGTACTTCAAACTGCAAAAGCCTATTCTCCTATTTACAGGCTCACTTCTGTCAGCTAACCCTGTTCTTAGCTGCGTTTCTTGTAACCAAAAACCCACACAGGCATGCTAGGAATGCAGGGATGATAATGGGTATCGGGCAGATTCAAGCTCTAATATTAACACGGTATTATCTCGCCAACTAGAAAGTCCTGATATTTGCCTTTTACCAGGAAAGCACCATTGCAGCTGCAGGCATTATTACAGGGAAGAAGAACCATTGCAATCACTTATCAGGAGTCCCTTTCGAGGCTACCATTGCATCACGTTTTCAGTAGCCTGAAAATCCGGGTGATTTGGTGGCTACCGTCATAACCGTCGCGTACAGCTGTTGCACCAGACTAGAAGAATGTCACGTCACCTTGTCTCTCCTTCAGTAAACACGTTGGAAAGTCCATGTACATTTTAAGGGTACCTCCCCAGTGCCTGCTTTGATAGACATGTAAGTATTACTGAGTTATTGGAAACTTTAGTCCTTTTATTTAAAAAAAATAATTAAAATGGAAAAAAAAATTGTTGTGCTAGGTAGAACCTGTACTTCACTACTAACAGCGCGTTCTCTTTCGGGAGTTCTTTTGTGAGGAAGGCAAGAGTCAATGTCTTACAAATACCATGAGTGGCATTGTGGTCTTCCTGCTTATACGCTGAATTTTTAGAACTGAGGATTGTATTACAAGACAAAGATGAATGTAAATGAATTCTTTCCCTACCCCATGACAAACTTGATTTTTCAGTGTCAGTTTTGGGGTCTTAAATCACAGTGAGGCATAGGCTAATACAATAATAGATCTAACCTCAATTTAATGATCTAATCTAGTTGAGATTTGGGGTTGCGTTGGTTATCCTCTTTCTTGTTTAATAATAACGCTATACTTGGTCCTAAGACGTTCTGAAATGCTGCTTGTTCGAGTCTGGAACTAAAAAAACCAAACCACAAATATCTTTGACATTTTATGTCTGCTCCCTCCACCTCCATAGCACTGAGTGTGGTACCTTCTCAGTTCGATGTTTTGAAGTAGCCCCCTGTACCAATTAGGAGATGTTGCCTATCAAATAGCTAAAAGACATAGAGTAACTGAAAATCTTGATGCTCGAGTCAGTTCTTCTCTCTCCTGTATATTTCACAGATGCATATGCAATAGTACATTCTTAATTTAGTTTACAGAACGGAACCAAAATGTATAAATGTTATGTTTGCTAAAACTTCACAATGTATATTGGGTTCTTTGTACATTTTGCCTGACTTACCTTAAATTGAAAATATTTTTTGCTATATAACCTTAACAGTTATTAAGCAGTGTTTTCTTTTTTGGGTACGTATTGTTTCTGGATATCAAGATGTTAAATATATTTCTTGCTATTGTGATATGACAAGAGACTTAACTTATCTTGCTGTGTCTTCCAATGTACACGCTGTATATAAGGATAAATGTGATGCTGCTGGAGACCGGAATAAATGGAACTAGAGTAGTGTATTGTATTTAGTCTGTATTGATCATGGATGCTCTCCTTAATAGCCATATGCAATAAAATACATTATTTATGAAAGGAGTAAGGTCTTTCTGGCTGTTTACATAAAATCAGTTTATTCTCTCTTTTCAGTGGAATTATAGAATCGTTAGGGATCAGAAGGGACCTTAAAAGATCATGTAGTTCAATCCCTCTGCCACAGCAGGATCACCCAGACCAAGTCGCACAGGAATCCTTCCATGTAGAGCAGTGATTACCTCAAATTATCTTGCACTTGCTGTGGGATCAGGGTGCAGACACAGAGACTGCAAAGTAAGTTCACACCAAGCTTGCCCTTAGCAGGATCACTGGGATCACCTACATCATACCCACCAATTGCCCTTTTGCTGCTGCCAAATTGCAGTCTAAATATCACAAGCTGTTGCACAAAGATAAACCCTGGGGCTCTAGTCTCATGGCTGCAACGTAGGAATATGCCAGCACTGCATTTGTTGTGATTGACTGAAATTGAAGCTCTGATCAGAGTCATTTGGGAGGATGTTTATGGATTTGTGATATTTTGATTATTTTAAACCTTATGTCCTGTGTTGTTGTCGCAGTGTGCTTTTGAGAAGTACCTCAAGAAATGTAATTATAGTCGGGTATTTAGCCTATCAATCAGGGTATTCCGTATGAATATCTTGATTCTTAAGTGGGCTTTACAAAGAACTTGTTTGGGTTTTCTCTAGAATTCCGAACCTCACAAAGGCTGCCCGTTTCCTCAAGGTTAAACTGCTTTTAAATGACATTTCTTTTGTTCCTGTCCCATGTGTCAGTGCAAGCAGATGGGAGTTTTCATGGCTGTTCTGTGCCCTTAGCCAATGGATCAATGCAGCAATCCAATATTAATTTCAACTGCAGGTAAATGAATGTTTCTCTAAGGGTTTCAGAAGAGTAAAGGTTAAAATTTAGTCTTGTTTGTCTAAAGAATAAATACTGAAGTGTTTCTACTCTGCAAAGAATCTTTTCTTAGTAACAGATTTGACAAGAGAGGAATGATGTTTTCCTTCTCTGCCTTTGATGCAGCATGATCGATATCTCAGAGCTATCTTGATTTAATCAAATAATACTATTGCATAGGAAATACTTGGACAACATAAGCACGGCATTACTGTATTGACTTTGTCTGTTTTCTCAGAAGGTAACAGACCCCAGGATTTTTCTGTTCTAAAGGAATAATAGTTTTCCTTGAAAATCAGAGAAGCCACGTGCAAGGACATTCAAGACAGCATCATTTTTGTTTTGGAAACCTGCTCTTGTGTTAAACGAGTACACTCATGAATGTGAGAGACTTGGAGAACTCCACTGCCAGGTCATACCTGCCTCCTTCTTTGCTCTTCAGTTATAGACAAGTGGGTTCGGATAAATGTCCAGGAGTCATGGGCAGAAGAATGTCATTTGTGTTTGTACTTGCCCTTACGCTTTCCAGCCGTTGAGCCGACTCTCCTGAGACAAATGATAAGCTGCAGCAATTGTGTTGTTTTACACTGTGGTTGTTCTCAGTTTGCTCTATAGAACAGCAAGGTACCTTGCTCTAGGTGATCCTGCTGTGACAGCAGGATTGGACTGGATGATCTTTTGAGGTCCCTTCCGATCCCTAATGGTTCTATGATTCTTGATATGTCAGGTGCAGCTCATTGGTCTGGGGCGGTTCTGTCATGCTGTTCTCTTCTGCAGAAGCAGCACACTGCTTGTAGCAACAGATGCTATGATAAAGGACTGGTTAGGCTTGTTACTACCCAAGAAATCTCACGGGTTTTGTGCATTCAAATGTAGCTTGACAGATGTTGGTGTACCAGTTGACATGTGTTTGGAGGATGTTGGTTGGTTTGCTGACAAGTGGGTGAGTGTTTTATCATAGAACCATCAGGGATCAGAAGGGACATCGAAAGACCACCCAGTCCAATCCCCCTGCCGCAGAAGAACACCTAGACCAAGTCACAGAACGTTACGGACTGGAAGCAACCCCAAAGGATCATCCAGTCCAATCCTCCTGCTATAGAAGTATTACCCAGACCAAGTCCAGGTGGGCTTCAAACGTCTCCAGAAAAGGAGACTCCATATCCCCCACAGGCAACCCCCTCCAGTGACCCATCACCTGCCCTGGGTAGAACTGGTCAGGGTTGGAAGTGATCACAGGATCACCCAGTTCCAAATCCCCTGCCATGGGCAGGGACACCCCACCCTAGAGCAGGCTGGCCTTAAACACCTCCAGGTACGGGGCCCCAGCCAGCTCCCTGGGCAACCCATTCCAGGCTCTCACCACTGTCACGGTGAAGAACTTCTTCCTCACGTCAAGTCTAAATCCACCCATCTCCATCTTTGGTCTGTTCCCCCCAGTCCTGTCGCTACCTGAGATCCCAAAGAGCCCCTCCCCAGCTTTTTACTTGTCCTCTAGCAAAGAAGATCTGCAAAGTTAAAATCTATCATCTCTTGAATGAAAACAGACATTTCAAGTGGGATTCCAAGTTCAGTAAGTCCATCTTCTTGCCTCAGAGCTTGAGCAGCTGGCTATGCGCCTCCCAGCACATCTGTTTAGATGCTTACATTGATCTCTGAGACTGAGGTATAGTGAGGACCCTGCATAGTTCTTTTTAAGTCTCTGTCTCACTGCATTGATCTGCAAGGTGGGTCTGGACAATGACTGGAGACAAAGAGAAGTGAGACTTTTCCTACTTCTTTTTGCAGTTCAGGTTTTTCAGGAGCCTTTTAAGGGAAGTAATGCTATCCTCCAGCAAAGCACAGGACAGCGTGCATTGCTAGGAAACACCATAGGCTTTATGGCAGTGGCTACAGAATGGATACTGACCACCTGGGCCAGTGGGATGGGGAGATAGTGAGATGGATGCATTTCAGTCTGCTTGCTGTGCTCTGCTCAAGCTGCTACTGCTCCAACAGGCTACATCAGTGGGGAACATCACAAAACATCAACCTTGGAAAGATTCTTCCCACCACTGTGCTCTCCCCACTGAGAGGGCCGGAGCAGGGCCCTCTAGGCATTTTATCCCCATCCTCAAAGAGGGCTGCTGGGAGAGAATGGCCCTTGGCAGCACCTCTGGACAGGTCACACATAGACACACACAGACACACAGCTTCCCCACGTGGAGATGGTCCTTGTCCACCCACATGGCCCCTGCGCAGTGTGTGTGTGTGGCACAGCCATCGCTCAGATTGTGCATGCCTCATTACGGCACCCAGGAGGCTTTATTGCCTGTGTTACTGCACTTTGTGTGATCCTGTGCTTGGTTTTGATGCATGCCTTCTTGGCAAGAAGCCAGCCTTTTGTTTACCTCTTAAAAGAAGATTCATTAACATGTTTTCCCCGTTGTAGTCTATTTGTGCATCGTTTGCCCTGCGTAGGCAATTCTGTTTTCCTGGTCCTTTTTCTGTTGTCTGGGGAGTGGGAGGGGTTTGTTTTTATAATTGATCATAGAATCATTAGGGACCAGAAGGGACCTCAAAAGATCATCCAGTCCAATCCCCCTGCCACAGCAGGATCACCCAGACCAAGTCGCACAGGAANCCTCTTCTCCAAGCTCAACAGACCCAGCTCCCTCAGCCTTCTGAGTTAAGCACTTGTTTGCAGAATGAAGCACGGACAGCTTGTGGATTAAGGATGTATTTGCCCAGGGGGGTTGTGGAGTCTCCTCTGGAGATGTTCCAGACCCACCAGGATGTGTTCCTGTGCGACTTGGTCTGGGTGATCCTGCTGTGGCAGGGGGATTGGACTGGATGATCTTTTGAGGTGCCTTCCGATCCCTAACAATTCTATGATTCCGTGATTTGTTTTGTCCTTGGTTGTTCTTTTTTGAAGCCTCTGAGCACAGTTTTGCTAGAGGTTATTTCTGCACAGCCCTTCTGGAGTCAATGGAGTTGCTCAGGACTGAGCTCCATATTCAGCTTACTGTGACTTCCTCTCAAGTGGTGACTTTCTGGGATGTATCCAGCACCGCTGGCACGTGATGGCCCTGCAGAAGGACTAGATCAGCGTGACCGCTAGCAGTGAGTTTGTAGCCATGCATTTCCAAACTTCCAGCATGAGATCAGCTGAAAAATTAGGAAAGACCCGATGCTGAAGATCTCGATCAGTGTTAATATTGCACTGCTGCCAAAAGTGGCAGCACTATTTTAGCAGAGATATCACATTCAGGTTTGTGATGGAGTAGAAAGCCTGATCAAAGACAGTGGCAAGAAAGCAGTGATTCTACAGCTTTTGCTGTGCTGCCCTACAGAGGGTGCCGCTCGTTTTGGTGTATTTTTAAATGAATGAGGTGACGGTGATGGTAGCGCCATCGCTTCCCTCTTTTTCTTTTCAGGATTTCTGATACCACTTTGTGTGTTCAGAAGAGGTCTGTGAAAAGAGAAGGTGCTAATGAGTGACTGCTCACAGTGCAGGTGGAGTTGCTGCTTTGGAGTGGTGGCTGGAGCAGTGCAGCAAGCAGTGAGAAATTCACGTCAGGTGGAGAGGAACTGGGGAGACCAGATGCCCAACTTGTTGCAGGGTCTTAAAAAGACCCTCGCCTTATTATTTAAGCATAGGAGTTCATGTAAAGCAAGAAGCATAGCATTCACTTTTCTATTCCTCAGTCCTGGAGCTTAATTAAAGTTGTCCTACAAGCTGTCATTTTGAGATGAAATGATTTGAACTGTTTAATCAAATGTATTCGATGTCAGATTGAGAGAAAGAACTAATGAATACATTCTGGAAGAAAGACTACGTTCAGTGCCACTCTGTTGGGAAATGGCTGAGATCAATTTCCTCTTCCTATAAAGAGGTAGCACTGGGGCTTAAAAGATTTATGTTAAAAAAAATAGCTCCTCATTTCAGGACAGAGCAAATGGGATTGATTTCCTTCCCTGAAGAAAGCAAGTCCTTGTGTAATTAAACATCCCCATTTGCTTGCTTTTAAGGTAGAGCATTAGGCAGTGCTGCATAATGATCTCTTGTTATGTAGTCTCCTTCCTCTTTTGGGAGATCAAGGTGGGCGATGCAACAACCTTTTCCACTGGCACCATCACTGCACTGAGGAGGAATTTGAGAGCTGATTTCCGCATTCCTTCCTCAGAAGAGACACACGTTCCCAAAAAGTGTAAGATCTCTTTGTCATCCTGACTACCTCTATTTCAAGTTTAAAACCTGTTTCCTTGGTAACTAGACTTGCTAGGCTAGTTTGCTCACACCATGCATGCAGAGGCCACCGCAGAGCATCTGAAGCTGATTGAGCCACTTCACAGAAACATTTCAGCCCTTAGAATTTTTCTGTAGTAATTTTAAAGAGCTTCTGAGAGACATAAAAGAGAAACTTTCTCTGCTGTTTGCATTGCCCTGTATAAAATCTTCTCTGACTCCGGAAAGTATCGTGATGGGGAGGCACCACAATAGTCCCTTTGCAAGAGCAAAGCAGTTCTTCTGCTGGATCTGCCACTCCATTGCAATTCCTTCCTGGATTCCTTCCGTGTGGGGTCAGCTGCAACACCACTGTACTGTACTTTTTCTGTCTGTGACTACTGCTGTTACAGGAGATGTTTAAACTTGGCTGTTCATGGCATATCTCTGTGCTGTCGTCACATAGCCGTGTGACAGGCAGCTACTTGGATATTCCTGACTGGCAATTTGACTCTCCACACCCAGACAATGTACATTCATAGCGTCTTGGTTGCCTGCCACCCAGCCCATCTGCTAGGTTGACTCTTTGCCTGTGTAAAAGTCAGTCAGACAGGGGTGTAGGTGCCAATAAAATGTGGATTGAGAACGGGAGTCTGCATAATGCTGCTGGCAGAGCATCTTCAGCAAGAGCCTCCTCCTTTGTGGCAGCCATCACTACCAGATGCCTCCCTACAGTAGGTTACAACTGCTGACACTTGTGTACCAAGAAAAGGATACAGGAAGCAGAGGAAAGGAGAGAAGAGTTTTCAGGGTAGCCTTGGCAACTTGCAAGGCAAGCTGTGCTGCTGCAGCTATTCAGCTCTCAGCACAACTAGGAGACGTGTGGAGCTTGCACAGTGTTAAAAAGTTACTCGGTAGGAAGGAGAGGATGTCATCAGTGTACTAGGGTGTACCTGAGGTAGCCCCTCATACTTGAGAACAGAGCCATTGACTCCGCTGAGTTAGCTGCAAGCGGCCAGTAAAGGTATTTCTCCTCATCTACCTTGTGGAAGATCCATACAAGAGTGTAAGTCCTACCTGGGGAGCATATCTGAATGCAGACGAGAGATTCAAAGATAAGACCCCTTAAGATAAGATCATCTCTCTCAGTCACAGTGGGGTTGTACAGTGAAGAGGATTAACTCATCTGTGTGTAACCTTTATAATCCAAATCTGGAAAGAGTCAGGCACTTGCATGCTTTCAACACCATCCATAAATGCATGATTTGTTTAATGGCTGGCTGCTCAGGGTTACTTTATCTGAGGCATCAACCTGTGTATCTGTCTTCTTGGGAGAGCCTTTCCTTTCTGCTGAGCAGACATTACTGCTGCTGCCCTTTACACCTAAGGAACAGGTCACCTCTTCCCATCATCATTACTGCACTGATCTGAATTACTTTCTTATGTTCCCAGACTCTTTTTGTTTGTTTATTCTAGGGTTTTTTTATGCGATAAAAAAGGATGTGGCTTTCCTAGCTACCCGATGAAATACAACATGGCACAGGGAGCCCATAACTAGTGCAGAGTTCATAGAGTCATTAGGGAGCAGAAGGGACCTTGAAAGATCATCCAGTCCAACCTCCCTGCCACAGCAGGATCACCCAGACCAAGTCACACAGGAACACAGCCAGGTGGGTCTGGAACATCTCCAGAGAAGGAGACTCCACAACCCCCCTGGGCAGCCTGTTCCAGTGCTCCGGTACCCTCCCTGGGAAGAAGTTCCTGCTGATATTGATACAGAACCTCCTCTGTTCCAGCTGGCACCCACTGCCCCTTTTCCTATCCCCAGATGACCTTGAGAAGAGCCTGGCTCCACCCTCCTGACACCCCCCCCTCACATATTTATGGGCATGAATGAGGGCCCCCCTCATCCTCCTGTTCTCCAAGCTCAAGANCAACAGGTCAGTCTCCAACCTATCCTGGTCTGGGGGTTGTTCTTGCTGTCTCTCTTCTCATGCAAGGACTTTGTGGAAGCACTGAAAACAAAGAATTGCTGCAGTGGGTTTTTTGTGGGCTTGCTGCAGTGAACAGACGAGCTTTCATGTGGTGGGCACTGTTCTTTTTGCCATCATCCAATTCCATCATCTGACATTTTCTCTGCCTGTCTTTTGGCCCCTACTTCCACTCACCTGGGGTGATGGACAGAAGAAGTAGTGCACTGCAAGTGATGTCTGATGCACCTGACTTCCCTGGCTGCTGCGATGCTGAGGAATTTGGTGCTCAACATGTTGTCTGTGAGCCACAAAGTAGACACCATTGCCTGAGGAGACAAGAAGCAGATTTAGCATGCCTGATTGTCAGTTAATAGTCAGCCTTATGTTGTACAGTAGCCACTTGCTCACTACAAGCAAAATAGAAGCTAAAAACCAGTTGGAAGACAATAAAAATCCCAAAACAATAGCAGCAATTCTTCCCTTTGCCCTATGTCCAGACGTCTTAGGTAACTCTGACCGTACATGGTATCAGTACCAAAGCTCTTAGGTGCTGGTTTTCATGAAGCCTTTGCAACACCAGTCAGTTGCTCTGTGGTGCGCTAGCCATGTGGCCAACATTCAGTGTCTCTTTCCCCACCCTTAGCCCCTTTGGTCTTACACTTTGAAGAGGCACCCTGCACAGTCCTCTACTTCATCGATGTGGTGTGGTTCAACTGGAAGTGGGTGCCACAGCCAAGTTACTGATCCACTCTGCAGGTGGGTGTTGTGGGGATACCAGGATGAGTCTTAACAGGGACTGGAACTGTAGGGAGAGAAGGACTAGTGGGGGTAAGGTGGCCCATGTTCCCCAAAGATGAAGCAAAACAGAAAGGCTGATTGGAAGAGGGGAGTTCAATATAAGGTGGGAGAAAGATGTGTGGGGAGAAAAGAGAAGGAAGCAGGAATAATAGAACATGCTGGAGGTGCAGGTCTCTTGGTGATACTTTCCACAGCCTCTGCTGTGAAATCTGCCAGGAAAGTTCCATTTGTCTGGAAAACAGAGGTATTAATGAGGAGAAACCCTACCCTTGTCTCGCATGGGGCCATCTGCAACCCGGCAGTCGGTAGTATCTGTATCACAGAGTGTGGAAACAGCAGTGTGTAAACCAGGTAGCTGGTGTCGACAGATCAGTCTATTGTGAGCAGAGTAAAAAGCACAGAGCAATCAGCATCATAGAGTAAATACTTGGTGTTTAGTCTGACTGATACTAGGAAATATGAAAGTTCTAAAAACTGTGAAAAAATATCAGCTCCTCTCCTGGTGTTCATGTGCTGTGGTCCAGTGAAGAAAGTTCCAGTCCATGAAAGCAGCCTTTTAAAGCAGCACAGTCCGAATTCTTCACTCTTCTTCCATGTACTCTACAGGGACTCCTGTCAGCAGCTGAACTGCTGCTTTTTGGTCCCAGAAAAACATTGCTGCTTTGGGGTTTTTTTTCTCTCCTTCTTAAGGCTGTCCAGGACTTGGCTGAGAAATGCAAATAGTTTTGATCTAAACTCTTAAAATCCGATGGATTATTTGGACGTGTGTGTTTCACTAGGTCTTTCTCAACAGTGATTCTTCTCTGTTGAATGGTCAGCCCTAACCTCAGTCCGTTTCCCGTTCTGGATCATACATTATTATTACGGCAGTGCTTGCAGGATGCAGCCTTTGGAGTCCCCCCTTGAGATATTCAGTGTTAACGCAGTTCAAACCAGTTATAAACCCGCTCATTATACGTGTGCTGCATACTGCCTGCATGCTCTGTTTCTATGTAGTAAGCTTTGTGCAGCCCATTGGATAGATTCCCTCTGTAAGTTACTTCCTCTCACTGCTTTACAGCACGCACTGTGCATGATCCACTTCCAAAAAGGGTCAGTCAGTCTGCAGGCTACAGCAAGAGTGACTAGAATGCCACAGCCAGCTTAAATTAGTGGAGAGTACTGCCACTGGAACACGGTGAGGGTACTGGAGCATCAGAACAGGCTGCCCAGGGGGGTTGTGGAGTCTCCTTCTCTGGAGACAGTCCAGACCTGCCTGGATGTGTTCCTGTGCAACTTGGTCTGGGTGACGCTACTGTGGCAGGGGGATTGGACTGGATCTTTCGAGGTCCCTTCCGATCCCTAATGATTCTAGGATTCTATGAATAAGCAGTTCTGCTTTACCTGTGCCCCTGTGCCTTCTCAGCCCCATACTGTGTCATCCCTGGTGCCACCTCAAGCTTTCATGCAGATGCTCAGGGCACTGGATAAGGAAATCCACCCAGCAGAAACAAAAGGGGCTTGCTTAGCTCAAAAGTGGGTCTGTTCCCTGTTCTGGTCCTGATGTAAGAGCAAGGGTGTGAGCAACATTGGAACAGAAAAGAAATGAAGGCGATGGAAGGCTGGGACTGCTGCTGCTTTTAGCCTGAGTGCTAGACCAAGGTGTTTGTGGAACTAAAGCTTCTGAGTGCCAGGTCTGGATCTCTTGAATTAATGTAGTGAAACCATGAATAAAATGTTATTCTGGTAGAGAGTTTTCTCTGGCCTATGGTAAGCAAGGTCCATTGCTTATTCAGTCAGGTTCCAGAAGGTCAGGCAATAAATACATTGGGCTTTTTGCTGGTTTTGTGGGTGTTTGTATAATAATGCTTGACTGCAGCGAGTATTTTCCAGTCTGAGTTAGGCTTTGCACTCCAAGCTGTGATGCTAGCATCTGACACATAGGTTTGACACAGTTTTGGGGACCCTTCCCCATGAATCAATAGAGTCCCTCAGTGGGTACTGCTGGGGGTGTTATGTATTTTCCAGCACAGAAGCTCTGGTGTGCTGTGTATGTAGTAGCAACTGAGGCCACAGCCAGGTTAAGTTAGTGGAGAGTACTGCCACTGGAACACGGTGAGGGTACTGGAGCATCAGAACAGGCTGCCCAGGGGCGTTGTGGAGTCTCCTTCTCTGGAGACGGTCCAGACCCACCTGGATGTGTTCCTGTGTCTTGTTCTGTGTGATCCTGCTGTGGCAGGGGGATTGGACTGGATGATCTTTCAAGGTACTTTCCAATCCCTAATGATTCTAGGATTCTGTGATTATGCTTCAGACACTCGCCGGCTTTACTAGTGGGGTTTGTGCAAGGGCAAGCACAACTTTTACCCCACAGTCAGACAAGAGCTGTTTGCACAACTGCCTCTGAGTGAGGTAACTGTGTATGAGGCAAGTTCCAGCATGACCACTTGTCAGTAGGACTATGCGCAGCTCTGCACAGAACTGGAAGTCTTTCAAATGTTGCACAATTGCTCATTCAGAAGTCCCAAATTAATAAAACCAATCCAGATGCCCTATGTAGGGACAGGCCATGGGGTTTATAGGCTGGGTGAGGGCTTAGGAAAGTGGCAAAGAACTCAGTCATTGTTCACAAGAGTGTGTAGTGTAGGTGGCACACAGCTCCCTGCGAAACCAGGCTGAGATGGGTAGTCCAGGGTCATGCAGTGTAGCTTGACTCAGGTGCATGGAGGGAATATATTTGAAGGTGTTGCAAAGGGTCTTGGCTTTCTGTAGACAGCTCTAGGTGGACTGTAAGAAAGACAGGTCTGGTTTTGTCCGCTGGCTGTGTTCAGTAAGCATACGAGTATCTTAGGATGGAGGAAAACTCTTCTATTGCTATGCAAAGTAGTGGCAGTAGGATGAAAACACAGACTCTCTTACAAACCACTACCAGTCGTTGTTAGGGTTGTGAATTATTAAGCAATAGCACCAGTGAAACATCAAGACATAAAATTGCTTTCCTGTCTTTGCAGCTGTTTCCATCCCTCTGAAAACTTCTTTCTCTTTCTTTCCTTCTAGAGTCAGGCATTCACTCTGCTCCTCTCCTGGCCTTTTGTTTGACTAGATTGAAGTTGGGAAACATCCTCTTTAGTCGTCAGTGTTCCTTTCATTTGCAGTTCTACTTTGTTTTGAAAAATCATTCTGGAATTCTTCTTGAACCAAAGGCAACTGTTGGAAAGCTTGCCAGAAGAAAGACATCGATCTGTTCTTCTGGATTTGTCTATCATCGTTCTTGTTCTCTCCTTGCTTTTGCTGATGGCTGTTACTATGTCTGTTTAGAATTCAAGGAACAGTCTGCTTTGCTATTTAATAAACCCCCTCAAAGCCAGTGCTTCCTTGTGTCGCCCATGCAACTGCCTTCCTGCTTCAGGTCTGAAGTCACCACAACGATGCCTTCTGCTGTCAAGGTCTCAGAGGCTCCTCTGCTGCAAAACAAATGCTTAAAGTTAAGCCTCTGCAGAGTCTTATTGAAGGAGGTGAAGAAGTATGAATATACCTTGAAATACAGACAAACTTTGGGTAATCATTCTGAAGGTTTGCATTCCAAAGGGGACTGAGGACATTCTCACCAGCCAAGTGCTTTTTCCACCTTGAGTGGCTTTTCCATTGATAACAAAACTTCCCACCATTCAAATCCAAGCTTCCAGCTGTGATGGTTTTCATTCTGGTTCTCACAAAACGTGATCAGTTAAGCAAACTGTAGCTGAACTGAAAGACAAAACCCCACCCCCTTGACCCTAGGTTGAAACTAAAAAATTAGATGAAACTGAAAAGAACAACTGAACTGATTGGCTGTTGGTTGGTGTCTTTGTTTTTCTTGCTTTGTGCTTTATAAACGAGTCAGAAAGGTTTGAAGATCAGACGTGGTGATGCCTGAGATGGAGTCCCCATGCTCAGTGTGGTTGATACTGAGTTTTGTTCAGGTTATTCTCTCCTTTGGCAGGACAGTCTGCAGTCTCTGCTTTCTGACACTGTAAATCATAGAATCCTTAGGGATTGGAAGGGCCGGGAGCCCATGACTAGTGCAGAGATCATAGAATCATTAGGGATCGGAAGGGACCTCCTGTCCAATCCCCCTGCCACAGCAAGATCACCCAGACCAAGTCGCACAGGTTGGCTAGAGAAGGTTTAGATGCCCGTTGCATGGAGATGTTCAAGGCAGGTGGGGTGGGGCTCTGACCAATCTGGTCTAGTAAGAGGTGCCCCTGCACATGGCTGGTGCATCAGAAGGAGGTGATCTCAGAGGTCCAACTTTAACCACTCTATGGCTCTATGAATGAACCTCATCACACCTAGGGAGTTCAAGTCAGGGGTGGGAAAAGCTATCTTTGATTGAATGTTCTGTTGGTATTAAATGTCTGTTTGAACTTCGGTTGAGTGGCTGACCTTTAGGATAACCGGCTGTACTATTGCATACAGTAGCATTCAAGAAGTGTGCTGACACTGAAATGAAAAGTGACTGGGTGGGCTGAGGTACTCCTGGCACATTTACTGCTATCAGGGGAACGTGCTGCTTACGTCGCTTGGTTTGGTTTCTTTCCTTCCATTAATCTCAGTCACATAAATTTGCTAGGAAGATCTAAATCTACAACTTCAGAAGCATCCTGCATGATACTGGATGGAGCTGTGGTTTCATTTCCCTGGAATGCGGGATCAAGAGAAGGCTCACACATTAAAAATGAGCCGCTAAATCAAACAGCAGTTGCTTAGTCTTTAAAGTAAACAGAGCAAAGGCTATTGGCGTCAGGCAGAGCCGCAGTCAGGTGCGTGCTGACAAAAGAGAAAGGGCAGGCATTTTTCCTAACGGAGCAGATTATTTCGGTTTGCTTACTTTTTTCAAGGAGAAAATGATCTTGATGCAGGATAATAATAACAACAGTAACAGAGACAACAATACTACCACTAATACACCAGAAGGCAGACTGCTTTGCAGTCAGACCATTGAACATTAAGGCCCTGTTCAGAACAGCGCTGAGCACCCCAAGTTCAGGGAGGTCAGCAGAAAATTAGGTGATGTTCTTGGAATGAAGCCCGATGACAGGATGAGGCAGAGCTTTCGGGAATGACTCCTGGATTGATCATTTATAGGAGGTAGGTGAGGAGCTCCAAACCCATGCGCAATTATTTTGCCAATAGGTAGAGCTATTTTGCACAGTCATGCTAAAGGGCACAGTGATTTGCTCACCCTGCTGCTGTTGACTTTGTTTCTTTGTGGAAAGAAACCTTCAGTTTAATTTTTCAGGCTGCCTGGATTCTGTCATCTATTTTGGGTTTCTTAACCCCATGCTAAATTACTGCCTGTTTGGCTACTGTGTGCTCCATCAGAGATTAACTCCAATGCACCAGAGAACTCCAATGAAAAATGGAGTTTAGCCTTTGAATATCAGAGAATCATAGGGATTGGGAGGAACCTCGAAAGATCATCCACTCCAACCGCCCTGCCATAGCAGGATCACCCAGACCAAGTCACACAGGAACACATCCAAGTGGGTCTGGAACGTCTCCAGAGAAGGAGACGCCACAACCCCCCTGGGCAGCCTGTTCCAGTGCTCCGGTACCCTCCCTGGGAAGAAGTTCCTGCTGATACTGATAGGGAACTTCCTCTGTTCCAGGTGGCACCCATTGCCCCTNTCTCCTTCCTTCATCATCTTTGTTGCTCTATGCTGGACACCCTCCAGCAGCTCTGTGTCCTTCTGGAACTGAGGGGCCCAGAACTGGACACAATACTCCTGATGTAGTCTCACCAGTGCAGAGTAGAGGGGGAGAAGAACCTCTCTATATCTGCTAAGCACCCCCCTTCTGATCCCTCCCAGGATGCTGTTGGCCCTCTTGGCCACCAGAGCACATTGCTGGCTCAGAGTTATCCTGCTGGCCACTAGGACCCTCAGGTCCCTTCTCCTCCACTGCTCTCTAACAGGTCAGTCCCCAACCTGTCCTGGTCCCTGGGGTTGTTCGTGCCCAGATGCCAGACTCTATGCTGACCCTTGTTGTACTTCAAAATGCAGAACCCAGACAGAACTGTTTTCACAGAATGGCAAGTTTGTGTTAGACAGGGATTTTAGTAACCTGTCAGCAATAACATCACCTTCTCAATGAGAAGCCAGTGATTTCAGGCTTCTTCCTCTTGTTTTCAGCAAGGCTGTTAACGTTCGCAAAGGACAGAAAGAGCCTGTTCTATCTTTATTTTTATTCGTGTAGGCACTGTGAGGGAGACAAAACCTCCCCGAACAGCAGCATTGCAGTTCTTTCTGGCGATGGCATCTTGCTATTTGCTCTTGCATCGAAGCTCTGTGCAACAAATACCTCTGGCTTAAATGATACAGGATGAGTTGAAGGGAATGCAGGTTGTATGCTGGGAAGTTCTGGAAGGAAGAGGAGTTCCCAAAGGATGGCTCAATGTCATAAAGTTGCTCCAGGTGGATTAAAACTTCTGTCAGACAATGGACACCTTAACACCTTCGTCACATCCCCTGCTCCAAAGTCCCATCTGGCCGGGTTGGGGGCAGACTCTTGTCTCCACCTGCTGAAGGGCCAGCGAATGTGAACACACGTGTCTGTCAAAATGATATCACACACAGGAGTTCAGCTTAGTAACGACGTTCTATTTCTGTCTTCAGAACAAGAAGCCTGACTGGAAGCAAATCATTGTTAGGGGTTGCGATGGTTATCTTCTTAATAGTGCTTCTATTTTTTCCAAGAGTAATGGCAAACTCTCCTGACACAGCTGAGCTGACTGAGTAACTGCTACCCCTGAAGGGACAGACCACATCCACTATTTTCCTTCTCCACTTCTTTCTTTCCCTGCTCTGAGTCTTTCCCACATCTTAATTCCCTTCCTCTTTAAGCTAGTGCTCTCAGGTGGAAAACCTCCAGTGATCCAGCATCCCATCTTTTTTTTTTTTCTGCACTGGATCTTAGCACTGTTTTAGGGGACCGAGCTCACTGAGCTGCTTGGTTGGCCCTCGGTTCTGCCAGACAAACAGCACAGGTAGCACAAACTAAGCAACAGGCACTGATGTCCTTGTGGCCAAGAGGGCCAACAGCATCTTGGGGGGGATCAGAAGAGGAGTGGTTAGCAAATTGAGAGAGGTTCTTCTCCCCCTCTACTCTGCACTGGTGAGAGTGCATCTGGAG
>VZRI01007402.1:165588-179325 GCA_013397515.1 Upupa epops
TGCCCCTTGTCCTATCACCAGATGACCCTGAGAAGAACCTGGCTCCATCCTCCTGACACCCACCTGTCTCATCTTTATAGACATGAATGAGGTCTGCCCTCAACCTCCTCCAAGCTCAAGAGACCCAGCTCCCTCAGCCTTTCCTCATCAGGGAGCTGTTCTACTTCCTTCATCATCTTTGTTGCTCTACACTGGACACCCTCCAGCAGCTCTGTGTCCATCTGGAACTGAGGAGCCCAGAACTGGACACAGTCCTCCAGATGCAGACTCACCAGTGCAGAGTAAAGGGGGAGAAGAACTTCCCTCGATCTGCTAACCACCCCCTTTCTGATCCCCCCCAGGATGCTGTTGGCCCTCCTGGCCACAAGAGCACATTGCTGGCTCAGGGTCACCCTGCTGGCCACTAGGACCCCCAGGTCCCTTTCTCCTCCACTGCTCTCCAACAGGTCAGTCCCCAACCTCTCCTGTTAACATCAGTCTCTCCCTCCCTGAACTTCATACTGGTGCTCTTGCACCGTGAATGCCATAGGATCAGCTTTATGCCTCTATTTTTTCTGCAGCATTGACAAACACAACTGATGGTGATGCGGTGGCCAAGGTCTGCATATTTAGGAGGGTTTTTTAAGAGCAAGGCATTCTAACTTTGCCAAGTTCTCATGAGTACAAACAACCGGAGTAGGTTTCATGTTTGTTTAGTTGGGGTTTTTTTTCTGTGATGATTTTTCAGGCTGGAAATGCAGGAGTTAAGCAGTTGAAATCGTGCAAGCAATCTACGAAGCAATCCAGCTTAAAGTAAACAACAGTCCGAGTTGCACCGTTTCCTTTTTATTAGCTGACCTTGCAAGCTAATAAATTCATCCTGTATTTTCCTGCTACTGCCAATTTGCAGTGTACAGGAAACCAATCTTGTACAATAACTACCTTCCTGTGCTCGGTTCTTAAATGGAGCCAAATGGATCGGTGGCGGAAGAGCTCCCCAGCAGTTCCTGTGAAACAGTGCTGAGCACAGCAAGACCTGACACAGGCTGCTCACTACTATTGACTTTGACAGTGTAATTATATTCTCATTTGCTTCTCTAGCACTTAAGCTAAAAAAATACCCCTCCAACAACAGCAATAACCCCCCTCTACATGCAACAGCTATGATAAGTTTAATGTCACAGTGAGATATGTATTTGTGACCTGCTAAACATATAGCGTTAGCTCTGATTTTCCAGAGGGTAGGACACACTGGCTATGCCCTGTATTGGTCTTTCATAAATATCTGGCTGCCACAGCAACAATTTGATCCAGACAAAGGCTTGTGCTCAGTAGTGAGGTGATAAAGGATCTGTATTTAGATTAGAAACTCATAGGTGCTCTTTAGCATTGAAGAGAGGCTGCCGTTCGCATAGTATTGTGCACGATGCTGAGAGTGACACGAGTCTCATCAGTTTAGGGCCTCAGCTGTTTATGTTAAATTTCAAGACATCCATGGATAGTTCATATATTTGCGAGTGGTTTCATCTTGTGTACACTGCAGTCAGCTGCAAGAGCTGCTGATAACTTGGCTGTTGCAAGGCCAAAGGCAGAAGCAGGTCCTTGGTGTGCTGTGGCACCCCAGACACACCCAGATGGAGAGCATGTGCCTGCACAAAACTGATGCCAGGATGGAGCCAGGCTCTTCTCAGTGTCATCAGGTGACAAGAGGCAATGGGTGCAAGCTGGAACAGAGGAGGTTCCATATCAATATCAGCAGGACCTTCTTCCCAGGGAGGGTCCTGGTGCACTGGAACAGGCTCCCCAGGGGGGTTGTGGAGTCTTCTTCTCTGGAGACGTTCCAGACCTGCCTGGCTGTGTTCCTGTGTGACTTGGTCTGGGTGATCCTGCTGTGGCAGGGGATTGGACTGGATGATCTTTCAAGGTCCCTTCCAATCCTTAAGGATTCTAGGATTCTATGATACCCTTACTCTGCCCCATGTGGGGAAAAGACTTTGCAAAGGGAGATCCCTGATTTGGTTGAGTGAGGTAGCTGTCTGCTCAGTATTTTTTTGCTCATTAAGTGTTTTTACAAAGAGCAACCTGCTCCCCCACCCCTCTGCTCCCCACCAAAGAAAAGGACCCGTTGGGACAAACCAGAACAAACAGTTTGAATGATGTTTTCAAAAACGAGGTTTGATTCTCTAGTTCCCCCCCACTCTGGTTCTTGATTATGCCTGACTCCCGCTTCATTTGCCCTCTCAGGAAAGGTTAAACACTAAGTATGGTTCATATATTGCTCCCCGGGGAGGAAGAACATGATAGATTCCGAGCTGTGGCTGGCATTATTGTAAAGCGTTTATAAGAAATCACAGGAGCTGCTCCACTAAACTCAATACATGTCTCTGCAGGAGCATTTACTCGGGCTCTGCACCAGCTGTAGTGAATACTACACAGAGCTTTTTATCTGGGGAGGGGGGTGGCTGATTTGTGATTTAATTTTATAAAGGTAACTGGAAGCAGAACTCAGCCCTGTTTTGAAATGAAAGAAGATGTGTTTCATACATGGGTGAATGTTTCTGGCTCTGTTAGATAAACCAGTTCATTCAAGAGAAATGAGCCATTTGGATAGATGGAGAGATTCTCAGTTAGTGACTTAATGCTGTTGGGTATAATCATAGACTCATAGAGTCATTAGGGATCGGAAGGGACCTTGAAAGATCATCCAGTCCAATCCCCCTGCCACAGCAGGATCACCCAGACCAAGTCGCACAGGAACACATCCAGGTGGGTCTGGAACATCTCCAGAGAAGGAGACTCCACAACCCCAATGGGCAGCCTGTTCCAGTGCTCCGGTACCCTCCCTGGGAAGAAGTTCCTTCTGATATTGATAGGGAACCTCCTCTGTTCTAGCTTGTCACTGCAGGAACCACTGCTGGCATGATTATGGAATGAGACAGTGAAACATACATCATTCATTTAATTCAAACATGTAAATATTTGCTGTTAAGTAAAGGTATCTCTATCCTCACCCTTTAATTGTCACCCTTTAACCTTCATCAGTGAGTGTCTTTAAGGTCCCAGAGCAAGTCGTTTAAATGCAAGTACTTTGCTTTGCAACCAGAGTGGCCTGAATCCACACTCGGACAGGAATTGATGCCCACACATCCTGGTTCATCCACATATCATGTCTATCCTGACTGAGATGAGAGCTCTGTAGAAGATTATATATGATCCAGTGGTTGAAGACATGGTAAAGATCAGACACCACAAGCTATGTTCTCATCTTACTCAACCTTTGAACTGACTTTGCATCCTCAATATTGTTTAAAAGGGTTATTTTACCTAAAAATTAGCAGATACAGCACCCACAGGAGGAAGCAGCCCCTAACCCATCTAATCAGACAGCATAATAGTGGGTTCTGATCTGGGCCTTACTCAGCAGGGTTTGGACACCTGGCTCCATAGGTTTCTACTATATCATCAAATGAAAAGGCCTGTGCCAACCGTGAGCCTTTAGCAGCTGCTTAAGCAGATGCTTAGCCTAGCACAGAACCAGGCAGTGTATTTTGTCGCACAGACATGTCCCTGGGTTTAGTTTCTAGTTCTGGAAAAGAAAAGAACATGCTATAGGCAATCCTTCCGATGCAAACAGCATGTATTCATCCCTCTTCTCCTGTGCGCAGTGATCATTCAACTGAGCTCCTGGTCACCTCAGTTTCTTTGTCCTCAAATCAATCTCTCTGCTGGCCCAGCTTTTGACACCTTCTTATGCTCTTCCTTTCTGCCTCTCTCCTGCTGTTTCCCACCCTCAGCTCATGAACCTCAGTGATCACCTTCTGCTTCGAGGCTCCCTCTTTCTGTTTGTCTGCCCTTCATCTAACACCATCTTCCCTCAGACATGCAGGCCACCAAGAGATGAAAGAAAGGGATCTTATTGCCTGTATCAAGGGCTACTACCTCTTGCAGCTGAGAGCAGCAGCCTCCTTGCAGGTCTAGTAGTGATCACAGACGTGACACTGCTGTTCAAGTTGTGACCAGACAATTTGACTGCACTGAGTACTTGTGATTAAATCACAGTGAAAATGGACTCTTCAGCCCTTCTAAAGCTCCTGAACTCTATCTCAGCACTCACCAACTCTGTAGCCCCTGTGAGATGAAAATTTCACAGATTCTTTAAAGACAAGGCAAGTTTTCTTTGGTATAGTAATAGACAGCGGACAACTCTAAGAACTCTGGATGGTCTCTAACGCCCCTTCCAACAGTCCCATCCATCATTCTCTGCTTCTATGATTTTGTGATTCTATGAGACTACGCTTCTGTGATCCAATGATTCTGTAATCCTGTGATTCAGTGATTCTATGATCCTATGATTGTGTGATTCTATGATTCTGTGGTCCTATGGCCCTATGATTCTGTAATCCTATGATCCTGTGAATCTGTGATCCTATGATTCTGTGATCCTATGACCCTATGATTCTGTAATCCTGTGATTCAGTGATTCTATGATTCTGTGGTCCTATGATTCCATGATCCTATGATCCCATGAACTAAACTGAAATGCATCTCAAGATTTCACTCTGCAGTGCATGACAAAGCCTAGAGATCGACACCCAAATGACTTCCTAAGTAGGGGAAACCCTGCCTTTCCACAGTGCTGTTCTTGCAGGGTGCCAAACTCTGAGCAGCCATGTGTCCCAGGGCTTTCGTGGGGCAGGCGTGTGATGCCTACCTGAAAAATAAACCCCATAAATCTGTGTACACGTCACTGGGAATATCATCCTGGACTGGATATTTAGGAACCCTTGACCATAATTTGCAGCCAGTGCCCGTCTGTAGTATTTCTAGAAGGCTGTTATGGACAGGTATAGCCACACCTGGCTCCAGGAGAGGCATCATCACACCTGCCAGGTTGGTTGTGCACATGTTGAGGGTGTCATTTGTTTAGCTTGCCCCCAGGCACACATGTTTACTTGTGTTTTGTACTGTTCCATCTTCATAGCTCACTGCACTTCCCCCCTCGACTTTTCAAACCCTGAAATATCTTGTTTAATCTGAATTGACAAGAACAGAACACTGTGTTCTAAGTGGAACCCTACCAGGGAAATGTATTATTCTCATCATTATCACTGTCTCAGGCACAGAGAAAACCTACTGTGAATGCTCTTGTAGGGGCTTATTTAACTAAGAGTCAGGAACAGAGAGGCACTCCCTTCTCTGTCTATCAAACTAAATCCTGTCTCTCTGTTTCATCCGAAACCTCATCTGGGTGTGCAAGTTGCTAAGACTTTCTTTTCAAAGAAATATTAATTCACTTGCTGATTTGAGCCTTTAGCTCGTCTTACTGACTCAAAGGAGGAGGATGGAGCCAGGCTCTTCTCAAGGTCATCTGGGGATAGATCAAGGGGCAATGGGTGCCAGCTGGAACAGAGGAGGTTCCATATCAATATCAGCAGGAACTTCTTCCCAGGGAGGGTACCAGAGCACTGGAACAGGCTGCCAGGGGGGTTGTGGAGTCTCCTCTGGAGACGTTCCAGACCCACCTGGATGTGTTCCTGTGCAACTTGGTCTGGGTGATCCTGCTGTGGCAGGGGGATGGACTGGATGATCTTTTGAAGTCCCTTCTGATCCCTAGTGATTCTATGGTGGAATGAGCAGGTTTGCAGTGTCATAGGTTGATTTCTTCTAGCATGCTGGAATTTCTTAAACAAGCTTGAGTCTGCTTGGACTGAAAATGCGATGTGACTCCTGATTACATATTGACTAATTTATGCAGACCCTGATGCTCACTACAGTTTGCTTATGGATATAGATCTTTATTACTCTTCTAGATATCTATTACTTCAAATCGAGCCTCATTTATTCACAGCCATCAAGGAAATAATTCCATTCCCTTTCCTTATTTTCCTCTGTTACCATCACTGAGTTTAAAATCCGTTTTACCCACTGCCCCCGACACAGAGGACGCTGAGAAAGACTATAAAAGGCTTTTTGCACCAGCGAGTTAAGAGTCTCAAAGAGTTTCTGACACCCTGTACTAAATGCTTCTGTGAGCAGCTAAGTGTCTTGGACTAAACCCCTGAATATTTTTTTTAGCTTTCTTTTGGCACCAGTGCAAAACCCCAGCACGAGGGCTGCCATCCCCATCCAGGTGGATTTTGCTGAGTTGAACGTGATTCAGCAAAACGCACATCTTCTGCCTTCTGAACTGGTCCCATGGACCCTGATTTGCAGGTATGGAGTCAGAAGGGTAGATACTCGATCCTTACACTATGCACAGTTAAATGAAGTCTTTCTTTGGCTGCTGAAAGCTGATTCTCTCACTTTCAGACTTCTGAGACCTCCTGTGAACTTAGCAAGTCATCTGTGGTGGAGAACTGATCTGTCACAACACATGAAGATAAGCCCCATCTGTGCTCCCTGAAGCCATCGGTTTGGAGCTGTTCTAAGTTAGTACATTTTCTCTGGGGCTCGGCCAAGATATTGGAGAAATAAGAACTGCGAGGCCGCACATTTCTAGGTTTTTCTCTCTTTGGTCTTTATTTAACTTTAAATTTTCATTTCAGATGTGCTCTGTGGTGGTGCTTCATATCCTGACCTCTATTAACCTAATCTCCCCTTGCCCAGGAGTTTCAGTATCTCAGAAAGGAAGGCTTAGAAATATTGTTCAAGTACTTGAAGGACTGTTCCATGCCAGCTCAGAAGATCAGAATGAGTCATAAAAGATTGGCATGCTCGGTGGAAAACCTTCAGGATCACAGAATCATAGAATCACAGAATCATTATGGATTGGAAGGGACCTTGAAAGATCATCCAGTCCAATCCCCCTGCCACAGCAGGATCACCCAGACCAAGTCACACAGGAACACAGCCAGGTGGGTCTGGAACATCTCCAGAGAAGGAGACTCCACAACCNTACTTCCTTCACCATCTTTGTTGCTCTATGCTGGACGCCCTCCAGCAGCTCTGTGTCCTTCTGGAACCGAGGAGCCCAGAACTGGACACAATACTCATTCCTTTTCCCAGTGTGTGCTGACTTGAGCCTCTTGTTATCTGCAGGTGTTGGCAAAGGAAGGCGACAGCACTATTCTCTGAAGTTCAATTTAGTTCGAGAGGGAGTATATGCAAAGTTCTACTTTAGGACAACGGTTCCGACTATTTGTTGCCTTGAAGACAAAAATCTGGTAGCATAATAAAATGGAGAAAATCCCACAGAAATGGACAACAGGTGATGAAACCTTGGCCTCCGACAGTGAGGCAGCTTCATACGGGGTTCTGTGGTTAAAAACGTTGATGTATAGATTAGAAGGAAGAAAATGCGTACAAGTGCGAGGGAAATGTTTAGCTGAATTACATTTACTCTCCAAGACATCACAATGCTGTCTAGAAATAAACCAGTATTCCCTTCTGTGTTGAGCACTGATGCGAATGCGTGAGGAGGTGTCATGAAGTTCTGGAATCACTGCCTTGAGTCGTGAATTATTCATGAAATTAAAAATCCCAGCTAATTCACAGCATCAGACAGCTCTGGCAAGTAGCATATCATGCTGGAAAGAAAAACATACACTACATATTAATTCAGAAACCCCCTTCTTATCCCTTGAATCACTGGACTCACACCATTTTCTTCTCCCTCGGGCATGTTAGTACTTTAAGCCTTTATAAGTGATTTTGTTTCCTAGGTATTGTGATTCTGGGCTGTGAGTAGGTTACTTTATCAACGGCTCAAAACCAGCAATGCACAGTATTGGGAAAAAACTAAGGAGTCAGTGGAGATTCATTCAAATACATCTCTTTGACTTTGCAGGGATTTAGAATCCTAGAATAATTAAGCATCACAAAGGACCTGAAAGATCATCCAGTCCAATCCCCCTGCCACAGCAGGATCACCCAGACCAAGTCCAGGCAGGTTTCAAACGTCGCCAGAGAAGGAGACCCCACAACCCCCCGGGCAGCCCCCTCCAGTGCCCCATCACCCTCACTGGAAAGAAGTTATAGAATCATTCAGGGTTGGAAGGGACCACAGGATCATCCAACCCCCCTGAAGTCATCACTTTGGAAGTGAAATGCAGCTCTGAAAGGGAATAGTCAGCATACTCCTTTAACTATAGACTCAGATGTTCTGCACTGACTGCTGCTTTGACATTCTTGGATGGAAATCCATTGCTTAATACTCAAACATGATGCACATACTGGTTCTCTGGCATGCCTTCGCCTATGACCATCTGTTGGGGTGGCACTAAGCCAACTCAAAAAACTCTCTGCCAGTTTCAAGGGGGCATAGGTATCAACCAAATAGAGAGCTAGAAAGATAGCTAGTAAAATGAAAGCTATGTCAGTTCAGCTGCAAGACTACTCCTCTTGCTGCTAGGCAATCCCAGATTGAGTCTATACGTTTCAGAATAAGCCTTGCAGGCACTCTTCAAGCTTATCCCAGTCATGTCTGTTTATACACAAACAGACAAAGGGAAACAAATAGTATTAACTAGAAAATGCTTACATATTCATTGTTGTTTGACAGACGTGGGGTAAACTCCTTTTCAAAACTGAACCATTGCAAACAAACACATTACTGACTTTTGGAATAGATGCAGCTGTTTCTCTTTCCTATCTGTTTTTAAAAATTGAATGCATTGACATTAGATAGTGTGAGAAAGGGTTTGGGAATTTGAACTTGAACAGCAGTTCAGGATCCCGTGGAAGGTATCTGTTGCGGGGTTGCTCAGGAAAGCCTTGTTAAATGAATTCAGCACACAGAATTATTCGTAAAGAAGTGAAAGTTGAGTCAGGTTGTGTATGAATGCAATTGTGGGCTTAACTTTGCAAAGCAGAACAGGGAGGGTACTGGAGCACTGGAACAGGCTGCCCAGGGAGGCTGTGGAGTCTCCTCTGGAGATGTTCCAGACCCGCCTGGATGTGTTCCTGTGTGACTTGGTCTGGGTGATCCTGCTGTGGCAGGGGGACTGGACTGGATGATCTTTTCAAGGTCCCTTGCCATCCCTAATGATTCTAAGATTCTAAGGATCTGTTCCTGTGCGGATTGGTCTGGGTGATCCTGCTATGGCATTGGGATTGGACTGGATGATATTTTGAGGTCCCTTCCCATCTCTAATGATTCTGTGATCATTTGAGGACAAAGAAGAGAAGGTAGAATTTCAGAGAATGAAAATTGTGCTCATGGGCTACTTTTCTGTGCATCCTGCAAGAGGAACAGGAACTACTGGTATTGCTGATGCAGAAGAATTTGGTCCTGCAGGTAATGAGTAAGTAACAGCTAGTATTAATAGATATGTACACTTCTTATATCTCCCTCTCTAAGGAGTAGTTTGCAATCATAGGAAGATAAAATTCCTAGCCAGATGGATTTAAAATAGGTTGTAACAGATGAGAAAATAACATGGACAAACTGAAAAGGGGGTGGAAGGAAATGAAGAAAATGAAGTAGTGGGAAAAGGAGTCAAAAAGTCAAAGCAGATTTGCCCCAAGGCAGAAGGACAATGATCTCAAAGAATGTGAATCTGGTGTTGACAGAAGGAAGGATATAGTAAGATTAGGACACCAAGCTGAATGTTGGTATAGGAAATAGGCCACTGGGGTCCTCTGTGGCTCTAGCAACAGGACATAAATGGGAAGGTGAGGTGCAAGCATCTGGAATGAAATGATTGCAGAATTCCAAAGTTGTGTGAGAGAACTGTGATTCCTATTGTCCCTGTCGGAGATGTGCTTCATAAAGCTTATTAAAGAGCTCAGGGCAGAAGAACAGGAGAGACATTATCACAAAAAGTAGTCAAAGCAGTGGACGTACCCCAGTGGGATGGATCTGAAACCATCTTGCCCAACTAGAAAGCTCCTATTAAAGCAGAAAGAATTGCTCCTGCAATTCGGGATATTTGCCAAAAAGATGGATATGTGAACATTTCCAGCGAGCTATTATGAGAGTGAAACTGAACTATTAACTGAGGATTTCTTTAAAGCAACAGCTGCTGCTCAGTCTGTGAGCTCTTCTCCAGAAACATTTACATGCATAATACTGTGCTAACTCTCTAGTCATCACACGTTCTCTGTGCTAACTGTAGTCATCACACCTTCTCTGTGCTAACTCTGTAGTCAGCATACTTTCTCTGTGCTAACTGTAGTCATCACACCTTCTCTGTGCTAACTCTGTAGTCAGCATACCTCTCTTAAATGTAGAGCAGGCTTGTAAAAACAAGGCTAAGATGTGATCTTTACCTAAGATGTGATCTTTACCCTTATCTGTTAATTGGCCAGTGCATCTCCTTTTACACCTTTTTTCCTCATTGACTAGTTTTTGACTTTTCAAGAGCTGGCTACTCTTGACACTGTGCCTATGACAAGAAGGATCAGCATATCATAGAATCATAGAATCCTTAGGGATCAGAAGGGACCTCAAAAGATCATCCAGTCCAATCCCCCTGCCACAGCAGGATCACCCAGACCAAGTCTCACAGGAACACAGCCAGGCAGGTCTGGAACCTCTCCAGAGAAGGAGACTCCACAACCCACTTGGGCAGCCTGTTCCAGTGCTCCGGTACCCTCTGGAAAGAAGTTCCTGCTGATACATTGCAGTATTTCACCAAGTGATGAACTAGGCTCTGAGTTCTGAGTTTCTTGACAAGAGAAGGGAGGCTGTATTTGCTTTCTGGGATGCAGAAGCTCTGACAGAGGTTTGGAAAAGAGGGTCAAGATTTTCTGCAACCTGTAAAGCAATGCCATATCTTGGAGCTCATGCCCAACATGACACTTAAGATTGATGGCTTGAGTGCAGTGGGTAAAGATGCATGATCTTAGGAGGAGAAGATCATCTGGTTATGGAGAAGGATGACAGACAGAGACCCCACAAGGACACAGTGCTTGTCTGAGAATAAAGGTAATAAAGAGTTTCAGAAAATCAGTAAGTGCTTATGGCTGTACTTATCCCTGTCCTGCTGTAGTCTTCACAGAGGGAAATATACAGTAGCAAAGACAGGATGAAACACTGACAACTGTTGACTGTTGTGTTCTCTTGAAAAGAACAAGTAAAAACACCTAGAATGAATCAGAGGTGATGAATTTCTCTTGATCCCTGAGAGGCAAACATGAAAGTCATGTACAAGAATGGGTGCAATTAGTCCATTATTACTTCTTGCTATAATCTAGACCTTTACTGATATCCTTGGCAGAGCTCTGCATAAATGTACCTCAGATTTGTGTAAATATATTTGATTGACACGTGTTTCCCATTTATACTTATATGTACAAGAATTTCGTGTTTCCTTAAACCTTGTAAGGGAAAACATCCTTAAGGTGAAATGCTCTCCTTTTTAAAAGACAAAACCACTTCCCAGATAAAGGGGAACATAAAAGGAAGGAGAGTTTTGTCTCTCAATTAAAAGCTCTGTGCCATCTAATAGCCAAATAAATTCAATTCCCATTTGTAATTTACAACTGTTTATTCTCTGTCAAAAATAAAGTATTAGATACAGCTCTGGAAACGTGTTCTGACACAGTTGGCAAGCTGTAATTAATTCAATTCATTACAGCATTCCCATCTCTAACAGTTTGTTGTTTCAGGCTGCCCAGGAGGGTTGTGGAGTCTCCTTCTCTGGAGACGTACAAGACTTATCTGGCTGTGTTCCTGTGTGACTTGGTCTGGGTGATCCTGTTGTGGCAGGGGGATTGGACTGGATGATCTTTCGAGGTCCCTTCTGATCCCTAAGGATTCTATGATATTACCATCTACTTTTATTAGGCTCTTGACAGTGCATTTAGGTGTTCCTGTCAGTTAGTGTGAGGACTAAGACATACAGCAGACCAACACATTCCAAACCACATGTGCTCTATTTACTGTACGGCATGAAATATGCAGTCCAAGATCGTACAACGCAAATAATTTAAGCCACATGTAGCCCAGTGAACGTAAAGCTTCTCGTATTTGGTCTGAGAACCCAATTAGAGCAGTTTATTTGCTTTGATCTGTGTGGAATGCTGTAGTATCCACATTATTAAACTGACTTCTAAAAGTTCATGGGTAATAAACGCTAATAATCTGAATATTTTATATTCTTGAGTGCCAGAAAGAAATTATGGGTAAGAGTTGCAATAGGCCACTGAGGGCGTGACTTTATATTCATGTGGTTCTCACAGCATCCCCTGAAGAGGGAAAGGAAATGGAGAGTGGAAGAAGTGAACATTCCTGGCACCAATGCCTTTCAAGATGAACAAGGTTCCCCTGGCATTACTCTGTGACTGTCACGACATCCCATATACTGTGTTTCTTACTGATTTATGCCCGTCATAAGAAGCTGTGTTCTGAGTCTTTATTAACATAAGCAAGTTGCTTTAAGAGTATTTAGAAGAGGATCATAGAATCCTTAGGGATCAGAAGGAACCTCGAAAAATCATCTACTCCAATCCCCCTGCCACAGCAGGAGTACCCAGACCAAGTCACACAGGAACACAGCCAGGCGGGTCTGGAACATCTCCAGAGAAGGAGACTCCACAATCCCCCTGGGCAGCCTGTTCCAGTGCTCTGGTACCCTCCCTGGGAAGAAGTTCCTGCTGATATTGATAGGGAACCTCCTCTGTTCCAGCTGGCACCCAGTGCCCCTTGTCCTATCACCAGATGACCTTGAGAAGAGCCTGGCTCCATGCTCCTGACACCCACCCCTCACGGATTTATAGATATGAATGAGGTCCCCCCTCAGCCTCCTCTTCTCCAAGCTCCAGCGACCCAGCTCCCTCAACCTTTCCTCATAAGGGAAGGTGTTCTCCTTCCTTCATAATTCTGGATGAAGCAGCTCGGGAAGCTCGGCCATAAACTGTGAAGCAGATCTGCTTAAAGTGTTGTCAAAAAAAGGGTGACAGGTAAATGTGACAGCCTCCCCCCTTTTTGAAGGGGTGTTTGATGCAGATAAGGATTTACAAGTGTGTACAGTAGCAAGCAGTCCTGGTATTTTAATAGTTGATTCATACGGTGCTTACATAGCTGTGATATCTATATTATGAAAATGGCTGTGTATATGCTTGGCCCTTACAAATTGTGATGGAGAGAAGATGATTAATTGCTCAGCAGAAGTCTGTGACAATGTCCTGAACCTGTGTAACGCTGACATAAATCTCTCGCCCAAGTGCCTTGACTATCATTAACTTGAAAAGTCAGCCAAGCAGAATCCTTTATGAGCGGGTTCATGGAAATAGAGACATATATTTTGAAGCTACGGTATGCAGCAGACATGTGGGATCAGAATACCTGGAGCAGGAGAATACATCTTGCATATTTTTCAATACCACTATATTTCTTGAGGCTGATATTTATCTGAACCCTCACACTGCACTCACTGTGTCTTATTTTCCTGGGCTACAGTGCCGGCTGTGTGGAGTTTTTTCCTCTCATTTGCAAGTACCCTCAAATACAGCCGATGAATTAATTTCCCTCTGTGGCCTCGAAGAGCCCCAGACCTTCCCTGCTGCTCCTCAGGAATGCAGCATCCACAGGCTGCGTTCACTTAACTACACTTCGATCTGAATAGCAAATGCTAATTGCATTTGTTTGCATCCTTTTCCTCCCTAGAGATCCTCTGTTACACAAGAGGTTTCATCCTTAGAGCTGAAATACAGATTTAAGTCTTGAAGGAAGTGTTCTGAGGTTGTATTTTAAACCTGTGTCAGTGCTGGAACAGAACTCATTCTCTAAAAGGGAATGGATGGCATAGAACTGAAAACATGAATTTATGTTATACTTATTTAATATAAATATGTATTTATGGAATATAAATTATA
>VZRI01007403.1:0-16811 GCA_013397515.1 Upupa epops
GCAGAGTAGAAGGGCAGAATCACTTCGTTTGATCTGCTGGCCACAGTTCTGTTGATGCAGCCCATGATTTGTCTTCTGGGCTGCGATTGCACACCGGTGGCTCATGGCCAGTTTTTCATCCACCAGCACTCCTAAATCCCTTTTCACAGGACTGCCCTCCAGTAGGTCCTCTCCCAGCCAGTATTGATAATGCTGGTTACCCAACCCAGGGGCAGGACTCTGCACTTGGCTTTGCTGAACCTCATAAGTTTCATCTGGGCCCGCTTCTCCAGTTTATCCAGTTCCCGCTGGATAGCATCCCATCCCTCAGGAAGATCAACTGCACCCCCAAGCTTGGTATCACCCACAAACTTGCTGAGGGTGCACTCAATGTCTCTGTCAATATCCTTTATCAATATATTGAACAACACCGGTCCCAGCACAAATCCCTGAGGGACACTACTCACCATCTTCCTCCATCTGGACATTGAGCCATTGACCATCACTCCCTGGATGCAACCCATCCAGCCACTTCTTTATCCACTGAATAGTCTGCCTGTAATTCTCCAACTTAGAGATAAAGATGTTGTGGGGGAACTTTGTCAAAGGCCTTGCAGAAGACAAGATAAATGACATCCATAGGTCTTCCCTTGTCAACTGATGGCCTCCTGTAGGTTGAAAGGTCCCTGTACCTGTGTTCACCTCCACCCCAAGAAGAAGGTGAGGCAGCAATGAGGTGCAGCTAGCCCAGTGAGCTCAAGAAACATATTCAACTATGCAAAAGTAGTGATCTAGAGTTATATGCTAAACTTCCCTGCTCCATTTTATTTTGATTTGCTTTTTATTTGCAAGTCAGCACCACTGCAAAATTCTGAGGAGTAATGCACTCTCTTTCTCCTGCCCTTGAGACAGACAGAAAAGGCTTAGGAAATACCACAAGAACAAAACCCTGCTAAGAAAATGCAGGGATTGAACAGTTGAGCTTTCAGGAGTCAGATAATGGCAAACAGAAGGTTGAACTTTTCCCCTCGTGTGCACATGCATCATGATTCATTGTGTCCTCCTCTGATGCGATTCCTCAACTATTGCACAGCCATAACTTGTCTCGAGAGGCAAACAGCAGTTTGCAGAGCTGCATTCTTGTCTTGGAGAGGCACGACAGGGCTGAGTTCACAGTGCTCCCCCCATTGCTGTCCCCAGTGTGCTGGTATCAAGGAGAAGCGAGAGCAGGGTTGTTCCCTAAAGGAAAAGCCAGGAAACCCAAGAGATAACTGGAGAACAGTGAGAGGAGTGAGCTTGGCTGAGCTCAAGCAAGAACCATGAAAGGTTCTAGGGGAGGCTCATGAGGGGAATCTACATCTAGTTTGCACCCTCAGGGCCCCATGCTGGTGCACAGATGTCCCCAAGATGTGGCTGCTTAGAATCATAAATGTTGGACTAGACCTACAAGATCATCCATTCCAACCATCAACACAACCCCACCCTGCCCACTACACCCTGCTCCCTAAGGCCACATCTACTCTTTTTTTGAATGCCTCCAAGGACGGCAACAGCACCCCCTCCCTGGGCAGCCTGTTCAACCCCTGACTTCTCTGTCAGGGAAGAAACTTTTCCTGATGTCCAACTTGAGGCTGTTTCCTCTTGTCCTATCACTGGTGACTTGGGACCAATCCCCATCTCTCTAAATCCTCCTTTCAGGTAGCTGTAAAGAGCAGTAAGGTCTCCCCACAGCCTCCTTTTCTCCAGACTAAACAACTCCAGTTCCTTAAGCCGCTCCCCATCAGACGTGTCCTCCAGGCCCTTCACTGGCTTCATTGCCCTCCTTTGGACTCACTCCAGCACCTCAATGTCCTTCTTGTATTGAGGCACCCAATACTGAATGCAACACAAGATGAGATCTCACTAGTGCTGAGTACAGGGGAGCCACCACGTTTCTAGTCCTGCCAGCCACACTGCTTCTGATGCACTTGTAGCCCCAGGTGTTGCAAACCCTGAAGCCAGACCCCAGGGAGCAGGCAAGGCTGGCTACATTATATAAGAGCAAGTGGCCTGCCCCACAACTAAGCTGAAAGCTGCTCTGTGCACTGCACTTTGTGGGATTTGGCCTTGTGAGATGAGAAGTAAATTTGAGTAGATGTGAATCACTGCTGGCAGCAACCTGCGAGGAGCTCATCATCCCCAAAGCAGGGCTCAGAAAGAGCTCACTCAGCAAGAGGCTGAAGTCATGGCTGTGTGTCCACACAACCACGTCACTGCTTTTCCCTGGCCAGTTTAGACCAGTGAATCCTGGCAGATGGCAGTGCAAACACCTCAACAAAAAAAGGGTACCAAACAAAAAAAGAGCAGACTCCTGAAAGAAGCCCAACCACAGAGTAGATGCTGCTGAAGTCAGCAAAACCCTGATCTCTGCCCAGGGCCTGCTTACATGCAGGACACGCACCTCCTCAATGCCGCATGCTGAGTAATCAGCTATTCCCATGCAGATGAGCCCTAGGAGAGGAGCAGAAATCAGCACCGGGACTTGCAGTTCCGGGAAGTGCCAACCCCTCTTCTTTCAGGAATCTCTCACCCTAGGAGTAATGCTGCTCAAATCTTGCAAGTCATAAAAAGTAATGGGAAGCAGATGCTGCTCTACCTTAGATTAGAATCTGTGTTTAGATTTCCAAGATAGTTTTTATCTCCAATGCTTTGGCTAATGTAAGACTGATATGATAAATGAATTTTCTAAGGGGTCTGAAAACACTGCGCCTGCTTCAAAATACAACCTGATACATAAGCATCTCCAGCAGGAAGACATGGAAAAGAAACAGAGCGGACCCAAATGAGGGTCAGGATGGAAGATATGCTACATGCATGAGGTCAAATGGCCCTCAACTGGGTCTAGAGGAGGAGCCACATCTACCCTCCTACCTGTCTTAAGTGGGGTTAGAAGGACCATTCCATGGAGCTACTTAGAGGGCAGGAGCACCTCCCCTTCATCCTTCCCTGCAGCAGTACAGCCTCCCCAGCCCAGGACATCATCTCAGAAAGATGATGTGAAAACAGAGACTTTAAATCCTAAGCAGGACAAGCTCTAATATTCAGCAACACTGACTTAAAATCAGCCACTCCTGGAAAGAACAAGGTATCCCACTCCAGCAACCATACCAGAATGCTATAGAAACCTGTCTGCACAACCACATCTTCCTTAGCACATCCAAATCTGTTTTCTCCATAAGTGGTCAAGAAGGACACAGAGCTGCTGGAGAGTGTACAGCATAGAACAATGAAGGAAGTAGAACATCTTCCTTATGAGGAAAGGCCGAGGGAGCTGAGTCTCTTTAGCTTGGAGAAGAGGAGGCAGACAGGAGTATTGGAACAGGCTGCCAGGGGGGTTGTGGAGTCTCCTTCTCTGGAGATATTTTAAACCTGTCTGGACATGTTCTTTTGTGACTTGGTGTAGGTGATCCTGCTGTGGCAGGGGGGTTGGACTAGATGATCTTTCAAGGTCCTTTCCAATCCCTAGTGATTCTATGATTCTGTGATCCTTCAACCCCTTCTCTCCCCATCATCATGCCTCTAGGAAGGCCATGCAGTTTTCTGCAATGCTGTAATCCCCTTTTCCCATGTCTTTCACTGTTCCATTGAAGCGATGGCTGTGAGGGTGCTGAGCCATGGGAACAGGTTTCTGCTGATCAATAATTGGAAGTGTCCAAGGCCGGGTTGGAAGGGGTCCTAGGCAACCTGCTCTGGTCTGTCCCTGCCCATGGCAAGTTTGAACTCCATGATCATTAACATCCCTTCCAAGCCAAACTACTCTGATTATAAAGCCTTTTCTTCATCTGCAGTCAACATGACCAATAGCAAACATATGGGGAAAAAAGGGGGAGGAAATAAAAATTTCTATTTTCTACATTATTTTTATTATTATTTTCCACCCTGAAAACTCCTGGAAAAGCAAAAAACCATCAGTTCCTTCTAGCATTTTGAGTGCAGATTATGTAATATTTACAGTGATATTAATGCAATCAATCAGCATCAGCAAGTGAAGATGTGGGAGCCAACTACACACATAAGAGAAAAGTGAGGAAAAGGAAAGGACAAAGGGGTCCCTGTGATGGCCAGGGAGGGATGCCAAATACTTTCCTGCTTTCCAAACTAATATGGTACAAAATAACACAATTGGCTTTGGCCCAGTTCATTAAAAATAATTAACTTGACTGCTCACTGACTTCCCCACAGACTTGAGATGCCCACCAATGCCCAGGCATTCCCATAAACACCTTTCATCCTTCTATTTGAAAAGGGAAAGACTTTACCCAGCGACTCTCTGGCTCAGTCCCCAAAGATATCAAAGAAGTCTTTGTTGGATCTTGGGTTTCTGGGGAAGGTGAAAGCATCATGGATCGAGAGCCTATGCTGAACAGAAGGGCTTTGCCATTGCCCCATCCACTTGCAACAAGAGGCTAGAGGCTGAAAAGCAGCCATTCTTCCCAAGGTGTGCGCCTCACAGCTGCCTGGCAAGGGACTTGGCAACCCTGAAAGCTGCTTCAGCTGCTTTGTTTTCATTTTCTTTTATTTTTTTAAAGGTGAATATATTAAGGTCCAGAGGGAATTGTTTCCAGAGTTTGACTTCTGCAGTGACATTAGAGGAGTTTTTGGCAGCAGGGGAAATGCGTTGCTCTGCTGTACAAGGGTGGGAAGGGGGATCTGCAGATATTTCAAGAAAGGCTTCAAAATCATCTCACACAGCTGCCAACCAGGCAGACTGGGAAGGGGTCAGCATCTAGCTTGTGAGGAGCTGCAACCATAAAGACCAGCAACTGTGGTTGTGCTTTGGTCCCTGTCTGCCAGAGTAGAAGCAATGCAGACATTGCTAAACCGTATCTTGGAACAGGCCTTTTTCTAGTAACTGCTATGGATGTTTGGAACCCAGCCTATTATTATTCTTGGGATTCAGATCTCAATGCAGACTAAGTTTAAGCTCTAACAATGCAAAGGACCAGGGGTCATTGTGCTCTGTCTGATCATAGAATCGTAGAATCATTAGGGATTGGAGGGGGCCTAGAAAGATCATCTAGTCCAATCCCCCTGCCACAGCAGGATCACCTACAACAAGTTCCACAGGAACAGATCCAGGTGAGTCTTGAACATCTCCGGAGAAGGAGATTCCACAACCCCCCTGGGCAGCCTGTTCCAATGCTCTGTTACCCTCACTGTGAAGAAGTTTCTTCTGATATTTATATAGAACCTCTTCTGTTCCAGCTTGCACCCATTGCCCCTTGTCCAGTCACCGGATGACCTTGAGAAGAACCTGGCTCCATCCCCCTGACACCCAGCACTCACATATTTATAGACATTGATGAGGTCATCCCTCAGCCTCCTCTTCTCCAAGCTCAAGAGACCCAGCTCCATCAGCGTTTCCTCATTAGGGAGATGTTCTACTTCCTTCATCATGTTTATTGCTCTACGTTGCACACTCTCCAGCAGCTCTGTGTCCCTCTGGAACTGAGGAGCCCAGAACTGGACACAATACTCCAGATGCAGTCTCAAAACTACCCTTGCTACAAAAATTAGGCAAATGAGTTCATAAGAAAGAATCAGGGCACAAGTTCATAAAAATGGTTTAATTACCTAGTATTCTTAATTTTAAAATGTTCATGTAACTGAGATACTGTGTTGGATGGTTCTCGCAATACCAGTAGAACACCTGCTCACTCATTGCTGCTGGACCACTGAAGAATTTTGTAGCCAAATCTGACTAATCCAAGAAACTGATGTCTACTCTGAGCAGGTCAGTGCTTCTTCAGGTGCTTCTCTGAACTGCAGCTTCCAGAATTTACTCTTCTCTGCTGCCCAAAGGACAAAACCTGTGCATCTTTAGAAATGTAAACATCACTTGAGAAACCCAGGCAAGCAACTGAATATAATTAAGAAAAATTCCAGTGATGAATTCTAGTGCCTCAAGCCCTACAGCATCATCCACAGAGAACTTGGTTAGTCAAGAATCCAGTTTAACTTCCGGACTAAGAAATTCCAGGTATGCTTCATTCACAGAGAGGAAACAATAGATTTTAAATCCATTCATGCAGTAAAAGAATAACAGAAACCGTTCTTCCATGTTCATGTTTTATGTCACCCTAAAACACAAACCCAGAAAAAACAGTTATGTGCCTGGGTCATGCTGTCTATGTGGATCTGCTGCCAGAAGCCACCACAAGAAAACCTAACCTTCAGAAAATCTTATTCCCACCAGCCTTGGTTGAAATGGAAAGGACAGCTGACTGTCAGAACATGAACTGCTGATTTTGTGAGCTTGGTGCAGATGGAGGTAAAGCTCGAGTAGATGATTTCTTTAGCCTTGAGTTTGGAAAGAGTTATTGGCCTAAGCAGCCTGTTCTCTAGAGGAAGATCAGCATGTGGGCAGCAGCGAATTTTCCAAGAGCAAGCCTCCCCAGTTTGGCAGTAAGAGCTGGTTGTCTTTGAACAGACAGTCAACATGCGATCATTTTGGGCTCCTTCCCATTTAGGAGTCTGACTCCTGGGGAAAGCTTGACATCAGATTCTGCTCTGGTCAGAGAGTGCAAAGCTCCATCTGAGGCCAAGTTTTGTGCACTTCAGACTCCTGAGCCATGCTGTTCTCTCCTCTTACCCAGGGAGACTATTTTGGAATAAGACCCTTGTGCACAGATGGAAGAGCGAACTGTTACAATCACTGAACAACCACAACCACAACCACAAACCACTTCCATTAACTTCAACCTTCTGCTCCAGCTTTAGGTTTCCTTGTAGATTCTTGGAAGCTCTAATCTTTGTGAATGTCAGTGCTTTCTGGGAAAAAACAGACACTTTTTAGTATTGTAAGGTTCTGATGCTTGCACCATGCCCATCAGATGCCCCAGAAACCTTTGCTGCTGGGGTCAAAAGAACATTTTCCTCAGACAAATGTAATTGTACAAGCAACTTATCTAGGTGGCTGATCTTTCTTCCTTCTCTTTACAATCTCTGTTGAGAGATCTGTCTTCCAGTGAGCAATTCAGAGTAGGAATTAAATTTGTATGTAGGAAAAAGCCTTACAGTATCACCTTTCTCTCCCCTCTATATAGGGAATCTGTTGAGCTATCTGAGCCAGACTAAGTTAGACACTTGAAGTAGCTACCTGAAGGTGGAATCACAGAATACCAGGTTGTACCATCTAGTCCAACTTAGGGATGGCTACTCCTCTGATACCCCACACACTCCACCCTTTCCATGTCAAGTTTGGTGCACAGATTCATCTGTGGACAACACCTTTCTCAATGCCAAACTGACCAAGAATTGACAACAGAGAGAAAATTGACCAGAAACTTGTCAATTTTCTCGTCAAGAGGTCAGAGAAAAGAACAACAGTTGCTTTCTTCAGCCTGGTGAAATTAACAGCTTTCTCCACATGTCATACTGCAGAGGCAATAATTATGCAATGCCCTGCCTGTACATTTGTCCACACTCAAGATGCTTCAGCAATCTGGTTTCTCAGTAGAGGCTGGAGCCCAAGTATATTAATAAATGAACCTGCAACCTGAGCATATACTATCATCTTATTTTATTTTTGCCACTTAGTATTTCCTCACAGGGGGAGAGTCCACAGGGGGCTGTCTTGAGACAGGAATGGTGCAGGGCCAAGCCCTGAATTGTTTCACACCTTCAGGCCACTGGCTGCCACTAGTCTGCAGTGCAAAGGTGTCCAATTTTGACCTGCCAGGTTAGGGCTAATGGATGGAAGCCTTAACAACAAAAACTCTGCAAGGACCTGAGACCGTGGCAGTCACCTCATCAACATACTGCAGTCAAGTATGGAATGAGTAAGCTGCAGATGATCTCAAGATGAAAGATGGTTTAAGGAGAGCTATCCAGTGCAGTCCAGGAGAGCCACGGGCTTGGCCAGCAGTCCCTGGCTAACACTGAGTCCATCCTGTTTGCTTATAATCACAGAGCAGCACTTGGCTGCTGGTCTTGTCTCCATTTCCATTTGTGCTGATAACATACATTTTTAAGGCCATGTTAATTGCAGCACTAGATTTATTAGCATGAATATTATCCGTCCTTTCCTTTCACCCCCACCTCTCTTCAGCTCAATCCATCATTTTTATGAGAGGGCGGGTTGAGAACCACACCTCCTCTGCTTCCTGGGGACGGCACTGTGAACATCAGCTTCACAGAATCATAGAATATTAGGGTTTGGAAGGGACCTCTGGAGATCATCTAGTCCAATTCCCTGCCAAAGTAGGTTCACCTAGGACAGGTCACATAGGGCTGGATCCAGGCAGTTCTGAAAGTCTCCAGAGCAGGGGACTCAATGACCTCTCTGGGCAGCCTGTTCCAGGGCTCTGTCACCCTCACAGTGAGGAAGTTCTCCTTGTGCTGAGGTAGAACTTCCTGTGTTCTAGCTCATAGCCATTATTCCTTCTCCTATTACTGGGCACCACTGAAAAGAGACTGGCCCCTCAGATATCTATAGGCATAAGATCCCTCTCAGTCTTCTCCAGGCTAGACAGCCACAGTTCCCTCAGCCATGGTGACCCATATATATGAGAGAATGAGAGCTCATAGGAAGTTGGGAGTAAAATGATGGAACTGAGCTCTGAGAGGCCAACTATATTATTTTTCTCTTCATAAACCCTGAGCAACTTGAGGTGCTGGTGATATTGGTTCTAGTTTGTAGCAGGGTGACGAGAACAAAGACCTTTTGGAGTGGAACCCAAACCACATCCTCCTGTCAAACCCCACCAAGCCAGCACACTAAAATAGCTGAGCATGCAGTATGCAGCCACATAAAGCTGCAAGGGCAATGACCAATGTTTGGTGCCAGGCTTGAAGCTGAAGGAAGTTTTACAGGAGGGAGGTTACAGGCCTCTAACGGGATGTAAACTGTGTTTCTGACGGCAGCAGACAGTGTGTGCCTGGTGTCTGTGCAGATCCTCAAACTGCATCTGTCAGTGTAAGCATCAGTAGTGCCAAACTATTACCATGTTTATAGAAACTGATGGCCTACATCTGTTTAAAATACTTCTGTGTTTAGACTGACAGAAAAGAAAACATTCTGCAAAGAGTAAGCACAAATTGGATGGGTTGAGAGATACATTTAAGTGAGAAAAACTTGCAGTAAATTAAAAAAACAAAATAATTTGCATTGGAAACGCTAAAGAGAGAACAGCTGCTATCAACCTGTTGTCCTGTGAGACAGAGAACCAAGGAAATGTAAGAAAATTCTTTGGGGATGGGGGGTAAACCCTACTGGGACTAGAATGCAGCCTCATAACCTGACACTTTAGATCCTTCCCATTTGATCTTACGCAAGGCAAAGCTTTTTCTCTACTGAGAAATCAGTCTTGGGTGTCTTTGCCTCAGCTCCTGTTGTCTGCATTGGAGATAATTCTTACTCCAGTTAGGTTATTTACAGCCACATGGAACAGAAGACCAAGCTGAGGTCCCAAGCTAAACTATTTGCAGAATTGGATGATCCATCCCTGGAAGTGTTCAAAGCCAAGCTTGTTGGGCTCTGGCAACCTGATCTAGTGAGAGATAGCCCTGTGCATGGCAGGAGTTTGGAACTAGATGATCCCCGAGGTCCCTTCCAACCTAAACCATTCTATGAGCATGTTCATTTTGCACATAATTGGATAGGGTCACCACAGAAAAGCCCAACCAAAGACCTTGGCTTCACCTCACCTGCCTGAGGTGGCTCTACCTCCAACTCAAGAGGTTGCCTCATGAGAGCAGCAGTCCCTCTTCATGTTAGCACCCTGTTAGAACCATGGCATGACTCATCTTTGATCCAGCCAGCTTTGGACATTAATAAAATATCCAGATGACCTGGGGATGAAAGATGCAAAGATTTTTGTAGATTGTGACCCCAAGAAGGACAACCCCCCAGCAACACAATGGCTTCTCAAGGACCTCAACAAGCAAACTAGTGTCACCTCCAGAAAACCTGGGGCTGCTTCTCCAAGACATACTGAGCTTTGGCAAACAACCTTTCCTCAGCCACAGCAGCTCTCTAGGCTGCTAAGGTGCAATACGGCAATACCCACATTCTCATGCACATCTCTCACAGATAGTTCATGTAGCTGTCCTCAGCTTGCTCTTCCTTGAGCATGGACTGCTGCATTGTAGTGTTTTGTACATGACTCAGCGGAGAAACTTCCCTTCATTAGTAGCTTGAGATCTTGCTGTAACCCCACCTTGCAGGGCTCATTCTTGCGTGAACACAAGCTCCATTCATCAGACAAGCTTTTGGAGTTCATTTGCTGATCTTTAAAATTAATCTTAGAGGGAAGTGCCTGTTTTATAGGCAAAACACAGATAACCCCAAAAGGGACACTCTGCTCTGGATCTAGTTAAAACTAAATGCCTTTAGACATGGCTGCTGTGTGGCAAGTAGGAAGGTCTCTCCTCTCTCAGTTATACTAAAAACAAATGTATGGCAGAAAATCCAGCTCTGGAGCTTTCCCTTATTTAATTGCCAGGGTTACTATGGTATCTTGCTTGGTAAGAGGCTTGCAGTTTCCAGTCTTCTTTCCATTATTCATCGACTCCCACCCAGCCCCTTGTATTTTTAAAGCCACTTATGTCACACACACACAGAACTCCAGCACGGAAAGGCAGCCACATCAAACACATCATAACAAACAAGCAGCCTCTATCTCCTCCAAGTCCTCATTCCTTCTCTGTCGATGTGCTATAAATTAGTATGCAAATTATGTAAATCAGAAGCATGTGCAGAGGGGAAGTAATTCCCTCTGGCCCTGGCAGCTGGCCCTGTGTAAACCCTGCATGTTTCAGAGTTTTATTGTGACCACCGACATCTCTGGGTGAAGCACTAAACCTATCAGAGCAGGTCCCTAAAGCAGCACGGGGGATACTCCAGAGCAACTCTCCCTGGAGGTAAACAAGAACAGCCAGCGCTTTTGCTCTGCTCCACAAGATCAAGAAAATACTTTAAGTATTGCATGAGCCCAGCTTAGGGCAGCACAAGGAGGACCACACCTCCCATGAGGAAGCTCCCCAGGGCATTAGTATGGTGCTAGTCTGCACTTTGAAGCCCTCAATGTGCCCAGTTCCTCAACACTGATGCTTTGTCCTGCTCACCTCAGGAACCAAGGGAGAGCATCCCATCCCCTTGGCAATGAATGGCCACATGGGGCTGTGTGTGCAGTTCCAGCACTGCAGCCTCTCCCCGAGTCCCCAGCGGAGCTGTGTAAAACACAGACATTTTCACTTAACTTACAGCTACCCTGAGGGAATCTGCATAAGATTACCCAGTGCTCTCTGAATCAGCCCCAGAACCACCTTTTCCAGCTGCTGCCAAACAAAAGCTTTTCTAGCAGAGTTGCATTCTTCTCTCTAANGGTTCAGCTGTGACTCTTGGGTACTAGCTGGTGAAAACCAGCTCATACCTGCAACCCAGTGAAACTAATGGAAAAAACTGCTGTTAAATTCATGGAGAATGGAACAGAAATTTATACCTATTTTTCCCAGGGAGGAACGAGAAAGATCTGTCAAAACCCAGCTTTAGACCACACTGAATCAAAGCGTGACTGCTCTCCAATCCACTGTAAATCCTGCTGCTCCACCACGATGGAATTGTTACAAGGATCCCATTGGCACTAAGCAAAGTATTTGGGTTTCTCTTCCCATGCCCAAGCTTTTGGGTTACTCTACGCATTAGTGTCACATGAACAGTGAGGTGCCAGTCAAAGCCAGAAATTGACTTTATACAGCAACTGCAATGCTAAGGCAAGAACTGAACAGGTAAGCGCAACATCTACCAACTTCAGCCATCAAGAAAACTCTCAAGGGGTGGGGCATGTTTAGACCCAGAGTGGTCAGAGATGTCAGAGTTACTGACATCTCAGAGTGGGTGTTATAGAGTGAGGCAACAAGATGTTTCTATTTAGTTTGAGGATGCACTATTCTCCACCAAGTTTGTCTCCATCACCAATCCAGAGAATCACCCAAGCTTGCAGAGAACAAAGCCATCCTAGCACCTCTGCTGCCAGCTTTGAGTCCAGCTGTGCAATCACCTTCAAATGTCTGAGATTATTGTAGAATAATTTAGGTTGAAAAAGACCTTCTAGAGATCATTGAATCCAACCGTAAACCTAACTGTGCCAAGACCACTGCTAAACCACATCCCCGAGTTCCATATCTACTTGTCTTTTAAATATGTCCCTCATACTGGAGCTTTTAAAGGTTCCATTGCTACCAGCTCATCATATTCAGAGCTAAGGCTCATGAGGTTACCCAGCATGACAGTGCACCAGACCAAGGCCAAGTCCCCATTGTCCATTGCATTATGACAATCCTGAGAACATCTTTAGCCAGTACTGGAGAGATTTCAGCAGCTTGGAAGACTTGTTCCACCTGAAGAGACATGACATTGCCTTCTGTGTGAGGAGGCATGTGAAGATCAGCTCTCTGAAATAACATTTTTTTCCTGCACTGATATTTCTACAGAAATAGGTTAGAAGCTGCTCACTTAGCTGGAGGAAACCAAGCTAAACTGGGGGTTGGACTACATGATCTCTAGAGGTCCCTTCCAATCCCTAACATTCTGTGATTCTATGAAATCCCAGTGCATCAGGATTAGTTGTATCAAAGTGTAGCTAAAAAAGTGCTATTTCTCACCCTTATGAATACACACTTCAAACAGTAGGAAGGTTTATAAACTGAAATGGTACATTTAGCACTTGTTTCATGACTTACTCACTATGTTTCCTTCATACCCTTCTCCCAAGCTCTGCTGATGGTGATGGCAGCACATTGCTTCCATAAGCACATCCCTTGATCTTCAAGATCTGCCAAAGCAACCTCAATCCACGGTGTCTGCACACACCTTGTGCCCATTTCTCTCCACTGTGTCTTTCCAGCTGAGCTCTACATTCATATTGGCACCAGATTAAGCCTTTAGCCATGTTATTTCTTGAGGTTAACTCATCACAAATGTTGACAGTAAGGATCAGCTTTAAGTAACAAACCAGAAAACCAATTCCCTTCCGTATACTCAATAAAATCCTGTTGCTTCTTTCAGAAGAGAGCATGCTCCACTGTGTGATTACACAGGCACGAGGGGAAATCACTCTCTGGATTTGGAAAGTCAATATTAACAGGCTCAGAGTGCAAAGGAGAGCATGTTCATTTTGCACTGCTATGTCCTTTATTCTGTTTTCCTGGAAAATTGTGATTGCTAATAAACTGCAATAACTTCAAGTTTACATTATGACTCTCAGAAGATTATTCTGACCAGTAATGACATTCTCAAAGTGGAGGGTATCTCCATTGAAAGAGCTGGCATATGGAAGCTATCCAGCATTTACAGATTCAGATGAACCTCTACATGTTCCTGATGAAAAAAACATTTTGATAAGATGCAAGCAGCAGCACAAGCTGAGAGATTTCTCAAAGGGAAGAAAATATAAAGCTTCTAATGTCTGATAAGATGTCAGGCTTTAATGAGAGCTTACTGAAGCCAATGGATTGAGTCCTCTAGGCTTCACCAGGGTTGAAGACCAAGTCTTCACGCTCCCTTGTGGCAGGAACATGTTCTGGGGCAGCCTGCTCCATCCCAGAACAGTTTAACCTACAATAATACTTTAGCCTCCTGCTTATTACATGATGAAATCTGTTTGTTTGTTTCCTCCAATACCTAACTGTCCTCTCATTGTCTCATTTTGAAACCCCCAGAGTAACTGAAGTGGGAATTTTGATTTTATTGCTCTATTAGTAAGCCTGGGGTTTTTTTTTACCCACTGTTTACACAGGATAGACTTCCTCCCTGATCCTCTCCAGTTTGTCTTTTGCTTCTGAGGCATTTCCTAGCTGCTGTGCTTGAGCTTCACCTTGTCATGTAAATCCAATTTAATTTGCACAGTTCTGCTTGACTAGAGCTGTTTTGTAATAAATTCAAGCTCCGTGAAAAATTCCAACCAGGTGATACACTCAGAAGCAGCGGCTCCTAATGCAGTATGTGGTAAGGATCTTCAAAACACTCTCTAAGCAGAGGCAGGTGGCTTTCAGAGACCACTGGCTTTTACTTCTAATATTGACTTTTAATTGCTAACAGCTAAACCTTGTTTTTCTATGCAATCCTTTGCTGTCTCAAAATCCATTTTGTCCCAAGGTTATTGACACAGTTGGAAGCCTTACCATGTTTACTTTATTTGAGAAAACAGTTTATTTTTCAGGCATTAATTTCAAACCAAGACTGTATCCATGCTCATATCACAAGCTCCAGTTCTGCTCTTCACTAGGTTTTGGACTTCCTCACAGAATGTCTTGGGTTGGAAGGGACCTCCAATCACAGTCTAATCCACTCCCCTACAGCAAGCAGGGACATCACTCACCAGAACAGATTGCCCAGAGCCCCATCCAGCCTGACCTTGAATGGCTCTAGGGATGAGGCCGACACAATTTCTCTAGTCAGCCTATTCCAGGGATCCTCCACACTCAGATTCAAGAACTTTTTCCTCATGTCCAGCCTCAATCTGCCCTTTTCCAGCATAAAAGCACGACCCTTCATTCCTGTTGTTATCCTCATGGATATCCTCTGTCATTCAGAGGGAGCTGTCTTCAGAAACCTGTGTTCTGTCATGTCTGCACAGTGGATGAAATTTTGAGAACAGTTCTCTTTGCAAAAAGGGATATCTTTGAGTCTATAAGCTCCACTGCAAAACCCTGCATCAGCATCAAGCAAGAACTGATCTGAGTGGTAATAGAAGTGAACATTGTTCTCTGCTCAGATGAACAGGGGCAAGGAAATTATATAGAGTCCAAACCTCCTTTTCTGCTACAAGCAGAGTCTGGGAGACTTCATAGTAGTGACTACAACCAGAAAGGTCCCTTGCTTCATGCCTCACGTTTCCATGCAGGCCAGTGTCTCCCCACAAACCCAATTTTCCTTACAGTCTCAACCCTGAGCACAAGTTATCAATGCACATGACTTGCAACCACCAAATGACCACCGCTCCACCTCATCTCTGAACTGGGTTTTATTCCCTGTGAAATACCTCTGAGAGCAGTAATATTATGTAGGTTGGGTACAGGAGGCCAGCTTGAGGTTTAGATGGCATTTAATCTATTCTCCTGTGGAAAAACCAACATGCACACACACACAAAAAAAAGACCCCTAGCTTTTGTTCTACTCGGCCAATAAACCCCCACAATACTCCTCTAACAGCTTTGCACAGAAGTACTGAGTGGCATGACAGCTCAGATGATTTATTGGCACTTAAAATGATGAGGATGACAGAAAGCCCTGCAATAGTTAAGTACCACGGTCATGGCCATTATAAACATTTTTTTAAAGGGGTTTATTACAGAGCTGTAAAAGTAAGCTCTGGGCTGGAAGTTGGCATGTGAGTTCTCTCTACCTTTGAAGTATTTATTGACATTAGAAATATGGAAGGGAGGTGGCGGGAATCAATTTGGAAACTCTGGTTTCATCACACTTTAAACAGCAAGTAGATAAGAGAGGGGGGAAAGAGGAGAGATACCATTAAGGTAATGTTCAACAAATCATTTGCCAGGGAGATCTTTTAGGTTCACCTTTTTTCCACCTATAAGTGACTCACAAAGCAGTGGTTTCTACAGAATTTCTCTGTCTCTCAAAATATTTGCCCAGCCATTTCCATGCCGTTATTGGTGTGTAATTTACAGCTTTTCACAGCAGGCAAGGCCAGTCACCCTGAGGTACCACATGACATCGAGTGCTGCTAGGAAGGCTGCAGCTCTCCGCCTGGCTCCATGCTTTCACCAGAGGTGGAGGAATTTGCATCCAAGTGGTTCAGCCCTGCCAGCTTACACATTGGCAAGAGCACGGGGTAAATCCCACCTGGCCTGATTCTCCAGTCAGAGAGCTTCAGAAGTCTGGCCCAGGCAGAGAGGGCTGCTTTTCCATTCCTGCAAGTCATCACCAAATGCAGATATCTCTCCAATTTCAAACACAGGAGGGACCACAGTGAACTTCCTACACAAAAAAAGCCAATATCTTTTGGTTAAATGTCACCGCACCATGAGCAAGGGGCATTGGAGTATCCCGTGCTCAGTGGCACCTTTAAAGCTGATTACAGAAAAAGCCTGCATAGAAAGTAATTTGGAATGGGTTTACCACCCAAGAAGACACTAAGGGTACTCCATTAGCACCTCCAAGCATGTTGCAGCTCAGCAGCCCACTCTGACTGTGTGCCCACCTGGTGCAACACAGAGCACTGGATCAGAGAGGCCCACTTCAGTAAGACAAGAAGGTTTCTTCATTCATCATCTCACCCCTCCAGGACAAACCCCACAGTGAAATCTACATGGATGTGGAAATTATGTGGAAAATCAACTTGGAACATCTCAAACCAAACCAGTAAGATTTGGCAAAGAAGAACCAGGCAGCACAGGAGAGGAGACACCCCAATATGCACCAGCTGGCAGCCTGGGATCACACTCTGTGAAGCTGATGCTATTTTTGTCTGCTCTTTTCACAGCCATGTTCACCACTGAAATCCTCCCACATGCTGCATTAGGGGCTGGATGGAGGAGTTCAGCCTGGAACACATGTTTATCTAATTTGCTTCCACATGTTTTTTAACATTTCACATGTAGGAAAATGATAAAAGCAGGAAGATGAAACATGGATGCTCAAAGTCTAATTAACATTCCCACTGGTAAGCTGGTGTTTTATCTTTAAAACAGAGTGATACCAGCTCCCTTGGTAACACGCAAGCATCTCTGGGAGGAGGTGATCAGAAATAACATTGATGCTGTTAAGAACCATTTATTATTATTATTATTATTGTTGTTGTTGTTGTTATTATTATTATTATTATTAT
>VZRI01007403.1:16832-61379 GCA_013397515.1 Upupa epops
TCAACACGACCTCTACGATTCAGTTAAACCCTATCTCAAGGTTTTGGATAAGACTGATGTGACTTGGTGTAAAAACCTACATATGGGTGAGATGCAATTAATAAATTTGGACAAAGATACCTGATCAATCCATGCATCAAACTGTCAGCATCGCCTAATGTACACACTGCCTCAGATTTTCCAGTTCAACAAGGTTAGAGAACATTGGTGCCATTTATATATTTAAAAGTGCAAGTTAAAAATATAATTATAATATAAAATGTTATGAAATAAAAAGCTTATGTTTTATAAGCCTGCCACACTGGAAAATGTGAGGCACAATCATCTTCTCCACAGCGGTCTCCATATTCTGGTTCCAAGTTCCTCACACCTTGTAATATAATTAAGCATTCTCCTGAACGCTGGTTGATCAGGCTCCACTCTCTCCAACCATCCTAACACTTGGTGGCTTGGAAATAGGTTGTTCCACAAGCAAGTTTGAGAAGTGAGCCCTAGGGGTAGCTTTGGCTCTATACCACAACTGCATGCAGAGAAAGAAGGAGAAGAGACAAAACATTTTCTTCCCAGATGCAAATGTGAAGGCAGGTGCCAAAGACTTCTAACTACATGACTTTATGCTTGGCCCAGTGACAAAATAAACCCCTGTGTAGGAAGATACAGTAGTTCTAAGAAATGGGTTAGGGGGTTCAGTTTAAGCAAGACCTAAATAAGTTCTTTATCAGAATAAACAGTGTTAATATATATATATTCTTTAATAAAATGTTGGCCCTGAGGTCATGTTTCTCAACTGTTTTCTTTTTCTTATGTTCTAATAGTGCTTTCAGATGTTCATATCCTGCAGCTGCAGTTCCCATGTAAGCGTGGTCCACACTGCCAACCCTGTGGCAAAGCGATATTAGCACCTCATGGCCACCTCTTGCAAATAGGCTATTCTTTGGCTCAAAGGCTCATGCATCTTTGAACATCTGGGCTGAAGACACCAGTGAAATAAATCAGAGTGAACCTCCTGATACTTTCAGGAAATTCTGGACATGGTAGAGATTCTTTGGTTGACCAATTGCAAGAAGTGTGCTTATTAAAAACCTCTCCAGTTATAGCCCAGGGCCTGCCTAAAGCAGCGTAAAGGATGTTTATAGTATGGATTAGATCATCCCCATCACCCCTATTTGTTGTGTTTTTTCCTGGCTCTATGTGCTGGATTATCCAAGCAGATCACAAGTCTCTCTCAGGATTCTCTGTCTACACTCATGAGAAAATTCAGTGCCGAGTTCTCAGGGACTGCATGGGCCATGAAGAAAAGAACAAAAAGGCTCTGCTGCCCCACTCAAGTAAAGAAGAGACAATAAAGGTCTTTACTGAGGGGATAGGGAGTGTGTCCTAGTCCTGGTTCCCAGTATGTGTGCTGCCTCTGTGCCATTCCCCCATATGGTTTGGTTTTCTTTGTACAGACATCCAGGAAGCAGTTCAAAGAAGAGCTACAAGATGCTCCATTATGCCTTCACTTGGCGATAATGTCCTGTGCTGTGCATCTGTTGCATCCCTGTTTGATTCAGCCTCAAGTTATCCTGAGACAGGACAGACTCTAAGGGTAAGGACCGTCCCTACTGCATCTCTTAGGAGAAATCAAAGGGTGGAGGTGGCTGAATTAAACTGGGTGGACCATGAAAATTCAGGATGGGTAAAAATAATCTTTAGGACTTCCAGGGCTGACTCTGAGGTGTTAGGGAGGCACTATAAGGAGGGACAGACAGATTTTGGAAGACTGAGTGGAACGTTCTAATTCCTCCCAAAATACACAGTGGAAACAGTTGGGCTCAGAGAGCATGAATCCAGCCAGGACTGCAAGAGAAACACAGCAGTGAGTCCTAGTGCTGGCACTGCTAGAGAAGCTGAGAGCTGACTCAAGCAAATTATCTTTCATCCTGCCGACTGTAATGTCCTTGCCTGGCCTTTGCTGATGCCTTTTCCTGGGGCACTGAAAGCCGAAGCCCCAGCAATGGGTCAAGCCAAAGAGAATAGTCTTGAACGTGAGGCAACTGGCAACAAATTTCTCCAGACACTTACTGTAGGCCAGAGGTGAGCTGATCTGTGATTATTAATGCAGGCTGGGAGGTGTGGCGTGCTTGGCAGCTGCTGCTTCCATCTGCTTGCACAGGCTGATTGAAGGAAGCCAGAGAGGCAACTTCACCTAGGCCATTACCTCCAGTTACCCATGGGCTTGTTGAGGATTGCTGCCTTCTGAATAGGTAAAACTACCCACTGGGACAGTCATTCCTCATTCCTGGCCTTTTTGCACAGTTTAAGTAGCTGTTTACTGATGAAATTTCACCTCACAAGGGTATAAAGTACCACAGGATAAAGCTGCTTCTCCTTCTTTGTGTGCTTACTGTGTTTCACCCAAACCATCACATTCACCCAAACCAATGGAGCTTCTTACCATTTTGCTCAAAAAGTTGAGCAAAAGTCAGTGAATTGCTTCCAGGTAGAACTGTGGTTGACTCTGCACCTCTGCAGAGTTTACACACATTTTGGGTATCACCATAAAAAAATAGTTATTAATAATCAAAATCATACTCCAGATAAACTAAGAAAACAGGTTACAATTGGCAGCCCACCACAGTGTCACTGGACTCTTGAGGACACCAAAGAAGAACGAAGGCCTTCTTCAGGTCAACATCAACGCTTATAAAACAAGTGGCATGAGACTACACACATTCCTGCAGTTTGTGGGAATTAAATCCAGGCATCAGGCAAAGGACTAGCTGTTCTTTTCCTTTTGGCATTTCCGATACATAAATAAGGGTTAGAAAGGAGAATGTTAGACAACTTATTACAAAAGGATCACGTGTGTTGGGGCACGACCCGCAGGATCACCCCTTCATCATATCAGGTCATCAACTGAAGCAGGACCAGAACTCACTTTAAGGCCAGGATTCCAAATTGCCTTCCTACAGCAACCAGTAATAAGTGGAAAAACAGAGTCAGTGCATGCCCAGGGAGCACACCCATGTCCTACTGTCCATCACCATAAGCTTATTCTAATGAGATGCAGGGCTGATGCTATGTATGAAACAAGCAGTGAGTTTTCCTCAACCTCACCATTCACTTTGACCCTTTGATCACCAGGCAGGCAGGCACAAACGAAATTCCCTTAATGTCACAGCTGTTTCTCAAGCAGGAAATGACAGTGGCTGACACCCAGCCATTAATTTGACATGAGTAGGAGAGTCATTTGATTCTGCTAGCAGAATTTTACAGCAATTAGCCAGTCTTTAAGATCTATGGACATCATATTGCACAGTAAAGGGTGATACATAGAAAATAAAAAAGCATCATCATTACTTCTTGGAACAGGATTTTTTTGACTCTGGAAAAAGACATTTAAACCTTTGCTTTTCTGGAAACACTACGGTCCTCTCAATTTTACTCTCATTTAAAAAAAAAGTAGCACAGAAAGAAGAATGGACATGGGTGCCACAGCCAAAGAATTGGTGACCATAGTTCATATCTCAAATTGTTTGTTATTGTCTTATTATCCAGTGATACCTGATGTGGTCATGGAGGGCTTGTGTCCTGATGAAAACCCTTGGACAGCACAAGGAGGAGGAAGGGCTACAGGGGGCTATAAGAAGATGCAGACAATCTTTTAGCAGAGTACATTGCAATAGGACAAGGGATGATGGTTTCAAACTTAAAGAAGGGGCATGTGCACTAAATACAAAAGGAAGATAAATTTTATGCTGAGGGCAGTAAAGCACTCACCCAGGTTGCCCAGAGAGGTGGTAGATGTCCCCCCCATTCCCGAGAAACATTCCAGGTCAGGGTGTTTAGGGCTCTGATCAGGGTGCTCAGGCTCTGAGCAACCTGATCTATGAGAAAAGGTTGAGAGAACTGGGGCTGTTTAGTCTGGAGAAGAGAAGACAGAGGGGACCTTATTAATGTCTATAAATACCTGAGCAGTGGGGGTCGAGTGGAAGGGGATGGTCCCTTTTCAGTGGTGCCCAGTAATAGGACAAAGAATAGTGGGGATAACTTAGAACATAGGAAGTTCCACCTCAGCATGAGGAGAAATTTCTTTACTATGAGGGTGACAGAGCCTTGGAACATGCTGCCCAGAGAGGTTGTGGAGTGTCCTGCTCTGAAGACTTAAAAAACCCACCTGGATGCATCCCTGTGCAACCTGTCCAATGGGATCCTGTTTTCGGCTAGAGCACTTCTTACAAGGACAGGTTGAGCGTTGGGGTTGTTCAGCCTGGAGAGGTGACGGCTCTAGGGGGACCTTATAACAACCTTCCAATCCCTGAAAGGGGCTGTCAGAAGGCTGGGGAAGAATAGATGACAGGTCATGGTTAGAAACTGGAAAAGAGGAGATTTAAGATGGGCATCAGGAAAAAGCTCTTTAGTCTGAAGGTGGGGGATCCTTGGAACAGGCTTCCCAGAGATGTGGTGGTGGAGACCCCATCCCTAGAACCATTCAAGGTCAGGCTGGATGGGACTCTGGGCAATCTGTTCTGGTTAGAGATGGTCTTTAAAGGTCCCTTCCAATCCCTAACATTTTTTGATCTATTTGCAGGGAGTTGGACTAGATGAGCTTCGCAGGTCCCCTCCAACCTAAGGAAGAGCTGTAGCATGCTTGTCATAGGCATGCGCCAACCTCACTGCCTCCAACCTCACTTTTAGCACAACAAACAAAGGCTACTGAAAGAAAGTCTTGCAGACTCCAGCTTTAGCCTGCATCTTCCTGGTCCCATTCTGCAAAGCTGAACATGCATACACAGTACCACCTCAGTTCAGCAAAATATTGACACGTGTTAGGGCTCTCTCCTCAAGCACAAGTCTGCATCTCACTCTCTGAACCGTGGGCGTATTAGAATAACAAACGTGGTTTTGTGCATGAAGGAGGAGTGCATGGAGAGGAACTCTGCCAAGTAGCAATCGTGCACATTCTTCCTCGCAGCAAGCTCCAGCCCCAGATGGCAGCAAAGTAGGGCTGTACTAGTCCCCACCCTTCCACTGGCCACCACCAGTGAAGTTCTCCCTCCAGCTGGGGGGAAAATGGAGGGCAGACAGAAGCATGTGGAGATCCTTATCATGCTGCAGTCAGTAACACCACATCAACCAGCATGTCTGATGTATGATACCATGCTCTTGAGATGAGCCAACTGACCCAAGCCTGTGCTCGTTGCCTTTGCCAGTTTCCCTGAAAGCTTCACCCCACACAGGGGCCAGCTCTGTACACCACTGTCTGGTTCCTTCACACTCAGCTGGGGTCTTGCTCAAACAACTCATGCTCATTTTCCCAGTGTGGCTTAAAATGCTGCAAGAAGAGCAGGGAGATCTTCCTAGCACCTCTAGATAGGAATGAAACCCGGATGCTTGCATGAACAGTCTCACCAAGAGGTAACCAAAGTACTAATGATGAGCAGATGAAGGACGATGCTAGAATGATTTTATTCATCTAGTCCTTTGGAAGCAAAGAACTGCTAGAAAAGGACAGTAAATCCAAGAACATCCATTCTAGCTCCTTTGGGTGCAGCATCACCACCAGATGCATCCAGCTCTGATTCCTCTTCAGCACAAGGAGCACCACAACCAACACATCCGAATTTGATCACTGCAGTGCCTAAACTAATAAGCTGATAGCTGATGTTTGTTATTATGGGCATAGTTGTGCAGTGACAGGCTCAGGTGTCTTCTGGCTTACATCACATCACCTTGGATCAAGGCAGAACTGGGCCTGATCCACAGACAGACCTGAAAGCCTAATGCTCTTTTTGTGCCTGGGCTGCCTCTGCGACACCTCATGGCCTCAGCCAAAATTCCTGCACACACCAACCTGCAGTGAGAGGGCCTCTGCACCAAGGAGATTTATAAGCTCAACAGTAGTAGATTTTGGGGGAGCAGATGTACAGAGAGGAGGTCGTGCGAGGTCACTTTGGAAATATATGGCAGAAGCAAGAACTTAGCCCCATTGAGCTAAATCCTCGCTCAGTGGCAAAACCACAAGACCATCCTTCCTCTTGAGAGTTTTTCAATGCCCTTACAAGCCTAGTGAGGAACTTAATGACATCTGTGTGCTCTTGCCTGAGCAAGGACCTCATGATTTGGCTGCACGCCATGAAAAGATATGTCCAAAAGTTACGAAAATAAAGGTATTTATCTTCATTGTTAGGAACAGAAACTGAGCCTTTCATTTCCCTCTCTTGGAGGATTAAGCTCATAGATTTACAAAGAACTGGTTGATTACCAAAATAAATACACTGCCATGCCAATTTATTGGACACAAACGTAGGAAACTCATCCAACCAAATCAGGCAAAGTGTAATTCATGTGAGAGCCCTCAGCATGTGCAAAGGGCACAGTGCATGTGGAACAAAGCACACAGGGAAAACATGCTAGAAGCCTCGATCCACAGGAACAGTTCCCAGAGCAGTATACAATGGAGCTATAAAATAAATGGCTTGGCTCTCCACTGGAATCTAAACCCAACTGTTCTCAATGAGAAGGAGGATCATGTATCTTTATAACGAGAATTCAGTCATTTTTAAATGTTGGCTTTCCTCATATCACCACCAAATCTGTCTGCAGAGCTGACAGGCTGCAGACTTCATTTGGATTTCTAACTGTGATTACACATGGCAGTGATGGATACCACAGGGTTGTTGGGGGCTTAGAGTTTAGGGCTGGGTTTTGTTTTTCAGTTGTTTGGGGCTCAGGATTGAGGGAGCTGTTGGGGTATTTTTAGTGTCAGTGTCCAATGAGGTTTAAAGAGCTCTTTCCTCATTTTAATAGTCTGATAACACATGGAGATGAAAGCAACCCCAAAAAAGTTGTTCTTTATATTGGCGCAGAGTTGTCCCTTCTGTACTGAAACACTGAAACCCAAGAGCAGTTTGTGCTTTCAGTGCACAGTGAGATGGAGCAGAACATGTTTATTGAGGCTGAACGCATAGTTGCCCCCAGAGGTGCAAGCACCACACTTTGCAGCAAAGGTGATCCTCAGAGCACTAAAACATCTGCCTGCTCAGCACGAAAACACCACTACAACCCCATTAACATCCAGGAGCGTGGCACATCCAGGAGTTAGGGGAACTCTCCTCACTGGTGTATCTTACAAGGGAGAACAGCACATACAGGAGTGATGCATTTCACAACAGAGCAGGAGGTAGCCTTTATGCAAGGCTGAAACCCACACTTGTAAGATGTTCTTTCCCAGTCCCTCCATCCACCCCAGATTACAAGGCTACAGACAATTGTAACACTTGAATTCTGATGGGTGCAAAGCAAGAGACCCCCATAGCAGTGATTGCAGGAGGTGGGTACAGGTAGGGCATTTGTAAATTTAAACCTCGGCTTCTCCAAAATGTTGCTTCTGCTATTAAAACCAAAGGGCAGAGGGTTTACTGAAAGCTGCTGAGGAAACCAAGATAATACTGTGATGATCCCTGGGGACCACAGCCTTGTCTCCCATGGGAAAACGGTGTGGCATAATTTCAACTTCTCCAAGGCTGTTTTCTGCATTTATGACAGCAGACACACGAAGAGCAGCACATTAGCCTGATGTGGGGGCACTGCTAGGCAAACTGGAGTTTGAAAAAGAATTGGTTGAAATCAAAGTAAACACATCCAAATCGGTGAACTGATGACATGCATCAAGTTCACAGTACGCTCTTTGCAAGTGGACAAGAAGCAGCTCAAAGAATTGGTTCAGATCACTTGCCAAGAACAAATGTGCTCAGATGAACTGATCTGGCACACCATGGAGCTGGGGCTTAGTGCAGAGTTTCTCCTGGACTTCACAGCATATATATATACACCATATAGTCCAAGGTGTGCCAGCTCTGCACAGGAGCTGAGTAACACCTTAGGCTCCAGACTACACTGGTCTTCAGTGCAACAGTACCTGGACAAGTGGTGTAAAAGCAGCTCAGGAGTATCTAGGCTTCACCAGAGTCCTTACAGTGATGGGAACACAGCAAGATGGTGTTTGTTCTTCAGACAGGGTGAAAGGCTGGATCCCACGCTTCTGGGACTCCCATCCCTGCAGTGAACACCATCCTACCACTACACGGAGAGAAAATTTAATGGCACTAAGGACAACTCCACACTAATGACTCAAGTTTTAAGGGTAATGCACAAATGCCTTATAGTTCAGCAGCAGCACTGCTGCATCACAGCTATACTGCCCCTGGTACCCCAGATCAGCACTGCCGTGGCACAGACCAGCTGTAAATGCTTTATAAAGGAAAGTGCTCAAAGGCAAGCAGGGTTCCAGTCCTCAGCAGCATGCCAATCCCTTCAAGCCCAGCGCTCCTTCCCTAGGTTTTAACTGTCTGTGCACAGCCCTCAAGGCCAAAGTGAGAGGAGCCTTCCCAGTTGCAACTTTTGGAGCAGACCAAGGCCTCTGGATGTTGTTAGCTGTGAAATATATGAACTCCCAGGCTGTACATGAGCCTCACTCTTCTGTGCAATATCATATGGCTTTCAGATTTGTCTGCCCTGTCCACCTCTCCCATGTGTTTCCCATAATTGCTTACATATGGAGGGGTTTCTCTGGTTTGCCCTGCTGTTGTTCCCCTTCTAGATGACGCTATGGACATACACATCATTTTTACTGGTGTGTTTTATTGCCCCAGCTCCTTTATAGCACACACCACTGGTCTCCCTAGGCTTCCCTCCCAGTCTTCTGTTTGCTGTTGTCTCTCTGTTAGGTCACTTCATTCCCAACCTTTGTCAGTCAAAACACAGGCCCCTAATTAAAGGGATGACTTATAAATCCCTCCACATCCAAATCAGATCCAGAGCCTGGCTGGGGAGACAGATCTGTAGAGAGTGGGTAGGACTGGCACTCCTTATGTTGCACACAGGCTTTCTTCAGTATCACTCTGCTTGACATGTGAGGTTGTGTCGCTGCACCAGCCACATGCTCTGTACACTGCTGAGACACTAGCCCACAGGTTCACAGTTTATAGCAAACAGTTATGTGAGGGATGGGCTGGAGACCATCTGCTCAGACCCTTAGTTAAGCAGAAGCAGCACCCATCTCACCTAGAACTTTCTTGCAGAACCCCATGGTGAACATTGGTAGGAATGTTGAGTAGCAATCTGCCTCTCGAAAAGGATTTGGTGCTCTGAGACATGGCCAGCAGATCTTAGCATCAGGAATTGAGCTACACTAAGATTCTTCATCTTCTGCCAGGGCATTTCGTACCCTCAAAGCCCACCCCTCCCCCCATCATCCAAGCCAAGAGCCAGGATAGAGGTTCCTGCTATAAAGCCCTGGCTGGATATGGCTTTGTGACTAGTTTCACAGTGATTGGTGCTCAGCACACCTATCCCATACCTAGCCTGTCACAAAGCCCTCATGGAGCAACCAGGAGGTTGCTCTGGTTTAGGGCTCATGGGTTGCTCTCTGCTCTTTCTATTGATGCTGTGTGTGCAGAGGGAACACAACTCTTAACCAAGGAAGGATCATCCTGCTGAGTCAGCAGCCTGAGACTTACACATCATGCCATTCAAATTACATGACCAAAGCAGAAGGCCCAAGCACAACCCTCTAAACCCATTCCAAGCACCTCCCCGACAACCTGCTGCTTGTGGAAGAATGATCCTGGAGGTGCTTGAACTCAGAAATCACAAAGGAGATTAGTGGCCTGAAGGAGAAGAAAACCACCCCAATAAATCAGCCCATTACCTTTGCCCATGCTTGCCCGCAATCCCAACTTTTGATCAATACTGTGCCTGCCCAGGGACTTAAGCTCAGCCTCCTGTGGTGTCTCTGCAATACTCTCACACACAATAATTTCCTTGGTGTACACATCAGTAGAAACACAGCTGGTGCCAGAATTCCCCAATATCAAATCCCTCCTTGGGCCTGTGCCTAGCACTGTGAAAAGGTCGTCGACATCTGGAAGCAGTGATACTGCACATCTGTGAGACCCTCAGAAATACAGCAGGGACAGAACTACCTACAAAGTTACTTGTGCTGATAATTAAATCCCAAATAGCAGGACACTAACTGAACTCACCTTCTCTAACTCCATAATTCTAGAACTATCACATGAGCCTAATGTAATGCTGCTGCTGTAAACAACCCTTGGGGTAGAGAGGGGTGGAAATAGAGAGAGTCTGCTTCCATTTGTAACAGAATTGCAGCTGGGAAGGCTGAGCAGGTAGGATAGATCTGAAGAAAGCATCTCTAACTAGCAATGGACTCAATTTTAATCTCTTAATCAAGCGGAATATTAAAGAGCAGATCACTACACCAGCTATCAGCATGAGTCAGGGTACTAGATCCAGGCTTTAATCACAACTAGGATGTCTAGGACTAAACCAGAGTCACATAAAGCTTCTCCTGGCTTCCCACAGACTTTGGGATCCCATTTACTCCTTCAGACTTCACAAGATATAGCATCTCTACTGTACCCAGTAAGATACCTTCATATTTCTAATACAGGTGTTTCTGGATGTCTGTGATGGAGGAGCACAGACTAGTTTGTGGGGTTTGTTGGGTTCAAAACATTCCCTACTAACCATTGTACACAATCTGTACCACAGCTACAAGATACCTGGCTCTAAACTATGTGAAACTACAATGTGTTTTCTTAAGTCATTTATCTAGTGGGGTCCCCTAGGGGTCAGTACTGGGACCGGTACTATTCAATATATTCATCAATTACCTGGATGAAGGATTAGGGCGCACTGTCAGCAAGTTTGCTGATGACAGCAAGCTGGAAGGAATAGCTAACAGAACAGAGGGCTGGGCTGCCATTCAGCAGGACCTGGACAGGCTGGAGAATTGGACAGGGAGGAATAGAATGAAATTCAACAAGGGCAGTGCAGAGTCCAGCAACTGGGCAACAACTCCAGGTGCCAGTATAAGTTGGGAACTGATCTGCTGGAGAGCAGTAGAAGAGAGGGACCTGGAGGTCCTGGTGGCCATCAGGATGACCATGAGCCAGCAATGGGCCCTTGTGGCCAAGAAGGCCAATGGCATCCTGGGATGGCTTAGAAGCAGGTTAGTCAGTAGATCGGAGAGGTTCTCCTCCCTCTCTACCCTGGAGAGACCTCCCCATCTGGAATATTTTGTCCAGTTCAGGGCCCCTCAGTTCCAGAAGGACACAGAGCTGCTTGAGAGAGTCCAGTGCAGAGCAAAAAGAACAATGAAAGGAGTGGAGCATCTCCCTGATGAGGAAAGGCTGAGGGAGCTGGGTCTCTTTAGCTTGGAAAAAAGGAGACTGAGGGATGACCTCATTAATGTTGATCAATATGGAAAGGGCTGGTGTCAGGACGAAGGAGCCAGGCTCTGCTCAATGGCATCCAATGACAGGACAAGGGGCAACAGGTGTCAGCTGGAACATAGGTGGTTCCACATAAAGATAAGAAAATTCTTCATGGTGAGGGTGACAGAATCCTGAAAGGGGCTGCCCAGGAAGGTTGTGAAGTCCCCTTCTCTGGAGACATTTAAAACCTGCCTGGACACATTCTTGTGTGACTTGGTGTAGGGGATCCTGCTCTGGCAGGGAGAATGAACTGGATGATCTTTTGAGGTCTCTTCCAATCCCTGACATTCTGGCTTTTACTGCTTGTAAAGTCCTGTTGTCCTGGCTGCAGGGTTATATTTAGCAGAAAGGGCAAGAAGGACTGTAACTCCCCTATCAGCCTTGCATCTGCCATGGCAGACGAACTTTCCTCAATGCTGTACCCCATTCTGCAGCTTCAGCCAGGCCAGTCTTTGGAGGACACTCCCATGCACTCATCACCTCACACACATGAAAAGCACCACCGAAACCAGTGAGGTTGACTCGATGTCTGATGCTGTTCACTGCGCTGATGTTCTAAGGATTTGCAATGGGATTTTTATCAAATCAACTAAAGGTTGAGTCAAACTCTCAAGTATCAGAGCAAGAAGTGGAAAAGGCCTCCATGTAGCTGCTGCACTTGTGTACCAACACCTCCTTTTGGCTCAAAGGCCATGAAAATCCAGAGGGGCATTTCTTAATGTAATATAATATGCATTATGTAGATATATGTGTACTTTTCTATTTACATTCCTCATGCAAAATTCACCCCCTTGAAAGCCAAGATCAGGTATCTCAATCACCTCAGCTACCCAGGAGCTTAGGGAAATGTTTCCCCATGGCGATTCTAAGCAGAAAAGACATCTAGAGCAAGGAAACTCTGTTGATACAGGCTATAAAGTAGCAGAAGCCACCTGTACACACAAGAGCCATCCTGCAGGATGTGATAAATACACTACACACAGATAGCAACTGGCACAAAGAGCAACATTTGTGACTATAACATGAAACACGGTGTAATGTGATTGACACTCATCTCTTTGATCTGAGACCTAGGCTCATTCCTGTTATTTTCTAAGTCAGCACAGATAAATACTGGTGTGCATTTGCTGTGACCCCAATCAAAAGCTTTCCCCAAATCAGCAGCTGACAGGACCACGGTGCAGAGGCTTCAAGAGTACACTTTAGAGAGGCTGGGGTAGATTGTTGCTCTTTTTTTCGTGGACAAACACATTGTGTGGATACCCAGTACAGACATGATAAGAGATATGCATTCTAAATGGGGCTTTTTTTGTTTTGCTGTAAATCCTATTTATGGCATAGGGTGCATCTGATATGCCGCTAGCTTTTATTTCATTGATAATTCTGTGATTGTAGTTGAAACCTTGCAACTTAATGAGCTGATGTTATTACTCATACTGTGTGGCCATCTGGAACCAGTTTGGTCCAAGAGCCCAAAGCACCAAAAGCCACCTGTAATGCATTAAGTCTCAGCCCAGTACCAGCTCTGTGGATTTGAAAAGCCAGGCCTGCATAAATACTAACCTGTGAGAATGTAATTGGAGAAGTGATATTTAAGAACTTACAGTTTGCCAGAAATGCTCATTCTCAGGGGAACATACGCAGAGGCTTAGAGTTTAAAGCCAAGTGGTTTTTAGTTTCAACATTGTGAATCAAGAAAAACCATTGCATATGGATGTCATCGGACTGTCCAAACCACTGGGTCTATCCAAACAGTCCAAGCTATGCCAAGGCTTCTCAAAACTAAGCCTTTCCCCTAGCACCTGAGCCTCACATTGCACGTGTTGCTTATTACCAAGGTACCATCTTGAGATGTGGCTCCAAGGGGATCAAAGAAACTCCTAATGCTTTACAGTTGAAGAACATACAACTGCCACTACCACCAAAAAAACAGTGATCACTGTAGAGCTCTCAAGTATACAACAGGTAACAGCTAACAACCTGCAAAAGCACAAAACAGCATCTAAATCCCCCACAAACCATTCTGCTGAACACTGTGATCACATACAAACTGCCTTTGAGCCAGAAATTTAGTAGAGCAACAGCATTACCTGAGCACCCATGAGGTCTCCTGAGCACACCCATTCTCTGTGACCTTCTTGTGCAAGAGAATGTGAGCTAGAGTTGCTGGTGACTCTAGCACTGGTGCACCAAAAGGGTAAGGTATATTGGCAGAGATTTGTATTAACATGGTGCTACTCTGCTCATTAGCCCATTGTTGATTTACACTGGCTTGGGAGTGGGTCACCAATCTGATTTCAGTCATTTGGGTAAAATACACTTCAGGTAAACCACTTCTTTTTTTTCTTTCAATTTTTCAAAATTCTTTTGGCATTTCAATGGTAAAAATACATTGAGAATTGCTTAAACGTTACCTAAAGCCCCTGGTTCAGTTAAAGATACACAAAGCCCTGGTGCTTCAAGTGCAAATCCTAAGGAATAAAGGTGGCTTAGATTTTGCAAGGGTTTGAATCCCTTTTCTCCTCTTTGTCCTGCACAAGGAGACTGTACGGAGTAAATACAAATGGTCATCTGTCTTCTTACACTCATTTTCTTCTACCAAACAAACACTGGGCAAAGAATTCAACCAAACCTCTGTATTTGTTCATTCAACTACAGGTTCTTTCCTAGTGCAGCCACCTCCAATCACAGTCCATAGAAATACTTCCCTGAAAGCAAAACAAGAGAATGAGGTCTCTTCTACCTAGTCATAGAATCATAGCATTTAGGTTGGAAAAGATCTTTAAGATCATCGAATCCAACCATTAACCAAACTGTTCCAACTGCTAAACTCTGTTCCTAAGCTCCAGATCTACCCTTCTCTTAAACACCCCCAGGGATGGTGACTCAACACCCTCCCTGAGCAGTCTGTTCATAGAAGCCTGATGATAATCTGCCTCAACCTCGAGATCTGGCTCCTTTGCCAGAATGGCTACTTGAACCTCAGGAAAGAGGTTTTGTAAGGGGTAGTTCAGAGCATGGCTGGCCTGCGTCAGCCCTCATTTGGTCAAAGTGCACTCCTAATTGCTAAACCAAAGCAGAGCCCTTACACTTGCAGCAAATGGCCAGATCCTACCAGGGAGCAATTAAGAAACACAGTGGGATAAGGAAAGCAGACCAACTGCATAGTCTGTTTTCCAGAAAAGTCATGGCATCAGCAAAGAGTAAAATTAGTTTCTGTTCTCATTGAGAAGTAACTGTCAGTTAAGTCCTCGTGCAAAATCCTCTTCTGAGGATTGCAAGCTGCAGCAGTGCAATAGCCAGATCACAGGGAAACAGGAAACCAAAGCCATAAAGAAGCTTCTTCTATGCTCACCAATGGTTACAACATGATCCAGAGGGCCATGGAATGGAGAATTTTCCTTTAACTGAAGAATTTTATTTATTTTACTTCTGAAGGCATTGTTGAACTGGGGAAATAAAAAGAGCCCTTTGCTTTTTCCAGGCTGCACTTGTATAATGCATGGAACCTCTTCAGAAATGCTACATGGATGAGTGGACAATGGCTTCATTGGGAGAAGAGAGAAAACTAAATGCTATTATTTTTGATGGTCTCACTCATACCCACCCAATGAAGTTATGAAGCTCCAAGATATTCACAGACCACAGTTAGACTTAAAGGCTTATAAAATGTGCTGGGTCCAAATTTTCTTCCTTACCCCTCCTATGAGGCCAGACTGAGAGAGTTGGGGCTGCTCAGTCTGGAGAAGAGGACACTCCAAGGGGCTACAAAAAGGCTGGAGAGGGGCTTTTTAGGATCTCAGGTAGCGACAGGACTAGGGGGAATGGAGCAAAGCTGGAGATGGGTAGATTTAGGCTTGATGTGAGGAGGAAGTTCTTCACCCTGAGAGTGATGAGAGCCTGGCATGGATTGCCCAGGAAGGTGATTGGGACCCCGTCCCTGGAGGTGTTTAAGGTCAGGCTGCATGAGGCTCTGGACAGCCTGATCTAGGGTGGGGTGTCCCTGCTCATGGCAGGGGGGTTGGAACTGTATGGTCCTGTGGTCCCTTCTAACCCTGGCTGATTCCATAACTTCTTCCCAAGGAGGGTGATGGGGCACTGTAGGGGGCTGCTCAGTGGGGTTGTGAGGTCTCCTTCTCTGAAGATTTTTGAAACCCGCATGGACTTGATCTGGGTGATCCTGCTGTGGCAGAGGGATTGGACTAGATAATCTTTCGAGGTCCCTTCCTATCCCCGATGATTCTATGATTTATGATTCTACTTCAACAGAAACATTTTTTCAAAACTGCTGGGTCCCAGTGATTGCCACTTGAAGGTTCTGAAAATGAGAGTAGGGCTCCAAAGCTACTGAGAACATCACATTTAAGAAATCTCTTTATTTAGCTAAGATGTTTGGAAATCATTGCTAACATTGAGCACATTCTGCACAAGACATTACTTACCTTTGCTTCATGATCTCCCAGTAACACAGTGACTAATGGGGTTCATCTCATTGGGGTGGGAGTAGAGCACAACAAGGCAGAAAACACGTGTTGCAACAGACAGTGCTCACAGGGAATCTCTTCTCTCTGCAATAAATAATAGAATTGATTAGGTTGAAAAAGATCTTTGAGATCATTGAATCCAGCAATTAACCCAACTGTCCCAACCCACTGCCAAACTCTGTCCCTGAGCTCCAGATCTCCTTGACTTACAAACACTTCCAGGGATGGTGATTCAACTCCCTCCCTGGGCAGCCTGTGCCAAGGCCTGAGGGCCCTGCCAATGAAGAGGTTTCTCGTACTGTCCAACCTAAACTTCTCCTCGTACAACTTGAGGCCTTTTCCTCTTGTCACTTGTTACTTGTGAGAAGAGACAACCCCCACAATGTAGACCTGTTTGAAAACACAACTAGATGCCCAAACATTTTGACCTAGAGGAGAGCCTTAAGTGTTTCACAAGTTCCATGTAACATAGAATCATAGAATCTTCAGGGATGGGAAGGGAACGCAAAAGATCATTGTTGTACTGTGCGCAATCCCCCTGCCACAGCAGGACACCCCAACCAGGTTCAGGTGGGTTTAAAACGTCTCCAGAAAAGGAGACTCCACAAACCCCTTGAGCAGTCCCCTCCAGCACCCCATCTCCCTCCCTGGGAAGAAGTTATACAATTGGTCAGGGTTGGAAGGGACCACTGGATCATACAGTTCCAATCCCCCTGCCATGGGCAGGAACACCCCACCCTAGAGCAGGCTGGCCAGAGCCTCATCCAGCCTGGCCTTAAACACCTCCAGGGACGGGGTCCCAATCACCTTCCTGGGCAATCCATGCCAGGCTCTCACCACTCTCATGGTGAAGAACTTCCTCCTCACATCAAGTCTAAATCTACCCATCTCCAGCTTTGCTCCATTCCCCCTAGTCCTATCACTACCTGAGATCCTAAAAAGCCCCTCCCCAGCTTTTTTGTAGCCCCCTTCAGATACTGGAAGGCCACAATAAAGTCACCTTGGAGCCACACATGCAGCATTGTGTACATTTTACCCACATAAGACACCTTGCATGGACTCAGTGTGGCTAGCATCATTCAAAGCTCAACTACCACATCTATCTGTCCTGCCTGGAATTAGTTTGTGTTTTAATTTAATTTTTTTTAATGCATTTTGGTGATAGGAATGAATCCCTTTTCAATGAAGGCTGAAATTACCTTTTTTTCCCCCCTGTGGGATCCCGAAGTGCTTTGAAATTCACAGTCATAAAATATCCAGAGAGGGCCAAGGAGAATTTTTTTCTGATCTGGTTTTGATATAAGTGATGCAATGCAATATAAAAGAGTGTCTAGAGAAAGCCCACGGTAACAACAAAAACATGAAGAGGTTTGATTTTAAATCCCAAAATGTCATGGATATATTAACCAGGAGTTGGGAAGAGGTCATGCATTCCTCCCATGTAGACATTTCCCAACCCCATCCTTGGAAAATGCTCCAATCTTTTTCTCCTCACCCCATCCCCATCATCACCAGATAGGGGCTGCAATGAAGTAGAAATGTGCTGGAGGGGCCATGTCTGTGGAGAAGCGGGTTATCCACTGGCCCTGTTGACCAAAGCACCTGAGACCTGCTGCAGAACACAGGGAAACAAAACAAATCCCAAAAGAAGGGCTGAATTTCCATGTAAACATGTGAAAGATGGATCTGGTGGTGTCTTTGCTTTTCCTTTATTTTCTTTGTTCTGTGTCGGAATATATTACAATACAAACCTTTCTAGCTCATAGTTGTAAAGACACTGAGTTCTTTTTGTTGGACACTGGGTATTTATTTCTTCATGATCTTTCAGACTCCTTTTAATTTTTTTTTCAAATTTCAGTAGTTCTTTTCAATAGCTTGTGGTGCAGATTTAAGCCATTGGGAGTGTTAAGCTAGCAAAGGAATTTTTCTTTGCAATAGTTCCTCATGGGCTGCCTTCCCATGAAGATACTTGAGTGGGAACTCCATCTAAAAATGCTGATGTCTTTCAAGTTGGGTAAAGATTAGAAAGGGAGGACAAAAACCCACAAAAATTTTGAAGGTTTCACAAATGCATTTAGGAAACTGAAAAGTGACTGAAAATTCCTCAGTATTTTCTGGGAAATTATTGGGGGGGTATGGAAAAAATCAGTGTTCTACCTATTCCCTGAAATCTATTTGTGGCTTGGACTGTGATAAAAACCTGTCTTGCCAAAATTTGATTATCCTGAGCATTCATAACTCCATTTATATGGAGGCAACAGGAAGAAATAACATCACCCCCTCTGATTTCTGCATGCTTTGCAAACTTCGGAGTTCCACGCTACCTTTGAACGTCCAGATATATCCTACCTCTTATCTACTTCTTACTTCAAGTCATTTTCTTCCTCTGAAGCTTTTAATTTCTTCTCAACAGCTTATCTGACTTGGACATCCCACCCATCCCTATGTATTATTTCCCTGACTGTGGCAGCATCTTCCTAATCTCCTCTATTTCTATTCCACCCCTGCCTCTTTCATCTCTCTGACTATTTCTCGTATTTCTTTTAAGATCTCTGAGACTGGGATGGAAAGACTTCTATTCCAAACTTCTTTCACACTTTATCAGCCTCAAGGAAAAAAAAAAAAAGACTTCAAAAAAAACAAAGCAGGATTCTTGGGAAACTCAGTTTGGAAAACACCAGTCACAACAACTCAAGAGCCTCCCTCTCACTGATAAATGTGACAGGGAACAGTGTCACCAGCTCACTGATGGTGACAGCTCTGGTTCTACATGGACCCTCGCAGTGACAGCAGGGACAAAGCTTGTTTCAGTGGTCTCTGAGCATGTTCATGGCTTCTTTCAGGACAAGAATGTCCAAGTACAACCAACAAGCAGATGGTACCCCTTGCAGCCAGGAGCCATCCTTAGGACAAGATCCAAATGAAGGTGGTGTTGGCTTTGCTTGGATTTACTGCAGGAGTAAGAAAAAAAGCCTCACTGTATTGTTTCAAGTTTTATTCACTCACAAAGAGGATTTCCAAGACCTCAGAAGTGTGGGCACACCAACCCAGCTCTGAAGTCAGCTCTGCGTTTGGCTGTCAGAATAAAATTCACCCTACACTCAATGTGTACAAGGAAAGAAAAATAAGGAAACTCATCTAGATTAACTGGCTCATTCAGTGTCCCGTAAGTTTTCATTCACAGCTTTTTCTGCCAGCGCTGCACCATTACAAATTGAATGGTTCAAAGCTTTGTTTCTCCAGAGGCTTTTTCCCCTCATATAAACCCCAAGTTATTGCAATTCATCCCCATGGCACCATGCCAGCCACAACCAGCCATCTGCACACACCAGAGCAAGAAACTTGCTTGTGCTTAGTCAAAAAAACAGTGGTGGGGCAGGGGGGAAACATTCACTCATGGACCACACAGTGTTAAATACTATTTGAGGTACAAGGCTGTACCTGTCCTGGCTGTCTGCTCAGGGTCACACAGATCTCTAACCACTACATCTACATGAACTTTCAACACCTCCAGGGATGGTGACTCAATCGCCTCTCGGGGTGGCCTGTTCCAATCCCTAACAAATGTTCCTGTGAAAAAATGCTTCCTACTGTCCAGCCTCACCCTGCCCTGCTGTAGCTTGAGGATGGTTCCTCTTGTTCTATCCCTAATGATCTGTGAGACAAGACCAGCACCCACCTCTCTCCAGTGTCCCCTCAGGCAGTTGTAGGGGGCAATAAGGTCTCCCCTCAGCCTTCTCTTCCTCAGCATGTGAAATACTTCATTATGGATATAAAGCGGTTGAAAGTTGCGTCTTCAGTGCAACAAAACCCAAGCACTGGTTGGTTGTGGCCTCCATTGTTGCTCTAGGTTAATGGCTGCTACATGTTGTCATGTATCTACCAGCAACCTCCACTCCCATTTGAAAAAAATTCTTAATAATAAAAGAAAAAGAATACCACTTTCACAAACACTTTTCTGTAAATATTTAGAGAGCATGCAAATCCTCAAAGGAACAGGGCAAAGCAGTGAGAGCATCAGGAAGTGCACTCATTGCTTTCCAAACCCCAAACCCCATTATACTCTTTTTCCACCTGTAGTGTCCCGTCCCACCTCCCCTCTAGTGCCAGGGATGCCTGACACTATCTCCTCAACCCATTGTGCTCTGCTTGATGCTTTATGGAACTTCTAAAACAGCAGGTGTGCAAGATACAACCCCAGGTCAGTCAGTGGGGAGTAGAGGCTCCATCCAGTCAAATGAGACCAAACCAAACAAACCTGCTCCTTTTCATGGCTTGCAGCTGGTCATCAAAAGGCTGAAGTGCTGGAGCCCTCCCTAACCTCAGGGCTACCTGGGTCCTCTTCAGGCAGACAGTTGATGGGTTGGGAGGGGGCATCTGGAGCAACCCACCTCTGTCTCCATGGAAGTGCTTGTCAAGTGGAAGGAAGTTATAATAAAATTTACTGCAGCTCCACAAAGTACCCCTGTTTCTGTGTTATTAATCACTTCCACAGGTTCCCGTCAGAGGAAATGGCAGCCTCGACAGTGATTTATCGGCCACTTAGATAACCTGAGGAGAGGGCCTTATGAGCTCTGCTCCGGGGCTGTCATACACCGAGGGATGACCCCTCCTCCAAACACCCTGGGGTCCCCTTGGACCCTCCCTTTTGCCTTCAAAGCTACCGCAGTCCTTATCAGGGCCACCGCCAAGGCAGGAACTTTACAACTGCATCCAAACACAGCAGCTTTTCCCATTGCTGCAAGATCAAATGGTCCCTTCCATCTTCAAACAAAAACCTGGCTGCAAAACAAAGGGGCTGTCCCCTGCCTTGAATCCTGAGGGACACCAAGTGCAGAGGGTCAGCGATACTGCTGCTCCTACCCAATGCTGAGCCCTTGCACAAGCCCCATCACCTAGCCATCCCAGCATCTCATTGGGATGTTCATTTTGCAGTGGCAAAATGGTTAATGAAGTGATGTCAGAGGAGATGTCAGAGTCCTTTCAGTAAAAAGAAGAGAGAGATATTTTAATAACTTATGTTTGAAAACCCTTTCCATTTTAAAATATGGCTTTAGTGAGCCTGGGGTACAAAACACAGGATCACTCACAGTCACACAGTCACCCAGGATAGAAAAGACCTTCTAGAGCATTGATTCCAACCACCATCCTGCCATGGACTAAACCATGTCCCTAAGCAGCAGGTGGTGTTCGCATTGCAAGTGCTTCAGCAGCTCGAAGCAGAGCCCTGAGGCCAGGCAGCCCTATATGATGGAAAGGAGGACAGTGCCTAAGGGACAGGAGAAGGGACCCTGGTCTGCTTGCTTGCTGGCATCAAGACCCAGGCTAACCACCTTTTAGCACCCTTTTTCTCCTCCCAGTTCTCCCTTCAGCAAAGCTTTTGCCATTCATCATCCTTCATCCTGCATTTGGGGTTCTCTGGCTGCTGCTTCATAGGATGGCTCAGGTGTAGGTTGGAAGGGACCTCAGAGATCATCTAGTTCCCCTCCCCTGCCCTGGGCAGGGACACACCTCGGCAGGCCAGGTTGCTCATGCTGTGTGTTCCCTTTTTGGATACACAAGGTCTCCTGGGACTCAGCCCTGGCCAGTCAGCTGCAGATGGGTTCCAGGAGGTTTCCTCCAAAACCTTTCTCTCTCATTCTGGTAACTCCAGACCCACACCCAGGCCCAGATCCACTCACCCACTGTGACCCAGACCACTCTTCTTGGGGAACAAGGGGAGGGGAGTGGAGTGGAGGGAAGAGAATACTAACCTTTTTGAATCACAAACACTCAGCTCTAGATCAATGAGATTGGCATTTGCTTTTGCAAACACAAGTGTTGGTCTCTGCCTTTTTGCAAACAGAGGTCATAGCTTGGTGGACTTTTCAGTTGGGTTGATGCTGAGAAGTACACAGTGCATCCAGAGAGCTGTGGCTGCAGAGATGGCTCTTTAGGAGTGAATCAAAGTTCCAGGCTAAAGGGTAGCTCTCAGGTTTGAGCAGTGGATTAAGCTGCTTGAAATTCAGGAACTTTCTCAGATTTCCATCTGGAAACCCAGATGCAACACTTTGGCCTCAGCATCATTTCAGACACGCTGCCATGTGCTGCAGGTTTCAGCAAAGCCCCAGGCAAGCCCAGCACTCAGGACCTACAATCACTGGGATAGACGCCCTCGCTTCCAGCTGGATGATATAAACCTTGATTGTCAAGAGGCAACAGAGGCTGGAAACAAGTATTGGAGAGGAAAGGGCCATCCTAACTTGCAAGGATGATGAACCCAAGGAACTGCTCTGTGCTCAGTGCAGGTCTCCTCTCCTCCTGTTGATCCAGCTTTCAGTTCCATGTGGATGGTTTGGATACCATCAGAGACTTTAAACAATATTTCATGCCTATATTCACCTGAAATGATCCCTTATTTTCCCTGGATTTGCAGCTTTCATTAGCCTCCTCTCAGTTGCTTCTGCAGCATCTAGAGCCTCAATGCCTTTCTAAAACATGACCCCATACAGAGTCAAGTGCAAACCCCTCAAAACTAGCTGGCAAGACTTGTATTTCACCTTGGCAACACATCAGAACACCCTTCCCCAACGTGGTGGCCTCTGCGGCATCAGTGCTATTTCGCTCTTCTATTCCAGGAGCACCAAGGAACCCCAAACACGAGTATCCCACCTTATGTTTGTTACCATGCACTAAGAGATCTGAGCCCACAAATTTCTTCTTCACCCTGCATGTCCAACTGCTGCATTTGGTGGAGCTTTTATCCTCGTCACATCACAGGAAAGGGATGAAAATCAGTACAAATTGAAAGGTGTCTTCACTTGATTCAGGGCCCACAGCAATAGGGTAGATATGGACCTTCTTGTAGGAACCTACCTACTCTACTCTGACCTAGTAAACCTCACCTGGAGTACTGGAGTACAGAGGACCTGTTGGAGTGTGTCCAGAGGAGGGAACAAAACTGCTCAGGGGACTGGAGCGCTTCTGCTATGTGGACAGGCTGAGAGAGTTGGGTTTGCTCAGCCTGAAGAGGTGAAGGCTCTGGGGGGAGGTGATAGTGATTTTCCTATTCCTGAAAGGAGCCTGTGAGAAGGCTGGGGAAGAATGTTCACAGGGTGATAGGATGAGGAGTAGTGGGTTAGATTTATGTTAGACATAGGAATAAGAGGAATAATCTTTAATCTGACAATGGGGGATCCCTGGAACAGGCTGCCTAGAGAGGTGGTGAAGGCCCCATCCCTCAAGACATTCAAGGTCAGGCTGGATGGGGCTCTGGGCAATCTGTTCTGATTAGATGTCCCTGCTTGTTGTAGAACCTCTGCAGGTTCCTTACAACCCTGGGATTCTATGACTCTATGATTCTACATTGTAGTGGAGTGAAATGTTCCCTTCCCATTGCCACAAAATCTATCAGACAAGCTTTCAGCTCCATGCGTTTTATGGCTCTTGAGTTTTGTTCAATTTGCAAATTGTTCTATTTACATCAAAAGACAAGAAGAAGGTTTTCTCTCGTCCTTCAGGTTCAAGCAGTTACAGCTAAAATAACCAATTTGTTTTGTTGTTGGCCTTAGTTTGTTTGAATCCTCACAAGGATCAAATCAGTTCTGAAATGGTGGTGGTGGTGCATTTACTGACTCCAATTACTCATTCAGGAGCTGCCAACTGCTGCAACCCACAATTTCACTTGTGAGGCAATCCCTCTCCAAACAGAAGCACCAGCTCCATGCTCATAAATAACAACAGCAGAGAAAGAAGAAAAGCCTAAATAAGATGGGGAGGGAGGGTGCAATAACAAACATAGCTCGCTTTTCAAAACAGCCTTACAAAAAAGCTGTTTGTACCACAAGTCTCAGCTGAACAATACAAGGAATGTCAGGAATCTCACTTCTAGAGTCCAGACTTTGGGGAAAAGGCAGATTTTAAGAAATACCCAATGATACAATCCTGAAAACAGCTACATAAATCACAGCTGATGCAGCCTCAAGAGCAGCTACTTTGGAGCTCTGGCAACCACAGCAAGAGATGGCCACATCCCTGTTAGTTTTGGTCTTGTCTCATACAGGACATTCCAAGACCTGAGTGCTTCATAAGTATCTGAAACAGCTCTCAAACCAACACACTGGTGCTTGACCTGAGCTCTTACGTCTGTGGGTTCGTTTGGCTGACACACCATAAATGAGCAAAAAAATAACATTTTTGTGGTTCTAATTCCAAATTATTTACATCAATGTGAAAAATGTTTACTTCCCCTTCCAAAGAGTGTGGCGTGACCTGCTTGTGGTGACACAAGACACCAGCAGTGGTACAAGCAATTTGTGACTTGCAGATGTCCTTGGCAGCAGCAGTTCAAGCCCCTTCTGAATCAGCAGTTCTGAAAAGCTTTATGGACTTAAATGCCCTTTCTGGAGTGGGGAAAGCCGGGAGGTTTGCCTCTGACATGCACCCTCCTAAAGGAATTAGGAGCTACTAATTTGACAAGACCTATTAAAGATTTTTAGCCAAACTTTCCTTCATATTTTTATCTCCCCATTTCATTTTCCTCCTCAGCCACTAAATAGCTGCTTTTCCTCACTGACTCATTGCTAAGCTCCTGTGGGGTGGCACTGGGCACTGTCTCACCTTCACTAGCATCACTGGCAATCAGCAGAGGACAGAAACTGCAGGAATGCAGCGCAGTTTCCCACAGGGCAGCACCAAGCACAAGACATCTAAAGGCATCTGCTGCCCATGTGAACCCCTCCAATCATGGGACCAGCTGCATCTCTGCACTCACCACATCAGCCAGATAACAAAGGAGACATCCAAAGTGAATCTCCAGAACTGCTGGGTGTAAACCTCTGCTTGCTATGTGTCATGACACAGAGCAGAGACATGACACTGGTGCTTCCTGAGGATGGAAGGGCTGATTAGCACACTGGCTGTCTCTGAGGAGCTGGTTGGAAGGAACTGGCTTAAAGAATGGAGGCTTGATGGGCAGGCAGCGAGTCTTCTATGCACCGGACACAATGCAGCAGCAGTTCCTTGACTGAAAATGATGACATTTGGAATCTGAAGGATCAGCCCTGGGAAGGAAGAGAGAAGAGCTAAGTAAAGCTGGATGGTGTTTGGTGTGTTGGTGCTGCCAGGCACCCTGGGGGAAGGTGACTCTTGGAGCCTAATTTCCTTCCTGGAGAAGGGTGTGTGTTGGCCATGAAGCCATGACTTACACAGGCTACTGGTCTTCCAACTTTCCCAGGCAATAAAGATAAAATAGCACCACAGAGACAACAATTGCATGAATCTGGATGTTTTGAGACATCCTCCTCATGGGTGGTCTGTGAAGGAGCAGCATCACACCACCATTCAGCCACCTTCCCCTCTTCAGAGCTTCTCCCACATAGAATCACAGAAACACTTAGTTTGGAGAAGACCTTTGAGATCATTAAGTCCAACCAATAATTCTACCCTACCAGGTCACCACTAGACCAGATCTCTAAGCACCACACCTAAACAGTCTTTCAACATCTCCAGAGATGGTGACTTAACCTAATTCCTGGGCAGCCTCTTCCAGTCCCTCACTGCTCTTGCAGTGAAACGACATTCCTAATGTCCAGCCTAACCTTCCCATATTTTACATCATCTGTAACAAGGCAAGGAGCAGAGGCTGCTGATGCCAGTGGACCGATTCCCATTCCCAGTGGATTGGAGCTTCATAGGAAAAACCAACATGTTCAGCAGACACATTCCATGTTTACCAAATGCCACAGGACTGCCCTCTAGTACTTCCTCTGTATGCTATGCCCTCATGTCCACCTTGGCGGCACTCAAGTTCCTCGTCCCTCCCACAAGCCCTTCAGCTGCAGCACACTGGCATCAGGGTATCCCAGTCGGTGCTGCTCTATACCCACAGTCAGAGTTCAGCCCTGCTAACACAGCAGGGTCGAGTGTTGCCCTAAGTGATTAACAAGACAAACATCACCCTACAGTGGAGCAGCTGGACGGGTGACTTGAAAGCACTTTTGCTCGTGACATGCTTGGACTCTGCCTGATGAGAGCAACAGATGAAGCGAAAAACATCATTTACCAGAGAGCACATTTTTGCATTTCAAAGAAAAAACAATTTTACTTGCTAATAAATGATTTGTTTATTTACCCTTTCCTCCCAGTGAATGGTTTCATGGCTGCAAGTCCAGATAACTTATGCTTCTATTTAACTTGCCAGTAACTTAGGGGTCACCCATTCAGGGCAGTGTAGTATTTCTTACAATGATACGGAACACAATTAGATAGTCTGGATTTTTGCCAGGTGGGAGGTTTGCATCTCCCTGCACAGAAGACAGCCAAGTGGCAGTCTGGCTGGTGGCCATGCAGAGTGGAGAGGTCAGGAGCCATCCATCAGGTTGGGTCCTTTCTGGGTGAGCAATGCTGAGTAAATAAGTAGTTAAGTTGCCTGCTCCATCTCTGGAACTGGAGAAGCCATTGGGAGTGATGGTTTTTTTGCTGTTCAGTACACCACAAGCTGTCAGGCAGTTTGTTTTGTTTGCTAATGTAGCCCAACAAGCAACTGGTGAGTAAATGAAATGGATGGAGAACATGGAGTTCCTGGAGAGGTTTTTGAGATATGCAAAATGGTGAACTCATTTCCCTGCACTGCTACAAGGATTGGGGGTTTGCTTTGTTTGCTCCCCTTTGCTTTGTTTATAACACAGAGCAGACCTCATTTATTGCAACAGGAAAACCAAGAGCACCCCCCATTAAAGCCTGATTGTGCTCTTGCCAAATATGTGGGATGCCAGAGGTGGGATTTTCTTTTCTCAATAAGAAAATCTTCCCTGCTTCCCTTCACATGTAAATCTGTTAAACAATTTTCTAAGGTCAGTTTTTCCTTGTGTCAGGAATATCTGTCTCATGAGTTGGTTGTCTTCAGTTGAAAACAAGAGTATCTCCATTATTTGGAGCTGAAGAGTGGGGTCTTCAATAGAAACCAACATTTTCAATGCAATATTTTGGTTTCTTCAAAAGTTCAAACCATTTCCCAAAGGTGGATGGTTGGACTTGGTGATTTGATCTTGGTCTTTCCCAACTTTGATGATTCTATGATTCTAGAAAAGAGAAGACTGCAGTTCTACAGCCACCAACTACTTAACCCTCCCTGTACCTTCAGTGTACTGAGAGTATCAACCTCAAAACACAGATCACAAAAATGAATCAGAAGGGAGATGAGTGACAGCTGTAATGAACACATTGCCTCACCCAGCCAAGGATTACAACTGGAGAACCCTGGTTCCCAATTCCCCAATTAGCAACTGACATAGTTCTTCCAAAGGAGCATAAATGAGTATTTCTGAATAAAGCAAAACATTTTCCTTCAGCTGTTTGTGTTCCTGCAAAATATCTCACTATTGATGGTGATTACAAGCCCCACTCCTGACACTGTCACCTCTCCATGTTTTGATCATGACAAATTCATCTTCAGAGACGAAATATCTGCTGTCACACCACGTCATGGGCAGAAACATTGCAGAAATGTAACTACTCAGCAATCTTCAGGGGATCTGACTGTGCCGGGGGCTGTTCCTCACATGCTGATTATGGCTCCCATGCTGTTTTATTTGCTTAGTGTTTAGGTCTTGGTGCCAATGGAAACCTGGTTTCATCAACAGTTTTTTCTGGCATGTGAACATAAAATTGATTAAAAATTAATTCAAATCACCTTTGTAAAGTTATAGAGGTTTGTATTACCCTAAAATGTGAAAAGCAATACTTTGTATAAGGTTTTTGCATGCACAGCAAGCAAACAGCATGTTCTTGGTATGGGCAACAAGCCATGCAAGGAGAAATCCCAGTGACTTCCAGGCATTGCCCCATCACCGTTGAGATCACTACTGCTTTTCTTCTAATAGTCTGGAAGAACAGACCACAGTGCTGTGGGGAAGCCTATATATTCATGGCCACATCCTACCTACCCATGCCTCCTACCTGAGTATTTCCTATTAACGTACTCTAAAATCTCAGGCTTTCATAGGCATTTGGGGTTTAAGAAAGCAGTTCAAACAGCTTCAAGAAGGATGTTGATTGGTTTGGGCTTTTTATTTTCTACTAAAATAGAATAATCAACAAGCTTCACAAACTTAGTATCAAAAAGAAACCTCCTGTATGAAAAGTACTCTGATTTTCCTGAAGTGGAAGAGCTGAGATTACTGTGACTGCTACATTCCAGCTTTCTGTTCCATTTGCAATACAATAATAGAATTTTAGAGAAGGGAAAACACTTTCATCAGTGAAGGAAAAAAAAACCCAGTTTATTCTTGGTTTAGAAATTTTCTTCCCCTTTGGAAAACATTTCCTTTCCTGTAATTTCAGAATGTGTTTTCTCTGATTTTTTCCATAAATAACAAATCAGAATCCTGCCCTGCTTGGTCGAATCCTTTATGCAGGGTCCTCCCAGGAATGGCATGCCTCAAGGATTAAAGAGATGCAATGTTTGTAGAGAGATAAAGATGAGGTTCACTCAGTTCTTAGACCTCATGCTGGCTCTGAGCACAAGCCTGAATTTCACTTTGTATGAGTTATCACAATTGAAACTGCTCTTTGGTGGAAACCACCATGCAACCATCCTTTCGCAGTTGTAAAAGTCAATATATTTAAGCCTGCAGTGCATAACAATGACCCCTACAGATTCTCCAACGTTTTTCTTGGATCTGGATAAGCCTGTTTTCAATATATTACTCATCTAAATTGTTCCTGGGTCTTGATTATTTGCTGGAGTTAAAATATCCAATCTTTAAAAGATTTTTAAACATGTGCATGCTGAATTCCCCACTGCAATAAGCTTCATTTAGTTCAACTAAAACTGCCTTGCAATAAAAAGTGCTTACAAAAAATCTCAAGCAAACTGCTCTCCTGGTTGGTGGAAGCTCCCCAGACAGGATTCCTTAGTGATGATAATCTCTGGTTTTGGCTGGCTCTGTTTGGTCCCTGGAAGAATAAAATCCAGTTTTCACTGAGCTGCATATTGAGGTGAAAACTGAGGACAGAGTCATCCCCTCTCCCCTGCAGTGTCCTTCCCCAAAGCACACGGATGCTGGATGTTCCCCAAGGAAAAAAGTGTGACAAGCCAAGCCATCTACAAAACAATATTGATTTATGCTCTGTCTCTGAAGAGTGTTTGAAATCTCCCTCGTTTGCATGCGCAGGGGTTTGCTGCATTCCTTTTAGTCACCAGGGCCATGAAGAGCCCTCCTCAGCATTCAAAAGCGAAGCCCAGCACAGAGTCCCTCCCTTTGCAGGCATCAGCTGCTGGGGCAAAGGCTCCTGAATTCAAAAGCCCATCAAAGGCTGTTCAGCCTTTGCCTGGCTTCTAAGCCCCGGCTCCTTCTCACGATGCTGGTGTAAATTAGGGGTTCATCTATTGAAGGAGATGAAGTGACAGGAGAAAAGAATCAGATTAAAAAAAATAGATCTCAAAAACACCATGCAGAGTTCAGCGGGTGACTTTTCCTTCTCCATTTCTTCCCCAGAGGAGAACTGGGTCACCCTGCAAATGCAGGACTCTGCATTTCCCCTCTCTTCTCCTTTTCTGTATGGAAAGGAAATTGGGCAACCATGCAAACTGCAGAAAGTTCAGCAAAACGTGGGACTTTTCCCCTCCTCCTCCTCTTGAAGATAACCCTCCTTTTGGCTCGACAGCAATGAATGCTAACAGGGTCACTCTGGTGTGTTTTTGGAGGGTGAGGATGGTGTTCAGAGGAAGCGCCAAACATTTGTTTCTAAAACTTAAGCTTTGCAAATTGTTCACCTTTGTGTCTCTGAAGGTGACTCTGAAGACTGCAGGGAACCACCCTAATTTATGTGCATTTGATTGACTTTTGTGGAAATTGAGACTGTCTTTATCTCAGCCATGCAGTCAGATTTCTGTGGTTTTGGCCACAGAGCCTCCCTACAGCTTCAACTTGATACCCAGAATGAATAAATCTGATACGCGCCTGCTTTTACAACCCCCTCGTCTTATTGCCCCAGGGAAAAATGTCATCTACCCTATTGTTGACTGCTTGGATTTACCCCCACAATATCCCTCCCATCAACATGTGATTAATCACTCTGCTCCAGCAGGCACCTCTCAGGAACTCAAGACCTTTTACAGGCCTTAATTAAGCCTTGCAACATCCCTGTAAAATAGGTTGAAGCTGGGGTTAAGTGATTTGCCTGAGGTGACAGAGCAAATCAGAAACAGGGATAGAAACAAGAAGGAAAGCCGCTGCTCCCTAAGCATGTGAACAGCTCCCAGGGTTGGTGCAAGATACCAGAGTCTGTATGTCTGGAGCCTTCATCAGAGTCCATGTTTGCAGTTCTCTCACCTACTACCTGTACAAGCTTTAATTGCTGGCCAAGCCCTGCCCGGAAGCTGACTGCAGTGTCTTTCATGAGCCACCTCTCCCTTCATTTGACACCCAAATTGAAGTCAGACCCTTCACACTTGGCACGTCATCAACTCTGCAGAGTGAGTGGGGAATCAAAGCCAGGTGTGAGGACTCTGGGATCTGGGCAACATTCAACGCCTCTGCAGTGGGAGGGGAAAATCACAGCAAGGAGGATGAATCGAAGGAAGCCCTTTAGGAGGCAAAGGTAGCAAAGGGTGGTGTGGAAATGCATTATCTTTTTCATGTCCCAAGAGCTCCTGTTATCTTATTAGTGGTCTTTTTATGGGATCACTTATTTTCTAGATTCAGAAATGAGAACCTCATGCAGGTGGTTATGGGGGTTGCCCATACACTCATTTCTTCCTTTCCACTGAATTATAAAGCACAAAGTGAGTTTCTGAAGTTGATTTTCCTTTTTTTCTTCCCAAGAAAAAAATCTTTGCTTTGTTTTTTCTTAATTTGCCTCAGATTTCCATAGCAGAGTCCAACACTAAACAAACAAATCAGCACACCAAAATCAATCTTCTGTCAGCTGCTTTAATGGTTTCCTCAATGAACTGGCAGCAAAAGCAGAGCAGCAGGGGTAAGAAGATCATCCTGTGATACCCACCAAAGCAGGCTCCACTGGAACTGCAGTTCCATGAAAACATCCCTTTTCCTTGGGGAGCAAGATTCTCCACTGCTTGCACCATTCCCTCAATGTCTTCTTAAAGGTCATCCAAGGAGACATCATTCCTAGAAAATTTCTCATCTCCCAGGGGTTTATATCTCCTCTCACAGCCTTCACCCAGCTTGGCATAATCCCAGATAAATGAAGCACAACCAGTTATGAAGAAATGATTACCTGAGACCTTCTTGAATGTAGGGGGTGGCCATGCTGGACAACAGGTCAGCCTTAGGCAGTGGCATGTTGGAAGGAACAAACGCCCGTTACACCATTCCTGGAGGCCAGCAGATCCACACTTCTGTTTGGTACCTGTCTTCTTATCTATTTTCTTGGGAGCCAGCTCAGATCTTTGGCATGAGAGCCATTCTCAGGGGCATCCTGACAAAGAGATTCATTACTCACACAGAAAACTTTACCCACTGCTGTGAGCCCCTGAGCACACAGGATCTTTTCAACCCAGGAGCCGAGTCTACCACATGTCCCTGGAGACAGTCCCTGCAACAAGACAGTTGATGAAGACAGAAGGCTGATAGAGCACATAGCAACCCTGGGGAAACTCTCGCGTGCTTATCCATGTCAGCTACTCCCAGAAACAGCTTGTCTCCAGGTTTGTTCCACTCCCACCATGGTATGAACATCTGGGCAACTGGCATACCACAGCACTCAGACATCTTTGTCTTGAGAGGTCCCCTGGGATCTGCATCAAAACTATCGCTCTTCCTTCTTGCCTGCTGCTCCACAGTTGTGTCAGCCACCCCATCATACACATGCTGTGCACAATCAGCACACAAATTCCAGCAACTCTGACCATCCTTGCCCCATACTTTTGATCTGGAAGTAGTTAACACACACGGTGCCAGGAAATGGTGCTAAGAATGCCTTGCACGTGGCTTTTCCAGTGTGGGATCCTCAGATCACCCTTAGCAGGACACAGAGGTTCCTTTGCACCTATTTCAACATTCCAAACAGAGCCTCAGGCATCAGGGTGGGTTGCTCTTCTATCTTCTTGCAAGACCAGCAGCGTTCCCAGCTCCCTCAGTCCTTCTGGCAGGTTTTGCAATGTTTGGCTGTTTTGAAACCCCAAGATAAATTTCCAGGCCCATGTTTACAGCAAAAGCCTTGAAAACATAGATCCTAAACCCCTGGAAGACAAATAGACACATCTCTAATTGTAATGTTATTCCAAACCCAACAATGTTAATGAAGTCCTTGGGTTCTTGATGGGTTGTGCTTGTTTTTCTGCCTCTTGGAAATCCTTCTAGAAATATAAATATTCTTAGCAGTTGGACATGAAAATAGGAAAGTTAAAAGTGTGTAGAAAATGCTCATTAAAACAGAACCAAACTGCCCAAAGCTCAGTCTGTCTGGCTTGGCTGCCCAGAACTCACCTCATGGTGGGGTTGGGTTGATGGTTTTGGAGGTCTCTTCCAAATTTAATGATTCTATGATTCTCCATGTTGCAGTGGGAGCTGGGTTCTTAGACCTGAGACTTTGGGAACATAGATAATCCAGTTTTAATCAACCGAAGTCAACCTTGGTACTGTGTTGCTTCTATCAACCAAGTAAAAAACCAGGACTTGTTCCACAGAAAGTAGCCAGGAAAGAGTTAACCTCAATTAGCCCAAAGCAGCAGATATCATTCTTTATGTTTTGGCAGTTCTCATTTTGAAGTTAAAAAATATGTTTGTGTTCTTGGAGTCAGTCTGAACAATAAAATCGGATGCCAATTTTCTGGTCTAAATTAGGTGAAAGACCAGACTTTTTATCATATGTTTGTGTGTGTATGTGTGTGTGTGTGTGTGTGTGTGTGTGTGTGTGTGTGTGTGTTATGTGTGTGTTATGTGTTTATTTTACTTCTCTATGCATCCAACACTGACATCCCAGGGTGCCCAGAGCGTGGTACCCAACCATGACAGCCTGACATTGGAAATTCAACTTGGCACCAGGCACGCAAGACACACATGGCACAAGATGCTATCAATTGCAAAAAGGAGATATTGCCAAAAGATAAACAGAATAAAGGCAGTCATTGTCAGTGTAGCAAGTGAAAACCTTTCCAGAGTGGATGAATAAGGGTTTTAAACTTTTGCACTGGTTGAAGTGTTTTCACGTCCAATTCCAGCATAAGCTGAAAAGCATCCAAAACCCAGGCTTCAAAGAGGCTCAAATCAAAAGGATTAATGAATGGTAAAATGCCCTAGGAAAAAAAGCCGAGACTGGCACATCTTCCATGGGACATTGTCTGCTATGAGCCCAGAGCTGAGGTGCAGGAGGCGTTGCCCCCCATCAAAGAGGTGGGGGGAATGAAACACAAGTAAAAATAAACACGTTTTCAGTTTGCTCTACATGCTGTTCCCATCTGCTGCAATCAGCCCAACCAGAGGGAAGCAATGCCATGTTGCCACCTCTCTGCTGGGCAGGTCCAGACCAAAGGGCACTGGCCAAGACACAGCATACCCTGTGACACAGAGCACAATCCAACCTGCTTGATCGACCCTCGAAGGCTCCCGTACCAATACTTCTCTTTCCACACAAGTTTGCTTTTCATAATCTTGTTTTCATCAGTCATTTTCTTCAGATGTCACTAATTTTCAGGACAGGCAAGAGGATGCCAGACTCACATTCAGCACAGATGCCGGCACGCAAAGGAGAAACTATTCCTGCAATGGAGCAGAAGATACAACACAACCTAGCCAAAATGCTCCTGGTTCATCAGCCAAATCAGCTGGCAGCAACTCCGCTCACAACACAATGCTCCCCATCCAAAATGCCTCTAAGCACTGCCCTCAGGTTATGGGAAGAGCTTGCTGACATATGGTTTCTGCTCACTCAACTAGGAGAGCACCTAGGCCATTGAATGTCTGCCACTCCATTTACCTCCTTGCGATTCTTTTGCAACACTAGAGGGAGACAGGATTCCAATAGGGTTTTGTAATCAGAAACCAGTGTTCATCAATAACAACAGACATCCAGAAGTACTGGCAAAGCCCAATGAACCCAGGAGAAAGCAAGTGCCACGACTCAGCAGGGGTAGCTTCAGCCTGAGCAGATTCTCTGCAAAAGGGGATTGAAGAGTATTTTCGGTAGTTCAGTCAAGAAACACACAATAACCAGATAAAACTTGAGCACAGGCTTACATTTACGCACACACTTAAGAGCTTTCTGGCACAAGGAATCAACCAAGGATTAAGAGCCACACACCATATTACTTCTAATTGAGCTACTGTCTTCCCATATGTTTTTCCCTGGGGAGCTCAGTGCCTGGTTTACGAGTTTATAGTCACAACATCACTTAAAAGCAATTGCGGTTGACAGTTCCCTGAATAATATGGATGTTACAGAGTGTCGGAAAATGTCGTCTCATCAATTTTCTGGTTTCCTGCACTCATTGATTTTGATCTTCACAAAAAGATTTATGGAATGGGTTTCATTTTTACATTAACCTAGTCCAAAAGACAACCCATCAAAAGCTGGGATAGGTTTTTTCTAATTTTCCTTTTTTTGTTTTAACTTCTAAATAGACATTTTTAAAGCTGAAGTTTTCTGATCCCTTCCAGTGTTCTTACTGTTCAAAGCAAGGGGCTTTCTGGCAGGTTTATGAGATGGTGTCTGTTTTGCTGGCAGTTATGCTTGATAGATTCCTTGCTTGTGTTTGATTTTTGGGGCCACTGTCGTGATATCTGCATTTGAAAGACAGTTTACTTCGTCTAAAATTCAAATCCAATATATGGAAATATGCTTACAGACAAATGAGGAGAGGCCAAGGGAGCTGGAGCTGTTCAGCCTGAATAAGAGGATGTTGAGGCTGTCTACGACTACATGAAGGTAGGTTGGAGTCAGGCAGGGTTTGGCCTCTTCTCCCTACTGACTAGCGATAGGACAAGAAGAAATGGGGTCAAGTTGCACCAGGGAAGGTTCAGATTGGATCTTAGGAAAAACTTCTTCATAGAAAGAGTGGGGAGGTCTTGGAATAGGTTGCCCAGGGAGAAGGTTGAGGCACCATCCCTGGAGGCTTTCAAAAACCTGGTAGACAAGGTGTTTCAAGAGATGGGTTAGTGGTTGGGGGTTGTAGGGTGGACAGTTGGGCTTGATGATGTTGAAGGTCCTTTCCAACCTTGATTACTCTATAATTCTATTAAATATGAAGTCTATCCTTTTGAGCACTTTGTCCTCATTGTAGTGGAGTAATTCCTCCCATGAGCTATGCAATGCCTTGAAAAGTGTGAAATTGAAACATACCTTAAAAAATGAAGGTACAGCAGCCAGGATGCTTGACTTAGATGATTTCCTGCAGCAGTGAATTTTAGAGTGACCACTGTGTACATGAAGCATGATTTCCTTTAATTTATCCTGAGTATTTAATAATTTGTAGCCTTTGAGCTCTGTCTAGGGATCATATTCCTGGTATTTCAGGTATTTGGTGTTGTTTGACATGATCATTCTCACTAATCTGTGAAACACCTGACATTTGGGGTGAGTTAGAAAAATAATACTGAAAACTTTAAGGACCAATAACTCTATACAACAGAGCTGTGCCTTCAGCTTTTAAATGTCACGATTTGCCATCCTCTGAGAACTTAAAGCCCATTTAATACTCTGTTGAAAGAAGAAAAAAAGAATCTTTCACTTAAACTACATAGAAATTCCTTGTGTAAAATGATGAGACTTTCAATAGCAATTCTGAAAAACACAGGGGGGATAAAAAGAGCCCATTTTCCTCCAGTTTTTTTGCTGTTCAACAGCCCAAACATGTTAACTCCATGAGCCAAGCTCACCCCCGCAGAGTCCATCTGTGACAGTACTGATGAGCTTGGCCTTGCTGATGCTTCTTGAAATAGCCTCCAGACCCAAAATAGCCCTGCACACAAAACAGCACCAATTCCTGACTGTGAAGCATGGGCTGAGAAACCTGTAGCTGCTCATGACTGAATATCAGGTTTGAGGATGGTCCAATTTTCTACAAACACAGCTAAATGAGGCATAACACCCCTCTTCTTCTCTGCCTTCTTGTTTTCTCTCCTCCTACCTCAGCTGAATTTTCCTACCCGCTTCCTGAAAACACTTCCCAATTTCACACCATAAACATCCTCCACTTCTATTTGGCCAACACTTCCTACACTCTGAGGCCTTCCACTCTGCTCCTCCAGAGCTGCTTCAATGTTTCCCCTATCTTTGATATCTCAGCAATTAATGTAAAACAACCTTTCCAGTGTATGGTATTGGCATGCTTTCAGTATTTCTTGCCTCCCGCCACAGTTACTGCTGAGTACAGGCAATTTCATGCCCAGGTTAGCCAACAGGCTGCTTTGCAAGAGGTAGTAACAAAGGTGGAAGGACTCAATAATCCCAAGGGTCTTTTTCAACTTGAATGATTCTATGTCTTGTTATTCCCAAATCAACAACAGGAGGAACCACATGCATGGAGGAAGATGACAGGATGCTGGGGTAGCTCCTGCACTGCAAGGCTCTTTCCAGACCCACACCAGTGGAAGCACACACAGGACATGGGACTGGCCCTGCAGGAAGACAGAATGTCACAACCACCATCCACAAGGAATGCTCCCACCGGGCTGTATGCTGCTGTCCTCAGATCACCCATTCTACTCTGCTGGGGAATTCCCAGAACTCAAGCCAAGGCTAGCTAAAGATGATAGATGACTACAGCAGCCTTGGACAAGGATTCCTAGAAGAAGAGTTTCCTGGAAAGCCAGCACTGATGTTTCCTTGGCAGACGTGCTTCTGCCAGCCAGGTAAGGTACAACCTTCATGTCGTCTCTTCCTCCTGTGAAGAGCTCTAGCCACATCTGGACACTAACCATGCTTTTCACACTATTACCCTTTTTCAAAGTCTTTTTTTATGCCACTTGGTAACAGATGAACTCCTCAGAACTTCAACCATATATGATGCTTATTGGAGCCATCAGTATGTACAGCCCTAGTAAAACAGAGAAAGGATGTGTCCTCCAGTGCAGGAGGACATCAACACCCACGACATATTTTGTTGGGCTGACAAGCACTGACTGAAGCTGGAAGAGTAGTGTTCAACCACACTGCACGTCAGCCTGACACCCAGGCTAAGGTGGTACATGAAGGTTCAGTAGGTGACTCAGCATTGGGTGTTTGGGTTTTGGTGGCCTGATGGTAGGACCTGCATCATTCAGAAAGGGCCTGATTTTCAGAAACAGCATCATGTCAGAAGGCTGAAACACTCCCAACGACCCAGCTCCGATTTAAAGAGAGGCCATGTAACCTTGGCTTCTGCAAAACTCTTTACAGAGGTTTTGGCTAGTGCACTTCAGCAGCAGCTTTGGGCTGATGTTCTGATACAGCAGAAAGCAGAAGAAACTGCCAGGAAAAGTAGGTTGAGGAATAGCAGTGCATATTTATGGATATCCTACAAGCAGGCCATCATAATTCTGCACAATTGTATTGGAGCCACTGACGGACAAATGCCCTCCTTCTGATGTAAAAATAAGAAAGCAAGGATTAGCTTCAGAACGATTAGATTTTGTGCAAGTCACATTTTATTAGTATCAGATGCAGCCAAGGACATACTGCCCTATCTCTGAGCGGCCAAAGATAACATGCAAATCTTGGAAGGACAGCTAGGAAAGATGAGGGAGTGATGGGGAGGATACACAGCATCATGTAGCAGATAAACACTAAATACTTGTCTAGTTACCTGGCACCCACAGTCTCTCCCCTCAGGCAGCTGCATTTGTACCACCCTGCAATTTACCACTGACTTTTGCATGTAAAACGATTTCTGTTTCACAGACTTTGGGTAGGATGGGGGAGCATCCTTTGCTCCTTAGCTATTTTGGATTTGAAATTGTGAGAAAGCAGCTTCTGTGAATTTTCACATCACAGAGCATAGGGAAACGATGCATGTTTCACTATTCACGTTTAAAATTCACTGCTCAAGCTGCAGCATTTATTATTAAAGCCATGAGGGCCTGGAGATACATAAAAGACACCAGCCACTTCATTTGTGTTTTACCCTGCTGCTTTTNTAAATACTTGTCTCGTTACCTGGCACCCACAATCTCTCCCCTCAGGCAGCTGCATTTGTACCACCCTGCAATTTACCACTGACTTTTGCATGTAAAACGATTTCTGTTTCACAGACTTTGGGTAGGATGGGGGAGCATCCTTTGCTCCTTAGCTATTTTGGATTTGAAATTGTGAGAAAGCAGCTTCTGTGAATTTTCACATCACAGAGCATAGGGAAACGATGCATGTTTCACTATTCACGTTTAAAATTCACTGCTCAAGCTGCAGCATTTATTATTAAAGCCATGAGGGCCTGGAGATACATAAAAGACACCAGCCACTTCATTTGTGTTTTACCCTGCTGCTTTTTCTTCTTGAAGCGTAAGGACAGTCAAAATATCTGTTTCACAGTGCTCCTTTGGGGCAGCATTTGAAACCATCACTTTGAAAAACAGTCTGACAAATGAGAAGGGATAGCAGAGTGGCTGGTTTCATAGTTCAAATAATTTCTGCAGTGTTGGAGTAGGATAAAGCAAAGAGAAATTGTCTTTGTTTGATGCTCGTGAGGTGGAGACTTTTTTTGCTGGAGATTTTTTTGTGATGCTTTAGAAATGTGAGTCCCCTCAGATAACTTCAGTGTTCAGTGCCAACACATCAAGACCCTTGGAAGAGACCTGGCTGGGTGCAGATATGTCCTATTCAGTGTCTCTCATCCAGAGCAGAGGAAGGTGAAGCTGAGGCAATAGTACCTCCATCCTAAACAGAAGCACCAGCAGCAGCCTGGAGAAGAGGAAGCTGAGGGGAGACCTCACTGCTCTCTACAACTACCTGAAGGGAGGCTGAATTGAGGCAGGAGTTGGCCTCTTCTCCCTAAGAACTGGCAATAGGACAAGAGGAAATGGGATCAAGTTTCACCAGGGAAGGTTCAGATTGGAGCTTAGGAAAAACTTCTTTGCAGAAAAAGTGGGAAGGCCTTGGAACAGGCTGCCCAGGGAGGGGGTGGAGTGACTGTCCCTGGAGGGGTTCAAAAACCAGGTAGACATGGTGTTTCAAGAGATTATTTAGTGGTTTCAGGGCAGATTATCTGACTTGATCTTGAAGGTCTTTTCCAACCTTGATGATTCTATGACACTAAAACAAGATAGCACACAACATTACTTTGGCCTGCCCTACTGTCAAAATTCAACTTCCAACTATCCAATCACCATGAGACACAGTAAGGCTTTAGGGGCTGGTAAAAGGATAGCATGAGACTTAGAATCATTAAGGTTGGAAGAGACCTATGAGATCACTGAGTCCCACCATCAACCTGACCCCACCATGCCCAATAAATCATGTCCCCCTGTGCAACATCCACTAATTTTTTTAACACTTCCAGGGGCAGTGACTCCACTACCTCCCTGGTTTTGCACATACAGAGCAAAATTGATTCTGAAAGCAGGTTAGCAGGTAACATGGCCACATGCAACAACAGTGAGCCACACCCTCTCAGAGGAGAAGCTGCTCTCAGATTCCCAGCACCATGCCAAAGTTGACAACAGTGCAAAGCTCAGTCTCTAAGAGCCTTATGAGCAAAAACAACTCTCAACTCTATTTTACTCCAATAAATTTTTGGCTTGTGGCAGGAATCACTGGAGAGTTTAGTTAGTTTTTCCAATACACAAAAAGCAACTGTCCAGCCCAAAGCCTGTGTCATACCCACCAAGAACAAAGCAAACAAAGGACAAAAGTAAAGCTGAACCCGCCTGGGAATGGGCTGCAGGAATCCTTGGGAACACCACACTGCCCCGCATGGCACACCAGGAGAGTCCTGTTTGGTGAAAAACAACCGACAGCTCCACGTCAAAACAGTGAAGCTGGGACCCGACCGCTCCAGTGTCAGGGTTACATTCAGGACAAGCTGTATCTCAAGTGCTGGTTAAAAATAAGACACTCCAAAATAGATGAGCAAGAATTCTTCAAGAAAACAGAATATGAGTGAAAAACCAAAAAAACCCACATTCTGGTTATCCAGTTTGTCCTTTTGGAAAATTTATACCTTAAAAAGCCTCATAAGCTGCATTTTATAGTCCCCAGAGACAGTCAGGTGTATCTTCAGCCAATACCATCCATCAGAGATGTAACTGGGCAACAGATGTCCCCACTACATGGGTGCTGGACCTCTACCTTGGCTCTGCCATTGGCCAAAACCTGGTCAGCAAGAGGGTCAGGCCAACAGCAAAAACACCTTTCTCCTTCACATGCTACCACAACAACCAGCTCACAAAACCAGCTTCTAAAACATGGAGACTGGGGTAGACTATGCGAGTGAATTTCCTCTGGCATCACTTGGCACAGCAGTCCTCAATGCAGGCACCTCTTTACCACCTGATGTACCACTGCCCTCATGTCCACAACAAAGATCATGAGGTTGTGCACACTTGTCCCAGGCCAAGTGACTGACTCACAGTAACTTGCTGTCTAATTGAAATAACACCCTTTTGTCATCCAGGCCCTAAACACCTCTGTGGAGCACTTATTAAAGGCCTGAATGCCCAAGGGTTTCTTAGAGAGAAGAAGTAGTCCTGATCCTCACAGGAGCTTGGCCCAGGAGGCTGATAAGCATCTCGTGATCACAAATTACTTTTCAGAAGGACCATTTATGAGGTAACAGTTGGCATGCGGAAAGCATTTCATTTCACCAGCAGCTTACTGAAAACGAAACACGGTGAACCCTAAAAAGAAACTGTGAATCAAAGGCTGCATTCTTCTCTCCCACAGTGACCCCTTTGTTTGGTTCTACCCCAAAGTTGCATTACGAAAGTCTGATACAGGAGCCTTATTAAATTGTGATTGAATGACGTGTCTGCATAGAAGCCTGCTCGTTCTGCTGTTGATGTGGGCTGGATTTCTTAGACATTTAAAACACACAGCTTTATGAAATATCTCTAATATCTTTTCCCATGATTGCTGGGGAATGGAGGGTCTTTGCTCCTGCTCTAGTTGTACCTGGCCTCACTCCAGAGGATAACATTTTCATTAAAACTGTATTAGGTGAACAATTCACCATGCAGCCATCCTGACAAAGCGCCTGATCCGAAGCCCATTGACCTGGCTCAGAAGCCTTAATGGGCTTTGGTGAACTTTGTTGGCCTCTATGAAAACAGAATCACCCAACACTAGAGTTACTTTGAGCTACTTATCCAACACTTGGATCCAGTTTGTTCCCACTGCTTCCCCCTAACTCTTTCTATCTTTCAGGATTCAGAAAAAGTAGCACAAGCTGAATCAGATGATTGCTAATGACTTTATTAGAGCAGCAGTGTTGCCGTTTATATAGTCAGAACACCTAAGAAAGGGTTAAACAACAGAAAACCAAACCAAATTACCTCCCCAACCATTTCTGACCCAGTGTTATTTCTGAGCCTCCAGTAAGCAAGCAGCAGTGATGCAGCTTTCCCTTCAGATTACTCACTTTAACTAGTGATGTATGCAGTGAAAAATGTACTCAGAGACACAGAAATGCACAAAGTTGTACAATTTAAGGCCAGAAGAACCGACACAAATGTTCAGTCTGACCCCCAGGAGACTGCGGCCTCACCCAGCAATGTCTGTTTGAAGTGCGCAGCTTCTATTTGAGTGAAAGCATCCATCACTGAGGAATGCTTGCAAATACTTCCTTCTAATATTTGTCAGAAGGGATGTTGTAAAACACAGAATCCCCCTCTTTCTGCTGTTTCAGAAAGACTAAGTCAGGGCAGGGATGCTAAGAGTTTTAAAATAATTACTATTTAACCACAACATATCTCTCAGCGATATGATGTTCCTATACTCAAAGTTGTGCAGCTCAGGGCTGTCAGGCAGAGCTGGTTGGGAGCTCCCAGTCCATGTCACATCTTTAGCAATGACCTAGGCAGTCCCACCTGCCCATCTCACCCAGTCATACTCATCTATGACCAACACAATACTGTAGTAACCCTTGCATTCAACATGATACTGGAGTAATGTACCTTGTTCACAAAGCCACTGTTTCATATCATAGAATCAAAAAGTTTGGAAGAGACCTCCAAGAACATCCACCAACTGAACCCCACCCTGCCCATTAAACTCTGTTCCCTAGTGCCACATCTACTTGTTTTTTTAAACATCTCCAGGGATGGCTACTGCCCCCTTCCCTGTGCAGCCTGTTCCAACCCCTGGCCACTCTATCAGAGAAGAAATTTTCCCTGATGTCCAATCTAACTCTCCTCTAGCAGAACCTGAGGCCTTTTCCTCCTGTCCTATTGCTAGTGACTTGAGATGAAAGATCAACCCCCATGTCTTTACAACCTCCCTTTATGTAGTTGTAAAGACTGATGATCTACAGCTTTCTCTAGGCAAGAGCAATGCTGGTTCATTCAGCAAATAGACCATCAAGCTATTCACAAAAGTAGATGACAGATATGGCCAGAAGCTTTATTGGCAATGTGGGTTGTTTCTGGGAGATGCTGGCAGCCTTCTGGCTCAGTCAGCAAGAATTCTCCATGGGGCATGGAATTCTCCTCGCTGCAACCCTGGGACCAGAGGGCTGGATCACAGCAGCACCATCTCAGTCGTCCAGCAATAGACACTTTAAATTATACTCCACAAAGCACAAATGCGGGTAAATATTTGTGTAAGATAAGATCAGTGAGCAGCCCAGCAATATTTCAAAGGGCTGAACAAGGATATAAAAACAAATTATGGATACTACTGGAGAAAAACAAAATTAGGAAATCAAGCAACGTGTTTATGTCAGGGTAACATTTGCCCTGGATTGGGTTTCTGTCCCTGGATGTCCTGCACATGCAAATAAGACAGCAGGGCATGCAAAGAGATTTTCTGAAGATCAGACCTGAATCTCAAGAGAGACTCCTAATCAAACCAGTCACCAGCCACAGAACACCAAAAGGCTTTTGGAAAAAGTGGTGGATCTGTCAGGCTGAAAGATGCAGAGATGGATAGCTGATTGCTGAGTTGCAGGGAGATCTGGACAGGCTGGGTCAATGTACAGAGGCCAACGGGATGAAGTTTAACAGAGCCAAGTGCAGGTCCTACAGTTTGGGCATAACAACCCCCAGCAGAGCTACAGACTGGGAGATGAGTAGCTGGAAAGCAGCCTGGCAGAGAGACCTAGCAGTACTGGATGACAACCTGCTGAACAGGAGTCAGCAAGATTCCCAAAAGGTCAATGGCATCCTGGCTTGGATCAGCAATAGTGTGGCCAGCAGAACTAGGGACGTCATTCTCCCCCTGTACTGGACACTGACGAGGTCTCTCCTCAAGCAGTGGGCACCTCAATTCAAGAAGGATAAGGGGCTGGAGCAGGTCCAGAGGAGAAATGAGGCTGGAGAAGGGACTGGAGGGAAAGTCTGATGAGAAGAAGCTGAGAAAACTGGGGTTGTTTAGCCTGGAGGAAACTCAGAGGGGACCTTATTGTTCTCTGTAACTCCCTCAACAGAGGTTGTAGTCAGGTGAGGGTCAGGCTCTTCTCCCAGGCAACCAACACCAGGATGAGAGGGTAGGACCTGAATCTACCAGGAGAGGGTTAGGTTGGATATTAGAAACCTCTTCTTCACAGAATGGGTGATCAGACCCTGGAATGGACTGCCCAGGGCAGTGGTAGAGTCCCCATCCCCAGAAGTGCTTAAGAAAAGACTGGATGTGGTACTTGGTGCTCTAATCTAAGTGATTGTGGAGATGTCAGGTCATGGGCTGGGCTGGATGAGCTCAGAGCCTCAATAATTCTGTGATTCTGTATTTTATTGAGAACAAACACACAAGGAGCATTTCTAAGATAATCACTCTTCTCATATTCAGGAGACAGTCTGATATCTGAGGGAGCTGTAGTGCTCTCTAACATGGCCAGATTCTAGATTTACTCCTTTTAAATGGAGATATTTGATTAATATAGCACAGGGTCACAGCACTCTGGATACCATCAAAACCTATCCTGAGCTGGGGGTTTGGAGAAGGGTTGTACCACCCTGCCACCCTCAGGAGGCAAACACTGCTAACACTGACCCATGATGCTTCAACAAAAAAGCAGAATCTATTTATGGGGAAGGCAGGAAGAATAAAGAAATCTGTATGAAGCAGTGGCAGGAAAATAGTGAAGAGGTAATTGGGTACAATCAGCATGGCTTCACCAAGGGCAAATCCTGCCTGACAAACCTGGTGGCCTTCTATGAACAGGTCACAACATTAACAAATGAGAGGTGAGCAACTGATGACATTTACCAGGACCTGAGCAAAGCCTTTGACACTGTCCCACACCACATTTGGGTCTCCAAACTGGTGGCACATGGGTTTGATGGGTGGATTACTAGATGGGTTAAGAACTGGCTTGATGGCTGCACCCAGAGAGTGGCTGTCAATGGGTTCATGTCCAAGTGGAGGGCAGTGATAAGCAGAGTCCCTCAGGGATCAGTCCTGGGACCAGTCTTGTTCAACATTTTTGTTGGTAACAAAAATGGACAGAGGCATTGAGTGCACCCTCAGCAAGATTGCTGACAACACCAAGCTGTGTGGTGCAGCAGACACGCCAGAGGGTAGGGATGTCATCCAGAGGGACCTAGACAGGCTGGAGAGATGGGCACAAGCCAACCTCATGGGGTTTACTAAGACCAAGTGTAAGGTCCTTGGGGTGAGACTGGGCAGTGACTAGCTGGAGAGTAGCCCTGAAGAGAAGGACTTGGGGGTGCTTGTGGACGAAAAGCTCAACATGAGCCAGCAGTGTGCACTTG
>VZRI01007403.1:61784-246264 GCA_013397515.1 Upupa epops
TAGGGGGATGCCCAGGGGGGTTGTGGAGTCTCCTTTTCTGGAGACATTTGAAACCTGCCTGGACCTGCTCTGGGTGATCCTGCTGTGGCAGGGGGACTGGACTGGATGATCTTTCGAGGTCTCCTTTTGAGGAACCCTCAATCTCTATCATTCTATGATTCTATGATCTGAGATGTTTTAGCAGCTCTCAGTTTCCTATACACCACCACACTTCCCAGGGATAATCCCACTGCAGTTTCAGATGGCTATAAAAAAGCACATCATCATTTTGTAAGGACTTTATACACCTCAGCCGCATTTTGCATCACAAACAGGTTTCTCAATATCTTTAAATCACTAAGTATCATGCAGTATCTTAATTACTTTATCTAACAATTTAATCTACAGGAGGCTATGTAGCTTCTTCTGCCACAGCCACCACCACCTTCATACCAGGAGCAAAACCACCCAACCCTTCCCTAGCGCCCAGAGGTCAAACCACACACAAGCAGCGCAAAGTGGGAAGTAATAACAGACTGGAGCTTTCTAGTTGCAGTTACTAGATTTGAAGAACTCAGGATTACATGACCTGGGTAAGGAACAAGAACCAAGCAGGCAACTGGGCTCCAGACAAAGGACTGCCTCCCTCTTTCACCTCTTTCTCCTCTTTCCTCTGCCAGGTATTTCTCTAAAAAATGCAGCATATTGTAGGATCCCATCCTACTTTTAAATAAAGCACCACAGGTGTGTCTCTGTGGAAGCTCCTTCCTGCCACAAACACTCTTTCATTTGCAAACATTTTAGGATTTTCTAAGAGTTACTAAATCAAGTATTGGGAAACAAATAGCCAATGGAAAAGATCCCTCCTGGTAGCAGAAGTGATCATGTAATTGATTTTTGTGAGGAGCATCTGCAGAAATGAGTCACAAGGCCACATAGCTAGTTTGGAATCTAGATGTACATCATGTTTTGAGCCCCTCAGAAGATTTATATGAGTTTTCTGCCTATAACCAGTGGTGATTTGATGAGGATATGAATCATGACACTTCCTAAGGCTGAGCACATGTTTGAAGGGTGAAGAATTCACATATTCTTGCTCTTTAAGTACCCATCCATGGCTGTCCAGAGCACAAGAGACTCTGACGACTCTGACAGCAGAGAGTTAAAAGATATTGCAGAATAAACTGCAGACTCTTTACAGAACCAACAGCCTCCTCCCTCACAGGGTTGTAAATATTAGTAATTTAGGACACAGTTCTAAACTTCAGTTCAAGTCAGATGGAAAAACTGTACTTCTAAGGCAGACTGTGTATCGTCTTTCTCCATGGCTTTAACCATTTTCTCATCACTTGGCCCAAGCCAGCATCGAGGTTAGGTTACAAATTTGCTCACCCAGCGCTGATGCCACACCGGTAACGCCCACAGAGTTCACATACACATGTTTTTCCCATGGACATCTGTGCTTCACAGCCGTGCAAAAACATCAAATCACAGAATCATAGAATGTATTGGGTTAGAAGTGACCTCCAAAGGGCATCTAGTCCAACCCCTCTACAACATCCATCCCACGGGCCAGCATCTGCACAACCACACACCTCACACACAACACACCTTCACAGCCCCAGCCTTTCTTCTGGACACTGCTATTTAAGCTTGCACTAACATCACCGGCCACAGGATTCATGTTCATTCCATGTCAACACTGGGCTGTATCCTACATCTTCTGAAAGATTATAGAAACTTTGGAACAGACCTCCAGAGATCATCTAGTCCAACCCCCCTACAACAAGCAGGGCCATCTCTAATGAAAAGCCCTATGCAGCCTGACCTTGAATGACTCCAAGGATGGGGCCTCCACCACCTCTCTAGGCAGCCTGTTCCAGGGATCCCCGACCCACAGATAAAAGAGCTTTTTCCTGATATCCATCTTAAATCTCCTCTTTTCCAGCTTCAAACCATGACCCCTTATCCTATTGCTCCATGTTTTATTGAATAGTCCTTCCTCAGCCTTCTGATAGGCCCCTTTCATGGACTAGAATGTCCTGCTTAGAGCCCTGTTTGCAATTGTTCAGGACTGTTGCTACTGTCTTCCAACTGACCCAAGATCAGCACTGGGAATTAATTTTATAACCACAGTAAATGCAAATAGCTTAAACCCCTGAAAAACTCAATCCCTGCAAGCTCAATTGCTAAATGATACTGTTTTGCAACCCAACCTCTTGCTCTGATCATGACACAGTGTGCCACAGCACCTACGTGACAGACAGCACCCGCGTGGCAGGGAGCGCCTACACATTACAGCAGATTTCCAGGACTTCCAGGAAAAAGAGATGTCTCCCAGTGCAAACCAGCCTTCTTGTTACCGTGGAAAATATAGCCAAATACATATTTGGCAAGTTCATTCACCATGAAATTAAAATAAAAAGGCATAGCCAGGGTTTATGCTTGATGCTTCATGCAGAGCATCTCAAATACCTTGCTTATGCAGCCACAATTTACAGCAGCTAGAAGAACTGTCCACAAACACTACAGAAGTTTGGCCAAGACTGTGCAGTTTGATAGACTTCCAGAACCAGAATAAACTGTTATTATGGTCCCATCCAGCTTCCCATGAAATACAAACCCAACAGTCTCGACTGAGAATTTCTGTATCAAGCTCCATGACTTCTACTTGCACTGGCCCCAGCCTCAGCCCTGCCTTGCTACAGCTCTACTATATTACAATCCTCATAGGTCCCATATTCCTCCAGGTGAGGCAAAGGAGAGAAGAAAGCTAGAGTCCCTCTTGCAGCATATTCACCCTGATAAATGAGCAAGTGAATCGAGTGCCAGCAGTGTGTTTAAAAGCTCTCTAGTCTTGGAAGTAAGTACAGCCTCTGCATTCCTTGGAAAGAGATGATCTGATGATGGAGAATAGACCCGGGTCCATAATCTCTTCCACAGGTTTAGCTGCATAACACTAGCACACATTCAGAGCCCATTTCAAGGGGAAGCTGGAAGATTAGCATTGGCTCCTAGACCAAGCCTGGGGTTATGAAACCTTTTGCCTATGGCTTGACAGAGGCACTAACTGGGTCTTTTATGAGGACTGCCAAGGGAAGTCTCCAAGACAGCTGAAAACATTGAGGTTTACATTTGAAAGGAAGACAAACTTCTCCTCATATTCATGTTACAGCTCTTGATGAACTATTCCACAGAGGATTCTTTCCAGGATGCTAGAAGAAATTTTATGGAGAACTGGAGTTATTCATCTAAAAATGAGGATGAAAGAGTAACATATTACCTAGGAGGAAACACAGAAAGATAATATTTTGCCCTTGATTTTATTGTGTTTCTAAAGCAAACCAGTCAGATAAAATTTGCAAAGCCATTTAAGGATGAAAAAGCCTGAACCATAACCAGAGCCAGAGGACCGAGATTTAAGGAAATATTATGCCAGCTGTAGCAAAAGCAGAAGTCTTTCTACTTATTTCATATTATTGTTACCAAGCTTAGCACTCTTCCACTGAGAGATTTCCCACCCACATAGAGTCTGAAATCTCTATATGATTTTTTCCCCACTCCACAGATCAAAGTAACCTTCCCCATACAGGCAGCTAAGCTAGAAATAGGGCTGACATCCCTCACCATGCAGTTTAGCATCTTTAGCCTTGACTTGAGCCCGTCAGTTAACCATTGCTACAACAAGTACATGATTTGTAGCCCACTCTTAGAGCTCTTTGACTAATTGTCTTCTGAGGTTCTAAACACATGGGTCTTTCTGAGCATATGAAGGAAGACATGGAGGGAGCTGGACCTCTTCAGCTTGGAGGAGAATGAGAGGTGATCTCATTAATGTTTATAAATACATAAAGGGTGAGTGTCAGGAGAATGGAGCCAGGCTGTTCTCACTGGTGTCCAGTGAGTACAAGCTGAAGCAGAGGAGGTTCCACATACACATAAAAAAAACTTTTTCACCATGAGAGTGACAGAGCACTGGCACAGGCTGCCCAGAGAGGTTGTGGAATCTCCTGCTCTGAAGACGTTCAAAACCCACCTGGACACAGCCCTGTGTCCAGGACACTGCTAATCTAGGGTATCCTGCTCTGGCAGGGGAGCTGGACTAGATGGTCTCCAGAGGTCCCTTCCAACCCCTAACTTTCTGAGCTTCTGTTACATTAGTCCTTGAACATTGGGAACTCCTTGAACTGAGAGCATCTGGTTGGTTCCCCACTGAGCACAGATCATTAAACCCCCTCTCCAGCACAGGCTGGTGCCCTTTGCTGATGTGGGGCTGAAGAACTCCGTCCTCTCTGGTGGAACAGGAGCCTCCATGGTGCTGAGTAGCCACACTGAATACAGCCAAACCCAGCCTGGCAGCCTTGGAACTGCTCCTCCGCCAAGAATAACAGTAAATAACCTGCTCCCAACCAAGAAGCACGAGGGTTTCCAAGCTCAGATGGGGCCTTCTTTGTTAATTTTTTTTTCCTTTTTCCTGAGAAAAGCCAAAATTTTCTGAGATGCCTTGGAACTACTGTACAGCCAGTACTGCTGAAGGGGATATTTGCAACAAGCCCTGCCATGGCCTCAGCTTTAAAAACTCTTCAATCAGAATGACTCAGAAGCCCTGCCAATGCTGAATTATACCCCCTGCAACACAAGAAAGGAAGCCAATCACTGCTTCTCCATGATAATTAGCACAGTGAGAAACACCTCCCTGACATGATATAGCTCAGAGCCAAAACCCAGGCTGTCTCAGAAGAAAACTTCTTTGCAGGAGCAGATCACAGAATTGAGGCTGAAAAAGATCTCTAAGGTCATCAAGCCCAGCTCATGACCTAACATCACCACAAAATGATGAGGAAGCCTTGAGTGGTGCATTGCACCACAGCACAGGTGTTCAAAAGACCCAACCACCTGCCTCCCTGGCTCATCTGTGGCATCTGGATGTCTTCCATTATGCACCTCCCAATGATTTGGAATATAGACTGGAATTTCTTCTTCTCTGCAGTGGTCAGACACACTTGACCTTCTAGCTATTCCACTGAGGAGCTCATTTCCCAGGTGATTATCTGTTTTAAGACTCTGCACAGTGTCTCAGCTTTTGTGGCTTTTAGTAGAAGGAATTGCACAGGAGAATTTTTAGGAGGGAAAACTGATACTGTTTTTTTACTATGGATGTGAATACAATCATAGAATCATTACAGTTGGAAGACAACTCAAGATCATCCAGTCCACCCATCAATCCAACCCCACCCTGCCCACTAAACCCTGTTCTCTAGTGTCACATCTATGTGTTCTGTTGAACACCTGCAGGGATGGTGACTCCACCTCCTCCCCGGGCAGCCTGTTCCAACCCCTGACCACTCTGTCCGGGGAGAGATTTTTCCTGATGTCCAATCTAACCCTCCCGTGGCACCACTTGAGGCTGTTTCCCCTTGTCCTACTGCTGATGACTTGGAAGAAGCTGGAGTGAACCTCCAGGCAGGTGCAGGTGACTCTCCTTTCACCTAACCTCATCCCCAGGCCTGAACTGGCACATCTCAAGAGAAAAGCAGAGCAAGAAAAAATACAAAGAAAGAAATTCCCCAAAATAAAATCTTCCACATGGCTTATTTGGCATGTTGTCACTGGCCCCCACGAGATGACAGGTGAGGGTTTCAGCCAAGGGCTGCTAGGCAATACTGGGGAGAGGATTATATTGAAACAGAACCTCCTCAGGCTTCAGACCTCATAGCTGCTGCTTCTCAAAGGATTTGAGGCTAGAAATCCTCAGCACCAAATCTGACCAACCAAGGTCTAAGGTGTGGGGCAGAGGAAGAATTCATTTCCATTAGGATGTTTTGATTGCCTCTGACCCATGAAACTCGTAAAGACCAGCGAGATCAGAAGCTTTAACTGGTCCTGGCAAGATCTGGAAATGCTTTTTTATGTGGAGAAATGCCACCCTGTATCAGACCAGGACACAGCTGTCACCTGCCCCCATAGCCAGGGCAAGGAATGTGTCCTTATCCCTGCTTTCTCTAGCACAAGCAGAGAGCAAGACATACATGCAAGGAAATTTAGAAACCCTACAACAACAAAAATCCCTGAATGCTGTTCAGGAACAGTTCTCTGCAGGGGGAGATAAGATGAGAAAGAGAAAATCATTTGTGATAGATGGCAAGGATAGGCACTAAAGGGAAGCATACACGTCCCAGGAGGATGAAAGCACTACAAAACCTTATAAAAAGCCAATTGCATGTCTCTTAGGGCTGCTTCACTATGGTGCCTTCTATAAAAGATATATTTATTCAAAAGGAAACCTTGATCTCAGTTTATGAGCCCAGTATCACAGTATCACAGTAATGATGAGAATGGAAAAGACCTTAAAGATCATCCAGTCCAAACTAAAACCAACCAAATAAACCTAACATCTAACATCTAGATCATGCCACTCAGCACTTCATCCAGACTAACCTTGAACACCTCCAGAGATGGTGACTTGACCACCTCCATGGGCAGCCTGTTCCAAAATTGGATCACTCTTTCAGTGAAAAACCTTTTCCTAATGTCGTCTATTACACTGTGAACTGTGCCGTCAATTGATGTTAAAGATACAGTTGGTTTACGTGCACCCACACCTATATTGAACCCAGACTTCTACAGCCAGTGCTATAGGGAACCAGGAACTGTTTGCTGAATTCAGTGCATCAGCAGCATAAACTGCAGTGAGATTACAAGCGAAGGACTGACTGCACTGCAGCATGACTGCAGCTGCATAGAGCCAATGCACTGGGGCAAAAGACAGCATTTTCCATCTTTTCATTTTCCCCTCTCTGTTATTCCCTCTTCCCTCCCTCTCTGTCTTCTTCCTCCCTCCCTGCTCCCCTCTCTGTTCCATCCTCCCTTCCCTCCCAGCAATCCTGTATCAGTGCAGGGATGCTCCCATTTGATGGACAATCCTTTCCAAGCCCCTGTGCCAGCTGCTCCACCTATGGTCTTGTAGTTCCCACAACTCTACTTGGTAATGCATTTCATTTTGGCTTCCTTCACATTGTTTTCTCCAGTTAAACACTGTTCAAACCAGTGCACATGCTCAGGGAAACAAACCCACAACTCCTGGAACTGAGCCTTGCAGTGCAAGGGAATATTTACCCATGTAGGTGAATATAATCAGGACAAAGGATTAGCAATGAGAGCACCACAGAGCAAGTCCAGCTCAGTTCTCTGTGGTCTCTGGGTCCTCATCTGATCACAGAATCATTCAGGCTGGAAAAGACCCTTGGGATCAACAAGCCCAGCCAATAACCCTACCCTAGCAAGTTCTCCATTACATAAAACCACATCTAAACAAACACCTCCAGGGATGATGGCTCAACCCCCTCCCTAGGCCGCCTGTTCCAATCCCTGACCACACTTTCAGTGAAAAATTGTTCCTAACATCCAGCCTAACCCTCCCCTGATGCAGTTGGAGGCTGATCCCTCTTGTTCTGTCACTAATGACCTGTGAGAAGAGACCAGCACCCTCTTCTCCACAATTAATAAGGCCCCCTCTCAACTGTCTCCTCCCCAAACTAATCAGCCCCATTTCTCTCAGCCTTTCCTCACAGGAGATCTGTTCAGGTCCCTTCATCATGAAGCCATGAGAGCCTGGTATTCTGTATATGAATCATGAAGCCATGAGAGCCTGGTATACAGATATCTCACATCTCAAAGCTAGTTATATCTACTGCAGACTCCCACCTCGGAATGATACATTGGTATAAACTGGTGCTATAAGCTGCTGGTATAAGCAAGGTGGCAGAGGCACTCAGCATCCTTCCAGAATTGCCTGTCTCCTTAGCAGTAGATCACGGAATCATAGAGCTATAGAACCATCAAGGTTAGAAAAGACCTTCAATATTGTCATGTCCAACCATCCACTCTACCACCCCCAACCATTAAGGCATCTCCCCAAACACTATGTCTACCCAGTTGTTGAACTCCTCTAGGGATGGTGTCTCCACACCCTCCCTGGGCAGCCTGTTCCAAGGCCTCCCCACTCTTGTTGGGAAGAAGTTTTTCCTAAGCTCCAATCTGAACCTCCCTTGACACAACCTGACACCATTTTCTCTTACCCTATCACTAATCACTCCAACCTCCTTTCAGGTAGCTGTATAGAGATGGTCCTGGAAAACACTTCAGAGTCTCATTAGAGCACATGTAGCATAATGTGAGTTTATTGATTGTATTTTTAGACACAAACACATCTAGTACCTGCTCTCAGGATGTGAAGGCATCCCACCAAGCTGTTAGGAACAAAAAACTACCCACTGAATTCCAGCCCTCTGTGGTGTAAAGCACCCATTTTATTTCTGTTTTATTATAACACAGGCTGTTTTTTTGAGATGGCCCAGAGCAAAATGTACAGCACACTTATCAGCTGAAACCACAGGTAGCACACAGGGCAGCAGATTAAGGGAATAATATGCTTTGCCCAAGCAGTCATGGCCCAAATACACAAGAAAAGCCCAGGAGAGAGATAACCCCAAGTACAGCCATGAGGGTTTAGTACTGGAGACCTATGGAAAGATTTATCTCTAAATCTCGAGCAGGCAGGAGTTTGGTTAGAATTCAAGGCAAAGAGTAGTGGGTCCCTCTTCATTTAGTATCCTGAGCAAGTCTGGATGGAAGAGAAATTTCAGCATGAAACAGACACAGTTAAAAGCTGCTAACTTCTTGATGAGGGTCAGGCCATGGGATGTCAGTTGGAAGTCACTCCTGTCACCCTGCCCCCCATGATGCCTGCAGCCCAGCCAGGAGGATCAAGAACCCTGAGGTGGAAGCAGGCACCAAAACCAAAAAAAAGATTCTGGATCATCAGTCAGGAGGTGATGGAGGCACCTTCCGCTCTGGGAAATAGGATTAAGAGGATATAAACAGATTTTAGGATCAGCCTTCACCAATTTATGAAAAAGGCTCCAAGATGTGGAATTCTCCATTAGCTAAGGACAGTGACCCAAAGCATCTCTCAGCCCAACACCCAAACATCAGTACTTTACACAACCAAAAGTTTTTGGGGTAAGATTTTTGCTGGACCAGCTCCAAACTGTTGTCCTAAATGATTTCTGCGATTCCCTATACAACACATCACTCTCTTTCATTCTGTCTAACTTTTCCATCTCTGGGTGTGCCTTACCATCGTGAAATCTGACTCTGCCACTTAATTAATACCAGAACTGCACACTGGAACTGCTTGCATTGCGCTGAGCACTGTCCGCACGCTGCAAGGTATTTGTTGCTGCAACGAGGGAATACAAAGCTTTATGTCCAGGAGATGGAAATGGTTTAAGTCAATATTTTGGCTGGTGGAAATATTTATGGAAAGAACCCATGAATTAGTGAGCTGTATTCATTCCACTGACATTTTCTAACTGCGTTAACCTTTTCTTTTTCTTGTGGTTGGCTCCCGTTTAATACTTTCTAATTATATGAAAACCAGGAAGCAAATGAATGGCTGAGATTAAGGTTAAACAACAGCCATAAATACTGCAGGACAGATCCTCAGCACTGAGCCTATGGATTTACACCTCCAAATTCAATGCCTCATGGATAATGCACATGAGGCTATCGGACACGTGCAGAGCTCTTAGTTTCTTGCCACTAGCTCACCTGAGGGCAGAATTTGTCCCTATTGTGGCTCTGTGTTGATGTTCTGTTACACCTATAGTAAAGACCTTCAGTTCATTCACAGAGGGTTCGAAAAGGACAAAGTGCTTCTACCAAAATAATCTGGTAGTTCTTCATCTCCATCACAAAAAACATAGGGAACAGTGGGTTTTTATTGAAGTCCTTGTAAGTAGGCAAATTGCTGTCTTTGACACTCACTAGGCAGTTTGTGTGACCTGGAACAGACCCCTTTACGTAAATGATGTCATGTTTTCTGTTGATCCTCCACACCTTTAATCCATGTGATGTCATTTCATCCAGTCTTCACACAACGAGAAAGGGTTTGAGAGTCTTCTGTTAATGATGGGCAGATGTTCTCAACCTTAAGCACTGAGCAGGTAGTTCTGTATGGACTGTAATACCAATGCTTTAGACTGGAGGTCAGGAGAAAGTTTTTCACAATGAGGGTGGTGAGACACTGGAACAGGTTGCCCAGGGAGGTTGTGGATGCCCCCTCCCTGGAAGTGTTCAAGGCCAGACTGGATGGGGCCTTGAGCAACCTGGTCTAGTGAGGTGTCACTTCCCTGGGCAGCCTGTTCCAACCACTGACCACTCTGTCAGAGAAGACTTTTTCCTAACATTCAACCTAACCATCCCCTAGCAAAACTTGAGGCCGTTTCCTCTTGCTCTGTCGCTCATGACTTGGGAGAAGAGATTAACCTCCACCTCTCCCTATCCTCCTTTCAGGCAATTGTAAAGGGCAATAAGGTCTCCCTTCAGCCTCCTTTTCTCCAGACTAGACAACTCCCATTTCCTCAGTCACTCCTGTCCTCCAGGCCCTTCCCTAGCTCAGTTGCCCTTCTTGGGACCTATTCCAGCACCTCAATGTCCTTCTTGTGTTGAGGTGCCTGAAATCCCATCTAACATCTGAGCAAGCAGTCACTCAGCAGTGGTCACAAGCACATCAACATCTGTTACAAAAGACACAAGACTGGAATAACTTTCTCCCAGCAAAACGTAAGCTCACAGGCAAACACTTACAGTTGCAAAATTCAGATGCACAAGTGGAAGATGTTAACAATCTGTTCCAGTTCAGCTTGAGGCACGGAAGTGCCAGATGGCTTTACTGCTGTTCACCACCTCCAAAAGTGGATGGAAGATGTTTGTGTAAGCAAGTTATCCCTTTTAACAGAATACAGCCAGTGAGCAAGGGAGCACCAGCAATTTGCTGACATGTCACAAACTCAACCGCGTGAAATCGAGCTGGAGATGCTGACCTGTGAAGCAATTGCATCTCGGCTGAATGATTACATATAGCGTCAGAGTGAGATTTTTAACCACCATCTCCACTTTGACAATACTAGCTACACCAATGCTTACACATGGCTTATAGCTCACAGTCCTGATCACTTGCCATCTGTATCTGCACATCTGCTTCCTTTGACTACCATGGGATAGCGTTTGAGATGCTTATGGGTTGAGCAAGAGGTCTAATGAGATTACACAGGCTCCTTTTGATCTCGTGACCTTGTGCCTCCTCACAGACAAAGCAGAGATGTATGTATAGCAACAAGGGAAAATGGCATCATCTTTTATCTATTTGGCCTGTTGAAATATGTGTCTCTTGGCTTTTGGCTCCCCTCTCTGTCCAAGGTCCATCTGATTGCTCAGTATGCCTAATTGTTGTCTTGTGTCCCAGCTTCTGATACGATGCAGCATCAAAGGGATCTGTCCATGTGGTCACAATTAAATCTGTGCTTGAGCATTTTGTTGAACCCAGGCATGCATGAAACTGCAACTGTTTCCGAGGTAGGACCCATCTTTTCCTATAAGATGCCTCACACAGTCAGTTTGACCCCGGTTGGCCTTCTCTATCCCACTAAAAGAAAAACAAATAACTAAGAGCAATAATAATAAATGCTGTCACTCTGGTAAAAGCTTGTTTCCTTTGTGTTTTGAACAACGGCAAACGACCCTCAAGGAAGGATGTTGCTGTCTCCTACCATCAACAATGCCAAAAATAAATAGAAATTAAGTGAAAGAGTCAAGTCTCCAGCAACATAAATTCAACCACAGCAAATATTTGGTGTGGATGCAGTAAAGTTTAGACTCCAACATGTTTCCTTACGGTCTATCTACTTCCTCAAAAATTATCAACCATGATCACTGTTCAACAGCCAAGTCTAACACAGCCCAGCAATTCAATAAACATCTCCATTCCGCTATTGCTTGAGGGGGGGAAACTAAGAATCATGGCAGGTTTGTAAAGGATTTTTTGACAGTAAATCTCTCTGCTGATCTGTTAAGAATCACAGTGCTTGCTTTGCACAGAGCTAGTAGAATCTGTTAACAGCCTCTGCTTTATGGTCAACAGCTCTGCTTCCCTCCCTATGCACCTTCTTTTGCAGGAAAAGTTATTCAATATAGGGATCTTCATTATTTTTTTGTAAATACATTCATATACATACATGTGTGTACTGTGTCTGTGCTACCACAGCTTTTGCTCAGTGAAGAATTTCCCTGTAAGCAGTGGCTTTGTACATTAGAGAGAATCTCCTCGTCTCCCTGCAGTTTTCCCCTTTGTCAATTTGTCCCATTAGAGACTTGAAACACTTAATGACTTACCCCGCTCTGCGATACAAAGCATTTCGTTAGCATAGGTGCAAATCATTTCCTAATTATTATTAATCTAATAATACAGCACTGCTGGTATGCACTAATTAAATCCATGCTGTTCTATACCAGGAGAACAAGACTAGGGATTTCCACAGCTGTCAGCTGCTGTCTTCCCCCCAGTTGCTATGGAAAGCAAACAAACCATAAAGGCAATTCATAATTATTATAAACACTCACTAACCTAAACCACGCTGACATTTCTAAATCAGAGCTGCATGCTTGCTCTTGTCTGTGGTGTCAGAAAGGGAGCAGAGCCAGCTGAAGAGCGGACAACTAGCTATTAGATAATTTGAGAGCCGAGCAGTTAGTTTGGCTCTAACAAGCTGGTTTAACATGCAGAAAGTGCTTGCCCCATCGCTCTGACCAACACATCCCACCTCTCACTCCATCACATTGATCTCTGCTTGAGACACATTTGTCTTTTCAGTGTTTTGTGGAGTTTTCCCACAGGCTAAGTGCTGTCCTGTTTGGAAAAGGCTTCGCCATCTCTATCCATGGGGATTCATTCCCCCCAGCAAGAAGAAAGGAAGAAGAGACCCAGCTCCCAGTGCCCACTGCTGAGTTCCTCTAGGTTTTTCCTCATAAACTCATTCCAAGAACATGGCGAAGCTCTTAAATGATACTCAACGCACTCAGCATGATGTTTATGGCTTTCAATATCTGCTGAGAAATCAGTTGTAACTGACAAGCTCTGAGGCAGGTATTTGGATGATCTTCCACAAATGGATCCCTATAAAACACATCTCCAGCCTGACATTGACCAAGACTTAATTTAAGCAGCTGACTGACAAAAAGAAGGGTGTACACAAGGAGAAAAACCTACAGGGCTCACTCAATCTGCAGCCGAATGACTCTCTACCAGAACCAAGACACTCTGTTTCTCCATTGATTTTAACTTTTTTCATTTAAACTGCCCACTTTACTGCAGAAGAGAGGAAATCCTTGCTTGCTATTTCTCTTACATTTTGGCTTCATTTAGATCTCATTATAATAATTCTGATTTTGATTTGTGCTACTTCCTGAACATCTTCTTGGTCTTCTGTGCAAATCCCCAGAGAACAATCAGAGCTGACAAAGCTCAGGGTATAGGGATCAAGAGGATCTTCCTTGGGGGCATGCACAGCCCTGCATGTTCCACCCTTGACTCTATGCAGAGGGATGTGCCAGAGTCACAGAACCCACAACAGCCTCAAAAGGTGACCCCATTTGTCATCCCTATTTGGTCGGGAGAAGAACCAGAGTAACAGGTCTCAAGAGAAATCAGGCCCCAACCAAGCACACAGGATCATCCAAGCAAGAACTAATGCTCACTTACATATTCTCAACCATCCTGCAGACAGAAATTCCAGCCTTCAAAACCTGCAAAAGAAAATCAACCCCGAGTTTAACCATTCTGGTTACAGAGTAGTTCTGGATCCTCAGAAGGTCACTCTGACACGTAACAAGATGCTCATAACCTTCAGAACATCACTGAATTTGGGTGACAGCAACCTTTCAGATGCAGACAGTTTTTCAGGAGTCAGATAATTTACTGAGGTGCCCTGAGAAATGCTAAGAAGGAGCAGAGCCCTGTTAAATTAGGAGCAGCAGGCCTCCCAGACACAAATCACTGATGGCTTTGATGAGCTGGGCATGCCAGCTCAGAAGTCACTGGTGGAAACATTCACTGAAGTCAGGGCAAAAGTTGTCATGAGTGCCTCGGTTTACCATAGAATCATCCTGGCTGGAAAGGGCCTCCAGGTTCATCAAATACAGTCTTCATACCAACATCTCCCTAATCACCACACCATGGCCTCCAGTGCTCTATCTACTCAGTTTTTAAATACTTCCAGGGATGGGTACTCCACCACCTTCCCTGGCAGCATGTTCCAGTGCCCATCCACTCTCTCAGTAAATAACTTCTTCCTAAGATCCAATCTAATCCTCCACTGACACAATTTGAGGCCATTTGGGTGCAGCATTCAAAGGCCCAGTCATGTCAAAGGCCTGCAATGAACAGTGTAAGAGATACCGGTTTCCAAATTTGTGAACTGCTCACTGGTTGAACAGGACAAAAAGAATATCCATGTTGTGCAAAACAAGCACCCCTGGATCAGCATCAAAGTGTGAACACATCCCCATGGACATTGTAACTGAGAGTAAACCCATTTGTGCCTTTCTCCGAAGCCTCTCTTTGTGATAGCACTTTCTCCTGAATCTGAGTGCTGATGTGACACCAGGCCAAATGAGAAGTGGAACTAATCAAATGATTATGTGTCACCATTGTAAAACACTTGGCAGAAAGGCTGACCTGAACCTCCACCCCCTCTAAGCCCCACTTACACTGACCAGCTCAGCCATGCTACTGCACCTTGGCATGGCCACGCTGCTGCTGCAGTCCAAGTCCTTCACTCTCCTGCACTTGTGTTTGAGCTGGGCTTGGACTTGGACAAACCAGGCTGTGTGGAACATGCTGTAGAGCTCTCTCACTCTAAGTAGTCAATCAAAGGAGTCAATCAAGATAACGGCTTAATCTGGCTCTTCCAATCATAACACAATCTTCTATCTATTGCACAACCACTGCACATGCAAGCTAAAAGGAAAAATAAACTGCTCATTTGGAAACTTCGCACTGTGAAGCTTGAAACATCATTTTCAAGACTTCCATGCATGCAAAGAATGATAAAAAAGACCATTCTTCCTCTGTAGGTTGATTCTCACTCAACCCAAAAAGCTATAGAACACATTTGTGCCTACTAACAAAGCTGACCGCACTGGACTCAATACACACTCCTCAGGCATTTACTAGGGCTCCACACAGGGACACAAGTTTGCCTTCCCAGCCAAAGCCAGGTGAGAAAGCCCTACTACTAAAACACTAACAGGAAGCTGTGGGGTCATCCAACATCACTACCCTCAAATAAAAGCTCCCCTTAGTGCACTGACACGTAGCTGAAGGCTCTTGCTTCTCTTTCCCCGACCACAAAACTGGATTGGACATTAAGCTGAAATGAGAAATTTATCCAAATGCTAAGACAGTCTACTAAAACATAAAATAATCTTAGTGGAGTAAACTCCTCCTAAGTACAATACCATGTGGTACAAGCACTGATGGTACTCACAAAGCTTCACTTGGCTTTAACAGCTTCTCTTTCAGCCCTGCAAATCCTCAGCAAAGGACATTTTTTATTTCACAGTGATCACAGAGAACCATAGTGCTTTAGCAGCATCAAGAATTGAAAGAAAAATTAAAAATAACCCCCAACCTTTGCTGTACATATTACAACTTCCCTTCAAAAGCTGTCCCACACCTATCCAAGCTGGCATGAAGCCTCTGGGAACTGAGCATGGGTCAGATCACAGACTCATTCAGGCTGGAAAAGACCCTTGGGATCAACAAGCCCAGCCAATAACCCTACCCTAGCAAGTTCTCCATTACATAAAACCACATCTGAACAATCTTCAAACACCTCCAGGGATGATGGCTCAACCCCCTCCCTAGGCCGCCTGTTCCAATCCCTGACCACACTTTCAGTGAAAAATTGTTCCTAACATCCAGCCTAACCCTCCCCTGATGCAGTTGGAGGCTGATCCCTCTTGTTCTGTCACTAATGACCTGTGAGAAGAGACCAGCACCCTCTTCTCCACAATTAATAAGGCCCCCTCTCAACTGTCTCCTCCCCAAACTAATCAGCCCCATTTCTCTCAGCCTTTCCTCACAGGAGATCTGTTCAGGTCCCTTCATCATGAAGCCATGAGAGCCTGGTATTCTGTTTGGCATACAGATATCTCACATCTCAAAGCTAGTTATCTACTGCAGACTCCCACCTTGGAATGACATACTGGTATAAACTGGTGCTATAAGCTACTGGTATAAGCAAGGTGGCAGAGATACTCAGCATCCTTCCAGAATTGCCTATCTCCTTAGCAATAGATCATGGAATCATAGAGCTATAGAACCATCAAAGTTGGAAAAGACCTTCAGTATTATCAAGTCCAACAATCCACCCTACAACCTCCAATCACTAAGCTCTCTAAGCCTGGCCCTGGTTTAGAAATTGGTATAACACCAAGTGCAGCCATGGCTTATTGGACTAGACAATTGAGATCTGTTTCATCTGTGATTACTTCCAGTACTGTTGTGTGTCATCTGCTCTTACAGGGCCAAATGACCCCTCATCATGAAAAAAAACCCAGAAATATGGTAGGGACAGATCATTCTGGGGCTGGAAAACTGATTGGCCTCAGTCTGAATGGCTTCTGTCTTAAAGGGCTTCCTTCTTGTGCTAACATATCCTCTGTGGGTCACCAGTGCCATGGCAGAATTATCATTCTGTCTTTGCATTTGAAATACTAGCTACCGTGTTGATGAAACAGACCTTTATTGAGCTTCAAAGGCCCATAATTATATATCCTTTCCTCGAGCTTTGATATTTTAATATTCAGCTGGTGAAATTATTATCTATTCCAGCCACAAAGCATTTATTTATTTTGCTTGCTTTATCTCTGTTATTTCTGTGGTGGTAAGAGGCTAAGGAAGAAGCCCCCCTGCTAATTGGCAGCGGCAAAAAGCAGGAATTGAATGTTCCAGGACTTTTATCTCCAGTAGCTGAAGAACGAATCATTTGAACGCCTTGAACCCTGACAGGACTCAGAAACTTCTCCCTGCAGCCAGTTCCTCTCATTTATGCTTTTCAAGAGGCAGCCAGTTTTCTTCAAATAGGTTTCCCTGGGCCATGAGGGAGCTCAGGAGAGCCAAGAAGACACCAGGCCCCACTACCATGTATATGAATTTTTCATTTGACCAGGACAGTCTGTTTTTGAAAGCTCAAAAATCAAAACCCCATTGTTTGGGTTTGCTCAGCTCCAGCCTCACCAAGGTGGATGTCTGTGGATCAGGGGCAAAAATAGTTCACATCTGTACCCAGCCCATGGAGAAACAAATATAAACACACACAGGTAGAGCTCAGCTGCCCTTGCTGGCTTACGAAACAAGGGGGCATTTCATGGCTTTGCATCCTCATGAGAAAAAGCTCCGGTGAATCAGAACCACAGAAAGGTTTAGGTTAGAATGGACCATAGAGATCATCTACTTCAACCTCCCTGCCATGGGCAAGGACACCTCTCACTACACCATGTTGCTCAAAGCCGCCTGGCCTCCAGGGATGGAACATCCACAACTTCTAGGGGTAACACATTCCAGTGCCTCAGCACTCTCTTAGTACTGAATTTATTTCTGGTTTGTGCCTTTCAAACAAGGGGTTTCAACAGCCCAACTAAGCAGCACAATTCAGAGCAAAACCTGGCTCAACCCAGAGGCCTGGTCCAAACCCCCAACATTAAAGTAAAAAGTGCATTTACATCATCAAGAGATTTCAAAATAGGGTGAAACCTCTGTTGTTTTCAGAGTGCCTTTGCATCTCATTGAAGCAGAGGTGGTGCTGGAGCTCACTGTTGGGAGCACGGCATCTAGAGATTACAGTGCCATTTCCAAAATAAAACCCCTGGGATGTGCCTGGATCTCTGTCCTGGAGAAGCAGGCTGATGGCTGATCCTATGCAGGCATTTCTCAAGAGCTGCTGCAAGCCCTCTCTGTCTCTTTCAGGTCACTTCTAAATAGTTCTGAAAGCAAACCTGCATTAGATGAGCCCAGTCTCAGCAGATGGCTTTCATCAGGTGATTTCCAAGAGCACTTCACAGCAGCCCCTGATGGGCTTCAGCAGGCTCTGCCCTGCCTTGCTGTGCTGGAAACTGAGGGAAAAAGCCTGCAAAGGGAAGCCACAGAAGTGATGGCATCACCATTGAGAGCTGTGAGCAATCTGCCTCTTGAGACAGGTTTCTCAAGAATGCAGCTCCCCTTAAGAGAGGGGGGAAGAGCAGATGGCCAGTTGTAGAACATTAATACTAAAATTGTGAGTCTCTGTGTAAAATATCATTTGAAACAATGGATTCTCTCCATGTGCTTTCCCAGTATTATAACTTAAGAAGCTTGTGCTGCAGCATATGGGATAGCTGCCTAGGCCAGAACCCCAGCTCATTCAGTCCTGGGAGTTCAACCTGATGATGTGGAAATGTTAAAGAAGTGGTTTGAAGTCCCTACGAGAAGTGCCCAATTCCCAGTGGGGCCTTGCACTGGGTCTGCACATGGCTGGATTTGTCACTTCCAGACACCTCCTGAGTCCATCTGAATCCTTGCCAGGGATGTTGGCAAAAAGCATTTAAGAGGCTCCATGCATATGTTCCCTTTCTCCCAAGCCACGCTGTTATGCCCACCCAGGGACCCTTCAACAAGTGAAGGCAAATGGCCAGAAGGGCTGTGGCCACCAGCAACAGCTACCCACGCAGCGGACTGGGCTCGGAGGACAGCCCAGTGACAAGAGTCATCCAAGCCCACACTTTTATGCATAATGTCATGGGAGCCTCAGACCTCATCCCTGCTCCTTCAAATCCTCACAAGTATCTTGTTTTTCATCTTTGTTGTTGTTTATCCAGTAATTCCCAGCAATGCAGCCACTGGTTTATAAACTCTTGCTTGTCTATTTACAGGATTAAGTTGTTTATCTTCTTCTGTGGGCTACAGGGAAAGCAAGGAACCTATTTGCATCACAGTGTTGCTTTAATTTCAGAAAAAGATAGCCATGCAACATGCGGAGAATGAGAACATTGCATGTAGCAGGAGGGTGATGGGGAGCCAAAGGACTTCATCTTGAGCGATAACTTGGCTTGGCTCTTCAGCTCAGTCATCTGAGAGATGCTCAGAACTCCCCTTTCACAGGGAATCCCATAGAAAAGACAAGGATTGATACCAGTTGCTCCTGGGGAGGTTCTGATTGGATCCCAGAGGAAAATGTTCCACTATCAGAGCAATTAGACACTGGAAAGGTCGTCCCAGGGAAGTGGTGGATTCCTCAGCTTCAGACAGTGTTAAGGCTCAGGTTGACAGGGTACTGGGCCAGCACATTTAAACTGGATTTCTTTAGCTTGAAGGGCTGGACTAGATGATCCTCAAGATGATTCAACCCAGTATAGTATCACACAGGGTTGATATAAGAGCCTCTGAAGCCACACTGGGTATTTATTTATCAGGAAATTGGGAGATAAGGAATTGGGGGACCTTATGCATCATGTACTTCTTGCACATGAAAGAATGTAGTGGTTAGGTTTTAAAAAGCACTAGAAACTTGGGGGGGGGGGGTTGATTTGTGAATTTTCATACAAAAATGACTAAAATACTTTGGTGAATATTTACAGGCAGAGAAGTAGGACAGAGACCCGGCAAGTATTTATTAAATCCATTTCCATGTATATACTCTGCTGTGTGTCCCAGTGGGTATCTCTTGGATTACTTCATCCTGACCAGCATGATTCATTAGCTTCATTAATATTCAGGTTAAACAACAATTTCTTTTAGCAGGAAGAAGCTCTGCCACCCTTCATGGTCTGTTATGCCAACACATTAGGCGACCAAAACTACTTCCTGGGCTGTTAGGGGAACATTGCTGCAAGAGTTCCTCAATGGGGACTGGAATAGCTCTTCAGAGCTCAACAGGCTGTAGCACATACAGACTTGGCTATTGAGTCTTCCTGCTCCTCCTGAAGCTGCTGACACCTTAGAAAAGGTTTTGGTAGATGTAAGATTGAGGAATCACTGAGGTCTCTATTCCTGATCCCATATGGTTTCTCCACTGGGTTTTCTCCCCAACGAACAGCCAAACAACCTAAATACAGCTAATATGGAGCTGGCTAGCTTTGCTATTCACACTGAGACCCTGGTAAACTTTCTTGTGCTCAAGTGCCCTGAGACCTTCAGAAAAGGATATCATGATTTACCTTTTTTTTTTCACTTCCTTTGAGCTTCAGCCAAACGCCAAAGTCATAAATAGAAACAGCTATTCTGGGCTCAATATCACCTTTTGTGCAATGACAAAAATAATGTGTTGTTGAATAGTTTGGCACAGCTGGCCAAACATGTGACAAGAAGCTAATTACTTCTGAAGCCAAATCCACTCGAGAAAACAAGAATCCAACTTACTGCAATTCATACTTTGCCAATTTTGCTGCTCCAAACGCATATTTTTCTCCTTTTTTTCCTCTCTCTCCTGACATCCTTCCCTTCTTTTTGAAATACTAATGCAGTTTGTAGCTGAACTCGCAGAGAGCCCCTACTGTCCTTCTCCCAGCCTTGCTGAACCCGCATGATAACGAAATCCTTCCTGCAGAGCTGAAATCTTTTTCCACTGTCACACAGCACATTAATTCACTCAGCATGTTTGTTTGCAGCTGTCTTCCATCACCAACCCCATACCAGGCTGGCTTCGCATAGGAGAGAGAAAAACCTCCATTTCCCACAAGTGAGGGTTTCAAGCAGGTAATTCTCTGTCCTTTGCTCCCCAGAAGATTTAGCTTTAGAGCTGCTAGTTTTGGGTGTAGGGTAAGTGATGAAACATTACCCTCTTCAGAAAAGGAACAACGAAGGAACAGCTTTCACATTTTTAAGGAAATTTAACCAAGTTCAATAGCATCTTCTTAAGACGAGCTGGTCGGGTCCCTCCTATACCAGGTCACTCCTACATCTGTGAATTTCTCCTGTCAGGTCCAGCTGCTATGAATGACTGTGTTAGCAGCTTTTTCCATTGCTCCCCCAAAACCAAACCCTTGTTTGTTTCCATCTAAAAAAGCCACATAAAAACAACAACAACCCAAACCCTAAACAAAACCCCAACAAATGACCAACCAACCAAATCCCATACTCAGATGTTGGGAAGATCTGCTTTAAGCGATGGCCTCAAGGCTGAGATTGCAAACACATCATGGAAGGGGTTCTGACCCTTGGAATTTGCTCTGCACCTGATATTTGGGAGGCATTTTCCTCTTTTCTCCTTTATTCCTCAGTTCTTGCTTCTAATGTCAAGCACAGGCAGCAGCTTTGAAGCTTTTCCAGATGAAAATGCCAGAAGAGTCTTGGTTTTCCAGCCAGCCTGCCAACCCCAGCAATCATTAATGTTATGTGCTAATTTTAAAGTGGATTGGGTTTGTGTCTTTGACTTCAAAAGTGAGGCCAGTGAAAAACCTGAAATATATTCTAAAAGATACAGAATAATGTTGTTAAAATGCCTTTTCTTGAAAAAAAGAGCCTGAAATCCATGCTTTTTAGTTTAAGGAATAGAGATTTCCTCCTTACAGCCTGCATAAATGCTGCTGAAGACCTTCATGTCGACCATGGGGTTTATTCTGAAGAAGTCTCTAAAACTAATTTTGAAAGTTAAACAGATCAAACTAAAAGTGGGGTTTTTTTTATTTGTTCCACCGGTGGCACTGAGGGTTTTATTAGTGAAGAGTTCATGCAACACATGTGAGGAGCAATTCTGCTCTTTGGTTACAAGACACTATTCATCAGATTAAATAAAATGACAGAGATTTCAGTCTGGTTCTACCCTCAGATATTACAGAGTCACTTGTCTGGAGTGCAATTTTGACTGGCTTCCCAGCTCATCAGCACATTAAAACCAGCTGTGGGTCTCGAGAAATTGTTTCAGCAGAACCCACTGGAAAGATGTGTATTTTCTTCCCTCCCAATTCAGCAAATAAAAGTTGGAGGTCATTTATGATACTTTTAATTATGACTTGGTAGGGATGTCCTCGATTGAAATCCATAGTTCCATAAACAGCATGATTCTTCTGTCATATTAGATTTCTTTATTTCAGTTGTAATTCACTGAAGTCATGTGCTTCCCATTTTAGCTTCTGGACCCCCTGCTAAACTTATACACATGAAGGAGGAGTGGTAGCAGCTGGGAGTGTCCGTGGCCTTTGTTCTGCCTGTGAAAAGACATTTACTCATTCTGCAAACAGCAAAAAGAGGGAAAAAAACAAGGGAGAAAAAAAGCAGCTCAAAACTCATCAGACTGGGAGCAAACTCAGGCTGATGTGCAGGCGGGTGCAAAGCAAGAGCTGCAGAGAGATAGGGGTTTGTAGATGTACAACAACCACATTATCTGCGAGCTCATACATGGCTCTAAACTGAAACCAGCTGCCAGAGCCTGGCTCCTGCTGCCTTGCAGCAGAAGTTCTGGGACACCTCAGAGAAAACGTCCCCAGTGCTGCAAACAATTACCATGGGGTGGGTTTTTTTGCCTTGTTCCATTTTATCAAACCCTTAGAGCAGAGGATAGTAAAAGAGAAATTTGAAAGGAAATAGGAACAAAATATTTAAGAAGGGATTCACCTGAGTTTCATTCGGTCTCAAGTGGGTTGAAAACAAGAAGAGGTTCCCATATCTCACTACTAGGGAAGTAAGTGGCTCCTTTATCTGTGGCAGCATTTAGGTTGTCTTAAGAGAGCCCTTAAGCATGTGCTTAATTCTAAGCACCTGACTTACTCTGTTAACTGCAAGCCTAGTCTGCTACTGGGCAATGCAAATGTGCAAAAACCCCTATTTGACTTTATTCAGTAACTCCTAGATAATTCAGGGCCCATGATATAAAGGTGCCATTACACTGTTTTAGTGTTTCTACCACATGTGTTTCGGTCTTCCCAGACACAACCAAAGTGCTACTGAGATAGGGCCCTTCCAGTTAGGAAAACGCTGGGAAAATACATTGACAAGCAATTGTCTTGAATGGAGCCCAAGCTCTGCCTTTGATAATGTCATTGCATTTAAAAGATAAATTTTGGCTGGAGACAGGACATTTTGGGCAGGCATCAAGCATCTTTGCACAGAAAAGTTCCTCTGGAAACTGGAGAAGCTGGTTTTGCACTGAAGACTTCACACAGCTGGCTTGACCTCATACTGATTCCCTTATAGCTCCACATAAACACTTTGAATTATCTCATTACAGACTGGAAACACTCTAATGAGGGAACCATTTGTATCTGCCCTGCCATGAGACTTTGCTTGTGATAACCAATTTAGTGACTGTCTGATGGAGAGGTTATGCAACCAATTGAGGGGCTGGAGAGAGCCCAGAGGAGCAATAAGGCTGGTGAAGGGACTGGAGGGAAACTGATGAGGAGAGGCTGGGGGTCTTTAGCTTGGAGAAGAGGAGACTCAGGAGGGACCTTCTCCCTCTCTACAACTCTCTAAAGGGAGAGAGTAGTCAGGTGAGGGTTGAGCTCTTCTCCCAGGCAGCTAGTGCCAGGATGAGAGGGCAGTGCCTGAAGCTGCCAGGGGAGGGCTTAGGTTGGATGTTTCCTCACAGAAAGGGTTATCAGACCCTGGAATGGGCTGCCCAGGGAGGTGGTGAAGTCCTCATCCCTGGGGGTGTTTAAAGACAGACTGGACATTACATTTAGTGCCCTAGTCTGGCTGATGTGGTGATTTCAGGTCATGGGCCTGGGCTGGATGAGCTCAGAGGTCTTTTTCAGCCTCAATGATTCTGTGATTCTCGGAGGGCAAGCAAGTTCATGAAAATAAAAGCCAAGAACACACTAAAGTAGTGGAAATTCCAGATGAAAGTGTTAGACTGGTTCCCTGCCTTTTGTTGACAGTTGGATTTTGGAAAAGAACAATTAGTGTAATAGGTTCTGGGAGCTACTGAGCCAGAAACTGAGAAAAAGTGGAAACCTAAAGAAACAGCTGAAATACCTTCTCATTCTCATTTAGACTGTGGGTAGAGCAGCTGAATAGCTGTTTTTTGTGCTCAACTTGTGTAATACTGAAAACTGGGGAGGGGGAGAATTGTCCCAAGTCAGCCTCATGGAACAAAAGGGAAAAAACCGTGGGACAGAAAATTAAAAACTAACCCAGATTTTCTTTGGAGAACCGAGAAGTGTAAAGTGTTTGCTGTTGCGATGGGTCAATGGCTTTGCTCATGTCCCAAATTAGATTATTTCTTTTCTTCACTGACTATGTTTAGAGGGAGACAGGAGAGGTCTGCTCGGTCATATGAGGAAAATGGAAAGATATTCCAGGAAAATACCCAACAGCTTTGGATTCAAATGTAGAACTTTTTGGAGGACTTTATAGAGATGTTTCAAATAAAAATAAAAAGGAAAGATTTCTGATTCAAACTTCTTGAAATATTGCTTGGGGGGGATTCTATTTTTAGGGGAGAAAAAATCATAGAACCATACAATGTGTGGGGTTGGAAGGGACCTCTAAAGGTCATCTAGTCCAACCTCCCTACAACAATCACTCAACAGACCAGATTGCTCAGACCCCATCCAGCCTGATGCTGAATGGCTCCAGGGATGGGGACATGAAGCCTTTTTTTGGCAAAGATTTGCAAAACAATCAAATCCACCCATTCACCCTTTTTTTAAGGGAAGAAAGGAGAAAGCACTGAACCACACCTGGAGTGGGTCATGGGGCCTTCTGCCCTGCTTAGCCCAGCATGAGTCCTGCCTCAGGACAGATCTTTCCTAGAGCTAAGATAAGCACCAAGACACAGAGATCCCTGTGCCAGCTGGAGCACAATGCCACCAGTAAAAGGCAGAAGAGAGCAGACACCCATGAGGAGCTGCAGGTGGAATGTATGACTTGCAGGGTGGGGATGAGTTGTGAGTGAGATCAGTCATTGGATCCTTCCAACGAGTCAGGAGAGGAAAGGAAGATATAAACAAATTCCAGCAAACCAGGTGCTGGTGCCACAAAGCCAAGCAATGACAACATTTGCCTTTCAAAGCACAGAGATTTGTTATGTGCCAAGCTTCTAGATGCCTGCTCCCCTCTTCAGGGGGCCCAAGCATGATATTTTGACTAGGAAACCCTTCCAGACCATGGGGGCTCCAGCAGTTTTGCTCAAAAGTGGTTCGGGATGTGTTGTATCTTTCTGAAATTGTCTTCTCACAGGACAGCATTTTTCTCTTGTTGGGACAGGTGTCCTACAGACAGCATTTGATCCAAGCATCAGTGAAAGGGCAATATTGAGCTGATGGTTCTGTGGCAACAGGTTTCCTGAGTTTCTTCTGCAAGAGTGGCACTTAACTTTCAATGTTGAATCTAGACTAATTGCTATCAATGTCCATGAGTGTAGGAGGCAGTCAAAAAGGATTATGAAAACTCAAGGAGGCTGAGTCCTCAATGCTGTCATTCCCTGGGTGCTTGCAAGGCTGCTCTCCTAAAACCCTATGGAAAAGCTGGAAACACAGCAGATGGTTCACCATCCCAAGACTTCACCCTGGAGACTTTTTACAACATGCTCCAGAATGATGACCCTAGGCCTTGGTGGCAATTACTACACGCTGAGCACTTTTTTTCACAACTGCTGCAGTTTTCTGATGATTCAAGATCAGGACCAGATGACAGAACCAAGCCCTCACCAACTTCTAGCTTCAAATAAACACTTTTAAACCTGGTGCCCACCAGGAGAAGAATATTCCACCAGGATAAGCGTATTTATCAGAGAAATGCCATAGCCAAAAGCTGCTCCACATGGGTTTGGTTTTCCAGCTGCCCTAGGGAAATCCTCTCACCCGTAACTTATTGTGTGGCTGACTCCTCTCTGTCTTGAGGGACCTTCATACACAGAACATGTGGGGGCTGTTAATTTGCTATTGGACAGCTAAAGAAGTTTAAGAGCTTAATTTAAAGGACAACTGGTGGTACCTAAATTGCCTTTAAAAATTGAACTTGCTTGAACAACTCCCATTAGTGCATTACTGAAAGAGGAGGACTAATATGCACCAGTGATGTGGGCAAGGCTGAAAAAAACCCTCCAGGGGACAGCAGAGTCCTCCCCTCCACAGAAACACCAGCTGACTTCGAGGGCACTAAAAATAACTTCTGTGACACAAGAACTAGAATCAGATACAATCTTCCCCTAATCCTTCTCTCCTGACTAAAAGGCATTACATTATGGTTCTAACTGGTGGTTCCCCCTTGAGCTGCTAAAATGATATCAGATAACAACATTAGCATGGGTCTGCAGATAATGCCAGGGACATGAGGGACATACTGGTGAGGCCACCCCTCCCTGCAGCTGCTGCTGTCCCCTGATCTGGGCCACCTGCTCTCTGTTCTTGGGACACCTGTAACTTCAACCCTCGATGCTGAAATGGGAGTTGGTCCAAAGAGGGACTTTTCACAGTGGAGAGCTGCCAAACCAAGACCTTCACAGCACTAACAAATAGCAAATTCAGATGCTTTCTGGTTCTCACGGTGGGGTTAGACACAGCTGTGCTTGGACCGGATCTTCGGACTTTAGAAAGGACTTCAGGGGTATTTAGATCCTTTGCCCTTCCTGCATCTTTGAAAAGGATGTGAAGGCATTTTGTAAAACAGCTGAAAAGGTTTGTTAAATTCTGCAGAAAGCTCCAGAATTTCAAGGGGGCTATTTTGTGTCTGTTCAATGGTATTGACATGGATTTCTTTCACACGTGATCCCAGCTGGCAGCATCGAGCCCTACCATGAGAAGATGCATTCATGGGTGCATGATACAGGGCATCCATTGCCTTTCTGTTGTACATCTATGCCCCCTTGCCCATAATCCTAAGATACATATCCCAGCCAGCCATGCTGATCACTCAAATGTCTTATGAGCGCATCATAATCGATCAAACATTACAGTCTGGTAATCAATCAATCACAACATCAGTCTACTAAAGGACAAATGGCAGCAAAGTCACACACTCAGGACCAAGTTTCTCCTTTCATTTAGAGAAAAGAGAGGCACACAGCTGAGAAATCAGAGGTTTCTTCCAAAAATAAGCCCTGATGGTGGAGGAAGAAGGGAATGAGTCCATAGATTGAGTGAAAATGTCTGAGGGTTGCTCATGGAATCATAAAATCACTAAGAAACGTGGTTTAGTGGGCATGGTGGCATTGGGTTGATGGTTTAACTTGGTGATCTTATAGGTCTCTTCCAACCTTAATGATTCTAGGATTACTGTTGGAAAAGACCTCCCAGACCTCCCCATTACAATGCGGTGCTGGGAACAGCTGGTGTCATGCTTGGGAGTTTCACGCTGGGAGCAGCTTCTCACCCACTCTCCCCAGCTGTTTGGAGGTCCACACAAGGCCTCCTGGCTAGTGCAGAGCTAGAGATGCCAAATCAGGAAATACCCTAAATGCTTGGCTGCTTGCTCTGCATTACATTTGCCCCATCTCACCACTGCAGCATCTGTGTCCTTTGGCAGCAGAGAAGCCAGTTGGGCTCAGGGGTTGTGAACCACCGTCCCTCTGTGGTTGCATTTCCACAGACAGGCTACATGTCTTTACCCGGGCTCCTAGAATAGCAAAATCCAATGAGGCCAAAGACTGAAGGTGTATAATGTACAGAGTTGCCTCTGCTCCAACAGGAATTGAAGACAGATTCATACAACTGTGAAAGATGAGAATCTCAGTTGCACAGGCTGCTCAAGAGCCAGGGCTATAAAACAAAATTCAGCATCAAATATCCTTAACAAAGGCAATCTGGGCTTGTTGTGTTATATTTTCCCCCTGTTAGATGCTGCTTTAACCTTCGGTTGTTGGTGTTGGAACCCTTTTCACACTGTTCCACTTGTCATTCTTCTTATTTTTATTCGAGACACTTTGGCAGAAGACTTATCAAAACGCTCTGAGCTCGTCAACAAATGTCGTTAGCAACAAGCTGAGGCAGACAGTGGAAGCAGGGAAAGGGCATGGGAAAATATGCAGTATAAAATAATTTTGTATGTCAGAGAAACACAGTAGAATAATAATGGCAAAGGGCTTGCTGTAAATTATTTATGCCCTTATAGAAGTAAGTGCCTGCTGTTAAGTGATTTCTAAAGGTCTCTGCAGGGCACCAGATGCTCTTCTAGAAGAAAATGTCACCATTCCATCAAAATCAAGGATCTGGCCACTCTGCGCAATGCGATCAAGTTGAGACACACTGAAGTCTGCATCAAATAACTTCACAATCTCAAATGACAAAGGACTAGATCTCCAGCTCTTGAAACACAAACCAGTCCACTGGCAAAAGGGCAGCTCTATGCCTGAATCATGGAATCAATGCATTGGGTTGGAAGGGACCTCCAAAGGTCCCTACAACAAGCAGGGATAACTCTAGCTAGAACAGATTGCCTAGAGCCCCATACAGCCTGAACTTGAATGGCTCCAGGGGTGGGACCTCCACCACCTCTCTGGGCAGCCTGTTCGAAGGATCCTCCACCCTCAGATTTAAGAACTTTTTCCTCCTGTCCAGCTACAATCTGCCCTTTTCCAGCTTCAAACCATGACCCCCACTGTCCTATCATTCCCCGCCCTTGGGAAGTCTTCCTGTGCCTTCTGGCAGCTCCTGCCAGGGCCTGGAAGACTGCTGTAAATTCCCCAGAGTCTTCTCCTTTTCAGGCTGAATGACCCCAACTTTCTCAGCCTGTCTTCATAAGAGAGGTGCTCCAGCCCTCTGAGCATTTTTGTGTCCTCCTCTGAACATGCTCTAACATGTCCACATCCTTCTCATTTTGAGGGCTCCAGGTAAGGTCTCACCAGGGGAGAGTAGAAGGTCAAAATCACCTCTCTCGAGCTGCTCTTCTGATGCAGCCCAGGATGTGGCTGGCCTTCTGGGCTTCAGTTGCACACTGGTGGCTCATGGCTGACTTTTCATCCACTAGTACCCCCAGGTCTTTTCCCACAGTGAATCACAGAACAAATTAGGTTGTAAGGGACATTAAAATAATCTATTCCTACTTGCCCTGCCACTAGAATCCTGTTGTCTTCTGGGCTGACGTTCCACTGGTATATCCACATTCAGCATCATGCTGGGGCTGCATCTCCATATGCCCAGCTGTTAGCTACAGGGCTAAAAAGCTGCCCCTCTCTCGATCCCCTGCTTTGAAGTTCCCTCAAAAGACATTTGCTTACTTAAGCTCATGTAAGAGTAGGTGAAGTCTGACCCCACCATCTACTGGTGGTGTCCACTTTCATAAGGGTATGAGAAGAAAAATAAATCACTGTGAAATGAACATTAAGTAAAGCCATACGGTGCAGTTACCTAATTAGGTGTAAGGTTATATTGCAGGTTGCACTGGGCTCTACAAGAAGGGCTGGAATTCAGTAGGCTTAGGTTCAACAAAATAAATCATAAGGTCAATGGTAAGGTGAAAACGGAAAGGCNAGGCCAAGGAAGACATATGATCCTGTAGATTTTAGTCCCTTTGGCTGGAATTGCTGATTACATCTCTTTGCAGATGGGCTTTTGATAAGGATCTAGGTCAGACTGCTCCTGGCCAAAGTCAATGGTCAAGTGATATTATTTAACCTCATATGATTCCACAAGGCACTGGAGCTGGATGGAGAGTCACCACCAAGGGTCATTGAACATGGCTGAGCACATCAACAGGAGCACGGGTGAATCCCCAAGGAGACAAAGTAGCAATAACTCTTCACAGACCTTCACAGCTACTCTGGTGGTAGGAGGAGGGAAGCATGCGGTGGCTCACAGGACATAAACACTGCTGGCTGCAGCTCACAGGGAGGTACAGGGCCTGAGTAAGGTACAAAAGAGAAGACACTTAGAAGAGAAAGCTGGTTAGAATTTAAAATACTTCAATTCATCACACTATTGAACTCTCCAATATCAACTAAGGGTGATAAGCTCAAGCAGGCTGGCTAGACCACACATGGGAACTCAACCATCTCAGATATGGAGCTGAAGACAGCATCCATCATCTGTGAGCCACCAGCATCCATCACTGAGGTGTTCCATAAGCATATAGATGTAGCACATAGATGGTTTAGTGGGCATGGTGGCACTGGGTTGACAGTTGGATTTGATGACCTTGGAGGTTTCTTCCAACCTTAATGAATCTGTGATTTTATGGTTCTATCCACCCTTCCATCACTGGCCAGCCTAGTGCAAGGGGCTCTCAAATACACATAAGGAACAAGGGGGTGGCAAAGTGGTTTTGTAACCCTGACTCAGCCTTGATGGAAGCTAATGCTATTTCATCAGGCTGAGCTGAGGCCATACATCTTTCACAGCTGCCTTGGCCTCAGGGAGCATTTTTATGGCCAAAACAATATGTGCCATAAGGGAAAGCCCCACAGAAATTAATAGGAGTGCAACCAGTAGGATTGGAGAGAAATTAAATAATCTATGGAAATGGCTGTGTAATCTTTAAAATTTGATAGAGAATGATCCCCTCTCGCAACAGCTTTTTAAGAGGTTCTATAGAGTTGCTATGATGTAATCTGCTTTAAAATCCTATTCATAAAAGCTACAAAGCCTAAGAATGGTTATTGTTTTCTTATTAAATTCAGTATGACTTTTCCATAAAGAAGGAGCTGGTGCTCTCATCTTTACTCTCCAAATCTAGAGGAATACAAGACCACTGGATTTAATTATATCAGGCACACAAGTGTCTTCCAAGCCATTACATGTGTCTGTGCACATGCAAACACCCATTGAGACAAATTAGGTGCCACTGGAATCAAAAGAGTTGAACTCGTTCCGATGAGACCTGCTACTGAAACAACAGTGCAACTGAGAAGCTTTAAAGGCCACAAAAGGGAATGGGCTGGAGAGCTCTTAGGAAATATTCTGTGAGGTGGGAAAAGTCCAACACATTGATGGAAACTGTTAGGAGGATCACAACTGTTTGGGGTGGCTCCTACTTCTTTTGCAAAGAGGAATCTTTGGTTGTGCTCAGAAAGGGTGTATGTTCTCCCTCCAGTCCAGAGCATCCTGCAGCCTGGGGTGGAAAGGCCTGCTGGGATGTGAAAGGCACAGCCTTTAGAACTGGAAATTGTGCCTGGAGCACTGGCAGCCTGAATATTTCCCTCACTAGGAGACTGTAATGGATTTATTCTCATCCTTTCTCTCTCCCACTCATTCATTTCAAAAGAAACCTATTGGTTCACAGATCGAGAGGGAATAACAACCCTGCAATCACAAAGAGCTGCTGCAGGAGGAGAAAACTGGATTTTACCCAGCTCTACTCACAAGAAAAAAACTAAAGGAAGAGGTGAGAGTGGCTGCCCAAAGCCTGCCCATGGGTCACAAAAAGGCTGTGCTGGTGGAACATGCCTGGGATTCCTCCACCGTGATGCTGATGACCCTGGCCACTGCAGGCAGGGGGAAGTTGCTCAATGTTGTGAAACACCGGAGGAAAAAGTTATATTAAAGTAATAAATGAAAGCAAAAGTGCTCTGCAAGGGGGTTGGGAGCAGGGGAAATCTCAGTGTGTGGCAGAGCGGTACGCAGCATATCTTGGCACCCTTTGCTGCACTGGAGGAAAAGTGGACATAAATAGATGCAAAATAAAAAAATCTTATGTCTGGCTGGAGTCATTAAGGAGATCCGGCCCCTGATTTAGTGAAGTACTTTAGCATACGTTCAATTTTTAGCATGTTAGTACCACACCGGGTCATGGAGCATGAAGGAAAATGCCTGGTGTTGATCTAGAAATCGAAAAATAATGTAAAATGAACAATGGATAAAGGTATCTTTTCCTTTTTAATATTTCTGGAGAACTTTATTGTTTAAAAATATGAAGTGCTCGAGTATTTTGAGATTAAACTTTTCAAATTGAAATTTCCTATTAAATTCAACTCCTCTTCCCAAAGGAACCTCAGGAAAGATGCAGCAAATTGGAGGTTTTCTCTGGAAACTGCTTGGTTTTGTCATTTTATTTTTGAACAGAAACAGATGGCTGTGGATGTCCTGGCCAGAATCAAGGTCACACCAACACAGTCCTTCCAAATGGTAGAACCTGCACCATCCGCATGAGAAAATGCAACATAAACTTCTCAAATCCACACCCAACATGGGGTGAATTTGCCTCAACTCGGCTTTTATCTTTGGTTCAAGCAACAGCCCCTCACGTGGATCAAAATTAGAGCAAGTCTTGGCTGTGCTTCAAGGAACCAAAGGCCACTTTATAGCTTCAGGTGCAAAGACTCCACCTCTTTCTTTTCCGCTTAAATTTGACAAAATTAAAATGTGACAACTCCAGTCACACTGTGGGTATCTTCCCAAATTTCTGCCTTCTCCAAGGCCACCTGTTGGAGAATCACGCTTTTAGGCTGTATTCTATTATTTTACTGGACATCAGGAAAAACCGCAGTTTTAAAAATGAATAGTACATCATCAAGGCAAACACTTTGTTTCAGTAATTGTATTCAGTTGTCTTTTCCACAGAGGCAGTGCAGGGAGAGGCAGCAATTTTGCTCTATCAGCCTAAATCTTAATTAAAGATGTTTAATAAATGCTTCTTGGTTGGAAACAGCAAGTGCAGAAGAAAACCAGAAGTTGTTTTTCTTTATCCAATAGCCATCAGAAGTGAAAAATCCCAGTTTGTATTCTGGATTTCATCACTTCTGCAGACTCTGGGCATTGTACAAGACCAACCTGCCATCACCAAGGCTGGCACAATTGGTGCTGTCGAGAGAAATGCCCTGCAAACGTCCATCTGCAGAGTGGTGAGCCTCTCACGGGACAGGCGATACTGATCTATACAAGGCCTGTTGCTGCATGGCCAGTGTGAAACCTTGAAAATCAGATGGCCTCTGTTCTTTGGGATGATACTAAATTCTTTATCCTCCCAAACTTGAAAGACTGGGCCATATTCGTTGCTGAAGGGGTCTCCTAAGTGGTTTGCAGGTCCATCAGCCCTGAAGTGGGGTGCTGAGGCAGCCATCTGACTTGCAGAGGTACCTGTCAGCCTGAGAAGTCTTGTCCAAGTTCAAGTGCATTTTGGCTTCTCCCTCCCATGAGTGACCTCCAAAGAGGCAGCAGCAGCTGCTCAGGATTTGGGCTGACAGTGTGCCACAGGTGGCACCATCTGTACCACCAAGTCCAACCCAAACAGCTCATTTCCAGCAGCAGGGAAGGGCTGGCAATGTGACAGTGCAGGGTGAAGAGTGGCTCACAAACACTGGCTGCCTTGTGGAGGAGGAACAGGCAATAATTAGCACCTGTAGGCAACTCCCAGCCTCTACAATAAACACAAATATGTGTCCTGGCATGGCCACCTAGGAAAATCTAAGCTGAAAAAGTCTCCTGTGCCAGACACATTCCAGAGTGTGTGTGCCCCTGCTGCACGCCAGAGCCTTGCCATGGCTACGAGAGCTGGAGAGCCAGCAAATTTGAGCCTGCTACAGCATTTAGGAGAATCTTTTCCTCTCAGCGGTCTTCATATGCTTCACAGCTTCATGCTCTCAGATGTTCTTCTATGACTGGAGGAAAGATGTGACCCCAAATGGATTTATGCTATTTTATGCAATGTGTTTATTCAGTTACTTCAGTAAAAGTCTGGCTGGAGGCTTCTGGTGAGATCTTTCCACCTGTCTCTTGCCCCTCCTGCCACCCAAAATCTCTCGTATTGCTGCAGTGCAGATGTGATGGCTTGAGAAGTGGCAGATGTGATGTGCAGCAAGCAAAAAAAAAGAAGGTGGTCCAATCCAAGGTATTAAAAGAAACCTCTCACAATTGGTATGGGATCTTCTCTCATGCTTAGAACCCACTAGGCTGTGGGACTTCGGGAAGTCTTCACTGTAAGAAATGTCATCACTTGATGCTCAAGACATGAGGGCAAGTTGTCCCTCTGGTGATGGCAGTGTGGGAAAACCCAGCTGGCCTCACACCCAGGAGGGGTGGGACGGGACAGACGGGACGGACAATCAGCAATGTGGAGCCATCCCCAAGCACCAGAGGATGCATCAGGCAAAGCAAAGAGATGCCCATGAACTACTGTAACTGCCATGCCAAGAAACGAAGGCTGGATGTGGGAAGATCCCATTCACCAGTCACCACACCAAGGGGGTCTGTCAGAGGGGTCAGCGCTGCCACCAGCACAGCTGCAGCCCACCAGGCCCAAAGACAATAAACAAAAAGACTTAGCTCTCATAGCCGGGGCTGGGCATGGGGTTATGTGATTTTTGGAAGCCTTGCAACAAGTTGTGTATGACAGATGGAATTAAAAATCCCTTCACGGTGTGCATTTGCCCTGGCGTTATGAGGCAGCTCTTGCTAAGCACTTTGCTAGGTGGCTACCTGCTGTGCAGTTACATCTAATCTGCACTGAACATCTCCAAAGGAAACAGCTCTCAACGGTTCCATTGTTTTAATTCCTTTTCTCTGGGCTCACAAAGCCCTGGTGCTCACTCTCTCCAGTGTGAAAAATGAATATTAAGCAGGTCAGACTCAGCTGTGGCTTAGCAGGCAGCATGAGATGCACATCAGTGATGGGTTTGCATATAAACCACTTGGCAGAACTTCCAGGACAAGTCAATTCCTGGAAGGAAAAGTGTGTATTAGGGATGAAATACACTTTGCTTGTACCAAAGAGTGCTAAGGCCAAATGTCAAGTTGATGTGAGGCATAAAACATCAACTATTGAGAAGCCTTCTGCTTCTGTCACATCTGAACGCTTGCTCCTCTGAAATTCATCCCCTTGATCACAACACCAGGGCTCATTAGTGTAGAAGTCCTGTGTCCATTAGCCACAGTGTAGCTGAAATTCCTGCATCCTGCTGTGCCAGTTTGGACAGGGTTTGCCTGTGCCTGACTGGGGTAGGTGACTGGCTCCCGCTCTGTATTTCCTCCTATAAAAAGAGCATTTGTATTCTTTCAACCACTGTGGCTTTTGGTTTAAATTCAGGGGAAAAAGCAAACTTTTCCTAAAAGGGGCAAAGAGTGTGTCACCTCCATAACAAGCTGCATAAACAGAGCTTCCCTTCTGGCAAGCAAGACCCACCTGAAATACGTAGGAGCAGCTCTGAGCAAACTCAATCGGAGGTGTGATGGAGCTACTGTAGAGCTGCCCAGTTGGCAATTTCTGCGCTCCAATGACTCCCTCATGCTTTAACTACCAGAGGAGTCAGAGGAGGTAGGCACATCTCAGGTCAAATTGGGACATTGCTCTAGTTCCTGCGTATTCAGATGATGTTCCTCAGCACTGCTTCGTTGGTATAATACAGGTGTAATGATCAAGTATTAACAGCTTAATTCTTCCCACCATGTCTTTTTCTCTCACATTGTCCTTACCCCTCAGGAGGGAGTTAGTTTAATGGTCTAAACAAGCACAGAGCTGGTGAGAAAAATGTCCCACAGAATAAATAGTTTCAAAAGAATCTACCCCCAAAACAAGAAGGGTTGGAGTGAGTCTGAAGGAGACCATGAAAATGCTCAGAGGGCTGGAGCACCTCTCTTACAAGGACAGGCTGAGAGAGTTGGGGTTGTTCAGCCTGAGCAGGAGAAGGTGCCAGGGGCACCTCATAGTGACCTTCCAGTCCCTGAAAGGGGCTGTCAGAAGGCTGAGGAAGACTGTTCACAAAGGCAGGGAATGATAGGGTGAGGGGTAATGGTTTGAAGCTGGAAAAGGGCAGTTTATGGCTGGGTGATTATGGAACTGACTGAACTTCTCAAATAAAGGGCAGTGATCTTCATGGTTTATAAAAAATCTCAGTACTTCTGTATTTTCTCTTCCTCACTTTCAGCTGTAATTTATGCTGTACCATTGTTAAGATCTGCATAATAACCACATCAGAAGGAGCTTCTTTATTAATTTACAGACAGACATGACTCACGATGCTTCTGAGGAAACATCTCCGGATCCCCATATTTCTAGCACGAGAATCTTCACCCTGACAAGGAAAGGCTACTTTCCCAAGGAGGGGGTGACCACCCTGGTGACTGTCATGACTCTCTGTAGATGTTTTAAGCCATAGCCTATGGTCCATCCAGAGTGATGTAACCTGGCCAACTGCTCACAGAGTGCTAATTCATGATTCCACCTGGGCTGAAGACTTATATTTCATTATGTGCTTTATAAACTTCAGAGTTTCAGAAATAACAAATAATATTACTGGCTCAGAATGAATTTCCATCTAAAGGCAAAGCTCTAAAAGGGATATATTAAATCCAGGGAAATTCTGCTTCAAAAGCTCCTCATGCTTCTGAACATAATATCCCAGAGTTAAAATTAACTAAAAACTGGAAATTACTTGGCATTTCAGGGTATTTGGAGATATTGAATAATAAACTGGACAAGAATCGTGTCAAGAACTAGCTGATTTTTCCCCATTTGTTTAAATATTTAAACTGTAAAGAATGAGAAAGTGTTAGTATTTTACATGTGGCAGATTGCTAGTGGCTTTTGTTTAAACGGCTCTATTTCTCTGTGATTTTTCTCTCCAAGTTCTGTGTAAGTAGCTAAGATCTCCTGCTAAATTCAAGGTTTAGAAGTACAGCCAGAAATGTCTGTGGAGAAGACTGATGTTCCAAATTTCACTAATCTTTCAACCATCAGAATTTTCTTCCATGACCCAGTTCAGGAGAGAATTGTTCTTTTTAAGACTCTGGGTATTGTACTCTTATGTTGTCTGTGACTCACCATCCAACTGTTTCTTCCTCCAGAACAACTAAGAGACTACTTTATGCCATTTCACTCCTCAGAATATCAATTTTATCAAGATTTGTACATTGGCTTTTTCTTTTGCTGTTGTATTGGGTTTTTAGAATCACAGAATCATTAAGGTTGGAAGAGACCTATGAGATCATCCAGTCCAACCATCAACTCAAACCCACACTGCACATGAAACCACGTTTCCCATTGCCACATCTACAAAGTTTTTGAATACCTCTCAAGACAACAACTCCACCACCTTCCTATTCTCTCTAGTATGATAAACACCTAAGACACCAGGCACAGCTTATTGAAAACAGAACAAGATAAATACAAGCAAGGGAAAAAACATGTTTTCTGGTGTTTGTTTTTGAGGAAAAGTTTAGCAACTGATAGGAGGAAGATTGGTAGCCTTTGCTTAGACCACAGAGAAAGAAGCATGATGGTGGTTTTTTATGAAGCCTGCAGACTGCATTAGCTGAAATAGAGAGTTCTGCATAAAACAGAATGGGCTTTCTTTAGAAATTCCTGATGAAAACTGAACACCAAGATGTCACTAGATATGTTGAGAAAGGTCTTTTCTTAGGAGTCTTCTGTGTGAATAAATGCAACCTTGGATTTAATAGCCACCCCAGGGAAGGAAAAGACTAAATATCAGCATGTAACAAGAGAAATGAGTGATTTAGAAATAGGTGTGACAGGGGGGTAAACCAGTGACCTGGCAGAAGGATTCATACATTGAGTATGTTGGAAGAAATGTTTACCAACAACGTTAAAACAGAGTAAGCAAGAATAGCTGTGTTCCTGCTGTGCTAGTTAACCCAGAGATGTTTCCTGTATACTTGCAACAGTACAGTCCTCTAATCTGATTTGCAGAGGCAGGTGGGATTGGTTTGAAGCCAACATCTTGATTCCCTGGTCAGAGGATCAGTCTGGGGTTGTGGTCAGTGTTGGCAGAGCCCAGGCATTTCTTCCTCCTTTAATCTTGGATGTGGTTGAGCCATTTTGTTTCTTGATAGCTCAGTTTGCTTTTAACTGTCAACAAAGTGAATTGTATTCAGGCAGCACCTCTCTGGTTGCATAGGGTACCTCTGAAAGAACAACATAATGAATGGTTATTAACAAAGAGACTAACATCCTAGAAGCCAAAATGAAAGCAGTAATTAGGACCTTCATGAGGCTACCAGACTCAGATGATGTTGCCAATCCTGGATGAGATTTCCATCAATGATTTTTGACATCACTACTTACAATTAACTCATCCAATAGTCTGTTTCTTCAAGAAAAACTTCAAAGCAAATTCCATGAAAATCCCAAGTTGCTGCAGAACAGCATCTTCTATTTAAATTCCATTTTTTCTTCTTTGCTCTTTGTGGTGACACTGAAGAGCCACTGCCATAAAAAAATCCACCTCCAATTTAGTGCAGAAATGGGGACAGATGCATTTTATTAGGATTTTGTACAGCTCTGCAGAGATGAGAAAATATTTACAGATAGTTCGGCTGATCGTTTAAAGTGACATGATTTGATTGCCATTGAGTAATTATTATGAAAACATTTGCAAGGCTTTTGTTACCTACCTTCCCTTCCCTTTAGAAGATGCCTTTCTGGAAAAGATTTCTCTGAAAAAAAAAAGGAGGGGCGTAATGTAATACATGGCTATAACATAGATTGTTAATTTTTAGTGCAGCTGAATCACAGCGTGCTTTGATTGAGTGGAGCCAACACAAACATGCAAAATATGTGCCTCTTTGAACAGGATACACCACATCCTGCATTTGGTAGCCAAAGGTTCCAGTTTGCATCACAAATGTAGTCCAAGATCTCTCTCTCCTGGAGGTATGTACCTCACAAAGTGCCAAATCTGCAAGACATGCCGCCCTCGTTTTTTGTATTGTAAGTTTCTTTCTTTCATTGTTCACAATTTAAAAAAGAAAAATAAAAAATTTAATAATTTGCTTGTTTGGGTTTTAAGTAGAGACCCAGCAGGTGATTGACTGTGTTGTCAGGAGGGACTTTGATTAATCGGTGACTTGATCGTTTGATTAATCATCCCCAAAAGAGCTGACTCTGGCAAAAGTGCCCCAGCCAACATGTAAACACATTGAGAGAACATTTTCAAAATACATAAAGACAAATTGCAGTTCAAAGCTCCTCTTACTGGCCTGTTGATTCGACTGCTAGAAACAAAAGCCCGTCTTCCTGTCTGATAGAAAACAGACCTTCCACAGGAGGAAATAATTGACTTCAGGTCTTTTCAAATTTTGAATTAAAAAAAAAAGCCTGACATTTTTGGTTTTAATTCATTTTAACCTTTTTTTTTGTTATCTTCTCATTCTTGTTTATGGTAATAAATTACAGCCCTTGGTCTTTTTTATAGGGAAAGTTCGGTTTCCACTCATTTTCAAACAATTTATGACACATTTTTAAGACTTTCAGTTACATACAGGGTCTACAGAGCTTCCCAGCAAAGAGTAAATTATCACAGTGAGGTACCAAACAAAACATTGTGCTATGCATCACCCAGTCGTCATCGCCTTCTACCTGCCACTTGATGGTACCCAGTAGGGAACCTTGAGTTGGAAAAATACTCTAAAAGTCTTTGCTTGCCCAGCAATCTCATCACATAAGGGAAAAACAGGAGTTTGGGAATTCAGCTGGCTCCCAAGTTAGGGGAGGTCATAGAAACTCTTTCTTGTCATGGAAAGACAGAGTGAGCTGGCTGCAGTAAGCTGCATGGGACATGTAAGCTCTTGACAATGTTTCTTCTCGAGCTCGGCAAAGCCTGCAGCCACACTGAAGACCAGTGCTGCTCAGAATGGGCATGTAAGAAAAGCCTGTAAAAAGCACAATTAGTATTTCAAAGGAAATTTGGGCAGAGCAGGAAACAATTTCATTTCCAAAGCAAAAATAAAACTTTCCTATAGATGGTGCAAAACAGAGAACATGGAGTGAAGAATGAATATTTCCAACATTCAAGCCAGGAGCTATGTGTTTGGCCATGTAAAGGCTCAGACACTAAGGCACAGAGGTCTGGCATCCACCATCCCAATTCCTTTGCAATCCAATTTCACTGTGGATTCATATCATGGGCCTCAGCCCAGGATGAATCAGCTGTTTCTCTTATCAGAACTCAAGAAAGAATCTAAAGAAAAAGGTTGCTTCAGGTCAAAGCAAGATGGGGACCACTTTGCTTTAGCCCATCATAGATTCATAGAATGGTTTGGGTTGGAAGGGACCTTAAAGATCATCTAGTTCCAACCCCCTGCCATGAGCAGGGACAACCCCCCACTAGACCAGAGTGCTCAAGGCCCCATCCAATCTGGCCTTGAACACTTACAAGTAGGGGGCAGCTACAACCTCCCTTGGGCAACCTCTTCCAGTGTCTCAGCACCCTCATCATGAAGAACTTCCTCCTGACTTCCAGTATAAACCTCCCCTCTTCCAACTTGAAACCATTCCCCCTGCTCCCACCACTACAAGCTCTTGTAAACAGTCCCTCCCCAGCTTTCCTGTAGCCCCTTTCAGGTACTGGAAGGCTGCTATAAGATCTCCCCCGAGTCTCCTCTTCGCCAGGCTGAACAGCCCCAACTCTCTCCGCCTGTCCCCATAGGAGAAGTGCTCCAGTTGTCCAGCCATCCTTGTGGTACTGTTCTGGATATGCTCTAACAGCTCAATATCCTTCCTGTGTTGGGGGCTCCAGAACCGGATGCAGTAGTGGAGATGGAATCTCACAAGAGTAGAATAGAGGGGGCGGATCACCTCCCTTGCCCTACTGGTCATGCTTCAATTGACGCAGCCAGAATGCAGTTAGCTTTCTGGGTCCCAAGCGAACACTGCCAGCTCACATTGAGTTTTTTGTCAACCAACACCCCCAAGTCCATCTCCTCAAGGCTGCTTTCAATCTGTTCACCACTCATCCTGTATTTGTGCCTGGGATTGCCTCAACCCAGGTGCACAACTGCAGCCTCCGGCATCTACCAGCATTAACCCAGCAATAATTCTGGGGCAGCTGAAAGCATCTTTTGGGCCCAAAAAAAGAGCATATATAGACTGAAGGAGGTTTTTTAGCCCATAAGAAACCTTAAAACAAAAAAGATCATGTTATTTAGCAGCAACTGCTTAAAAATATCTGTGAATCGTGAGACTAAATAAACCTGTGAAAATAATTTCTAAGCAACATTTTGAAAAGAAATGTTCAGCGTTTCCAAAGGAAGTGTTTCAGTGTTCAAAATTCTTATAGATTGCATCTTGTCTTTTCCATTACTTCCACTCCCAGTTTGGAGGTCCAAAACCTGATTTTAAAATAGAGTTTATCCTTCCCAAGGTGTAGTTTTTCAGCATTGAGTCTTCAAGCTGCATGGGTCACAGAATCACAGAATGTTAGGGATTGGAAGGGACCTTGAAAAATTATCCAGTCCAATCCCCCTGCCAGAGCAGGATCACCTAGACCAAGTTGCACAGGAATGTGTCCAGGTGGGTTTTAAACATCTCCAGAGAAGGACACTCCACAACATCCCTGGACAGCCCTTTCCACTGCTCTTTCACCCTCACCATGAAGAGGGTTCTTCTCAACTTTATGCAGAACCTCCTCTGTCCCAGCTGACACCCACTGCCATTTGTCCTATCACTGGATGCCACTGAGCAGAGCCTGGCTCCTTCCTCCTGACACCCACACTTTCCATATTGATCAACATTAATGAGCTCACTCCTCAGTTTCCTTTGTTCCAAGCTTGAGACCCAGCTCCTTCAGCCCTTCCTCGTCAGGAAGATGCTCCACTTCCTTCATAATTTTTATGGTTCTGCGCTGGACTCTCTCAAACAGTTCTGTGTCCCAGAATTGAGGGACAAACTGGTGTTTACAAGCAGTGCAAAGGTCTTTAACGTGAGGGCACAGCCAAGGATTGCCACCATCATCTGATCCAGCACAGACATGCTCCAGAGATGTTGGAGGGAATCAGTACGAGATGATTTGCCAGGAGGAGTGTAACATTCTCTTTGATAAATCTGTGGGAAGCCCAGCATGTGGCCTTCCTGCTCTACAAGTGAGCTAGGTGAAAATCCATCTACCTTCCAAGTGCCATTAGCCCATGAAGCAGAGGGTTTGGAGCTGCAGGGCAGAGTAGAGGGGAAGGAGAACCGCTCTTGATCTACTAACCACCCTCCGTCTAATCCACCCCAGGATTCCATCATATTTGCTGAAATACAAGAACACAAACCCCCTACTCACAATGTTTTGCCAACAAAAAGAGGGGGCATACTAAAACATCTCATGGAGGCTTTAGTAATGCTTGATTTGTAAGAGTTCTTTTGGCTTTAGTTTACTTTAGTTTACTGTATCTTATCTCCACCATGTTTTATTTATCATTAATTAACTCAGCTTTGTCAAAGGCCTTGAATCTCAACCCTGGACTCAAGCAAAGCACCACAGAGAGATAGAATTACTAGCGTCTCCTCCCTTCAGCTACAGAGCCAAGAGATAAAAATCTACTTTGCCTCATACAACTTCCTTAGTGGCAACAGGAGTCCAAAGGACTTTCCTCCCCTCCTGTATACATTGACCCTAAATCCTTTGTGTTCATTCTCCTTCCCTATCCAGCCATATTTTAATTAATTAAATCAAACGTCCATCTACTAAAATAAGCCAGACTTTACTAGCAAAGAAAGTCAAAACAAACAGTCTCTGTTTACTTCCTTTGCACTGATTCGCCAAGCAATGAGCTCCACATCCAATGTTATCAATTCAAGTCAGAAATACTAACCTCTCTTGGCAGCTGAAGGGTAGCATCTGGATCAAAAGGATGAGGGGGACTGAAATGAAAGCAGCAGGGCATTTCTGCACAGCCTGGTAGATCTTTTCACCCCCACAAGTGGTGCTTATGTCCTATCGATTGATATGACACATGAAAATACAAAATTCATGGTCTCACACTTTGTTGTGGTTCCACCTCTCAGTGCAGAGGGGATGGGGACTACCATGTGCATGGTGTGTCCTCCAGAAAGGGCTGCTCCCAACCACAGCTGGAGTCCCTGGCTCACAACACTGAAAGACGTGGGACCATAGGAGCGTAAGTAATACAATTCAGCTGTCATCTATCACTGACCACCGCCCAAATCTGAAAGAGCTCAGACTTGGTGGCCACCACAGCAAAACATGGCAGCCCTTCACAAGAATGAGTTTAGAAGAGAAGGAGGCATCAGACTGTCCTCAGAGGAGGTGAATCCAAAGAATCGCCTACACTAGATACAGCTCTGCACACAAATACCTCCAGCCTTTGGAATGCTTGGTGTGAAAGAGTTTCTTACTTAAAAGAGGTTTCCCAAAGCCAAAAGGTTCAGTTCAAAACTACGATTTTCAATCATTAGATCTTTTCTTTCAAAATAAAATCAAACTAGGATATAGCTAAGCTTGGGTTTTAGCAAGCACATGTGTTCCAGTTTTTTCCCTCTCTAACTCGTGAGTGGTCCTCTTATCCCTGCCCTACCTTCCCTTCACCACTGAATTAAGGGTGGGTTGTTTGGCTGGTGGGGTTGGTTTCTGTCTTTATCCGTTAACATCTTCATAGTGTTTCCCTGCTTTCATGCAGGGAAATGTGTCAACTCCTGCAGGACCCACCTCTAGCTGTGGTACCACCCTGGGAAACAGCAGCAACTTAAAGGTCTGCAATTTTCTTCATGAAACCCTGTTCTCCCTCCTTTTCAACCCGCTCTGCAACTATTAGGGGCAGATCTTGCAGCACTGCTGGATTTCAGCAGCACCCTTTGTTATCCCCTAGTTTGCCGACAAAGTGGGAACTGGATGGCTTCTGCCAGTTGGGCTGAGATATTGGCTCCCTATTCACTGTGTCAGATCTGAAGCTGCTAACAATGAACAATGGTAACACAGTGGCTCCCCGTTGCTTTTGTGCACCATGTGGTGTGTGAATGGGGCCAAGGGCATGGACATAGCTCTGGGACAGGGTGTTTTGGTTTCCTGCCTTTTTTGTCCAACGCAAAGCAGAAGCCAGAGCATCCACAGGGTATTCCCTTGCCACACTTGGTGGCATCTGCCCCTCAGGGCCTGTTTAGTTGCTGAGAATAGTAAGAGCATTAAACAGTAGCCAAGGAAGAGGGTGAATGTGCATATGCCCTATTAACTCCATCACACATCCCTTCTACTGGCAGACAGCAGCACAGTGAGGCTCCTGAAGCACCTAGGTTTCTGCACCTCGTGCTCCAGCAGATGAAACCAACCAGACAATGGTCCTGACCCCTGGGCATGGACTTAGGGACCCCACTATTGTTTCTGTTTGTAAACATCCCGTCAGCTGAGCCACCAACACCTCCTCAGCATCCAAACTGGTAGACAGGCACTATGGCAGCAGACTTTAAGGTGGCTTTGCTCTTGGGGTTAAAAACTATGTCAGTCTGAGCATTTGCAACCACATGGATAAACACAGGACTGCCCCGAGCCAAGCATTAAATCCACACTCACATGCAGAATAAATAAAAAATTAAATGTGGAGTATAAATAAATACAAGTGCAAAGCAGCATGGGGACTAACATAGCCTTCTCTATTGGAGGGGCCTCAGAGAAGGAGCCCGCCCTATCTCAGCTCCACACCAGGCTGCTGCAATCTAAGTTAAAATGCAAACATGATCTTTTTTTTTTTTTCCTCTTTATCTCAGATCTGGTCTCTAAATTCTCACTTTGCAAGTCTAACAGAGATCAGCGCAAACAGCTCAGAGCTAGGTGTCATGGGTTTGTGTAGAAATGAAGCCAACTAGGATCATCCTCTCGTTCCACTACTGCAACATATTGGTGAAGTCATACCAAAAAATGTTGACTCACCCTGAGTTATGTTTTTTCTACACAGGGATTTCTCTGCATTTCTCATCTCATATTTGCAGACATGTTAATTTTAACTGTTCTTCTTTCATTTTCTTTTCTATTTTTACTTCTACTCCATTGACTTCAAGCCAGGGTATCAACTACATATTATACATATGTATCATATACATAGGAAAAGACCTATATATGCATCACAGAATCATGGAATGTTAGGAATTGGAAGGGAACTCAAAAGATTGTCCAATCCAATCTCCCTGCCAGAAGAGGATCACCTAGACCAAGTTTCACAGGAACATGTCTAGGTGAGTTTTAAATGTCTCTAGAGAAGGAGACTCCACAACCTCCCTGGGCAGCCCCTTCCACTGCTCTGTCACCCTCACCGGGAATAAGTTTCTTCTCATATTTATGTGGAACCTCCTGTGTTCCAGCTGACACCCATTACCCCTTGCCCTGTCATAGAATGCCATTGAGTGGAGCCTGGCTCTTTCCTCCTGACACTCACCCTTTCAACATTAATGAGCTCACCCCTCAGTCTCCTTTTTTCCAAGCTCGATACCCAGCTCCCTCAGCCTTTCCTCATCAGGGAGATTCCCCATCCCCTTCATCATCACTGTGCCTCTGCGCTGGACTCTCTCAAGCAGTTCTGCGTCCTTCTGGAACTGAGGGACACAGAACTGGATACAATATTCCAGGTGGATCACCAGGGCAGAGTAGAGGAGAGGAGAACATCTCTCGATCTACTGACCACCCCCTTTCTAATCCACCCCAGTGTGCCATTGGGGTTCTAGACCACAAGGACCCATTGCTGGCTCATAGTCATCCTGCTGGACACCAGGACGTCCAGGTCTTCTGTGCTGCTCTCCAGCAGGTCAGTCCCCAACCCTGTACTTGTCCCTGAGGTTGTTGTTGCCCAGATGCCAGACTCTACACTGCCCTTGTTGAATTTCATTCTATTCTCCCTGCCCAACTCTCCAGCCTGTCCAGGTCCTGCTGAATGGCAGCCCAGCCCTCTGCTGTGTCAGACACGCCTCCCAGCTTTGTGTCATCAGCAGACTTGGTGACAGTGCACTCTAATCCCTCATCCAGGTCATTGATGAATATATTGAATAGTACTGGTCTCAGTATCAACCCTCTGGGGACTCCACTAGATACAGGCCTCCAACTAGACTCAGGTGCACTGGCCAATACTCTCTGGCTTCTATCCTTCAGCCAGTTTACAATCCACCTCACTACCTGATTGACCAGACCACACTTTCTCAGTTTGGCTGCAATGAAGCTTTTCATTTCAGTAAAGGTTTTATAAGCACCAGCCTTCCAAACAGAACTGCTTTCCCAAAAACTAAAGCAAGAGAGATTCTCCCCAGATCTCACACCCATTGTATCCGAATCTCACACAACTCATTTCAGGGGCCTTGACATCAACACTTATTTCTGATTTGCTTCTCTGTGTGTATTAAATCAAAGCCCCTCTTGCTTATGGAGATGGCTAGACTTCAAAATACTGTCATTTGATTTCAACACCCACCTGGATATGTTCCTGTCAGACTTGGTCTAAGTGATCCTGCTCTGGCAGGGGGATTGGACTAGATATCTTTCAAGGTCCCTTCCAATCCCTAATGATTCTATGATTCTGTAGGAATCAGCTACTCCATGGGTCTTCCAATGAGAGCATGCACAGCGTAGGACACCACACAGGTGCCCACTGTACATGCTGCATCTACCACCCCAACCTTACAGCTTAAGGATGCTCCTTTAAGATGTCTTTAGTTCAGCTCTCCTTGTTGAAAGGAGTTATGAGGAACCTCGAAGTTACAAAGGTTTCTTTTTTACTGGGAGTACCAGAATCACACAAAATCACAGACTGGTGGGGGTTGGAAAGGACCTCTTGAGATCATCTAGTCCAACCTGTTTGTCAGAGGAGGTTCACCTAGAAGAGGTTGCACAGGATAATGTCCAGGTAAGTTTTTAATGTCTCCAGAGAAGGAGACTCCACAACTTCTCAGGGAAGTCTCTTGTTGCCCAGTTGGATCTGTCTCTCAGTTGGACCAAGCTTTTCCACTTGGGCTGCCCAGACCCTGTACTCAGGTGTAGTAGCCATTGTCCCAGCCACCCTCTCACTGCCCTGGAGTGTATCACGTTACCAGCATGGTGTAAGGAGAAGAGTGACACACTCGTAGCAGGGCTTCCTAGTGATCCAAGTGATATGAGATAGAGCTTACACCTGAGTCTAGGCTAGTATATGGAATGGACTTTTCAAATGGTGAAGGAAGCTGGGCTGGAAGTTGCTCTATAGCCCCTTGTAGATGTAGCCCTTACACTCTGTGACACAGCTGTTTGCCAAAGGTGACAGAGCTGAGAGTAGCCTTCCAACAAGCTCTTCAAATAGCCAGGAGATCCAGTCGTACCTTTGTGACATGTAGCTGAGGGTCTTTGGAGTGAAGGAAAAAGCCCTTCTGCCTCTGCTTATCCCAGCGCTGCTTCTTCCAACCCCTCCATGCACTGCTGCAGCATCTCAAAAGCCTCAACCATACAGGCACCACTGGGGAATCTCTTCAGTTTTCATGAAGACATTTGTGGATTTCAGAGGAGGAATTATGGTTTTCAGCCATTTGGAGGGTGCTTTTTGCAGCAATTAGCTACCAGCTCTGTCTCCCTTTCCATAATTGCATGTGAATTTTGCAGTGAGCAACACGCAAGCTGTTAGTGGTCACAGTCACAGCAGATTCAGAACATATTTCCAGTCATAAGAATTAACTAGGATGCATTCATGCTGACATCCAAACTCCATCAACTGCTTCCCAAACACTCAAGAAGGAATTGTGTGTATTTGGGGGTACTGGCGTTTCCATGCTGTAAAATCTCGCAGTTAGGGGGTGGGAGGGTTTTGGCCCACAGGCTTTAACTCAACACTAATGCAAAGACTTCAGTAAAACTTCACAGAATCACAGAATCATTCAGGTTGGAAAAAACCTTTGAGATCATCAAGTCCAAACAATAACCTGACTCTACCAAGGTCACCACTAGCTCAAATCTCTAAGGACCACAGGTAACCAATCTTCAAACATCTCCAGGGATAGTGACTCCTCCCCTGCCCTGGGCAGCCTGTGCCATTGACAATAGTTCAACAAGATGAAGTTTCTATTAATTGTGAAGCAGCGCTCAAGGACCACAAGTGCTCCCAGATCCCACATCTCTGCGAGAATGGAGGAGTCTTCCTGTGAGTAGTTCGCCATGTGCAAGGTTACAGCAGTCACAGTGTGCACTGTGGGCAGCAGAGCAAGGGCACAGAACAGGATGGGCTTCCTCACTGTGGCAGGGTCTCTGTTTAGTGATTTTGTAACTCCAGCTGGACCTCTTTTGGCAAGGGAAAGGATTTTTATGAAAGAAAACACTATAAATCTGCTGCCTCCAAACGCCATCAGACACCATGTGGCATGATATCACCAGTACGCATCAGTTTCAAAACAGAGGGTTTAGCTATAAAATTCCCAACCAGGAAGATCATACATGAAAGCAATGCTAAACTTCTAACAGTGAGACAACCCTCTGAAAACCCTTCCTCTTCCTTCTCCCTCTCAACCCCAAAGGTTTGTAGAGATAGAGAAGGGGAAAATGAAGAGTAGATGCTTCAAAGTCCTGTGATAAACAGTGCAGGATCAAAACAACGCCAAACTCTGCGTCCCGTGTCTGAGCAGAAACAGCTGTCACTCAGCAAAAGCTCCGGCTTACTGATGAGGGAGCCAAAAAATCCCCCTCCCACCCTTCTTAAAGCAAAGGAGTACTTCCATCACATAACATTCACTTTGCCCAGCCCTGAGTTAAAAAACAAGAGAAATGGATACAACATGCCAGGTAGGAGTCAGAGACGGAAATCTAGCAGGGTAAGTGTGAGCTGCGCAGCCATAAATTTCTGCCTTAGCTGCTTGTGACAATTGGTAGCCCACAAAAGTTATAGATCTTGGGCAAGCATTTCTGCAGCATGCAGCTTCCTGATTTGCTCCACTAAGTGGGGCCTTTCTGACCACCTTTCTGAGAGTTTTTCCTTGTGAGCGGCTGAAGTGCTTGAGGCTGGGTCCTGCATTTTGGCCACAATAACCCCCAGCAGAGATATAGACTGGGGGATGAATGGCTGGAGAGCAACCTGGCAGAGAGGGACCTGGCAGTACTGGGTGACAACCAACTGAACTGGAGCCATCAGGGTGCCCTGGTGCAGCAAAAGGCCAGTGGCATACTGGCTTGGATCAGGAGTAGTGTGGCCAGCAGGACTAGGGACTTAATACTCCCCCCATACTGGCACTGGGGAGGCCTCCCCTCAAGTACTGGGGGCAGTTCTGGGCCCCTCACTTCAAGAAAGAGACTGAGAGGCTGGCATGGGTCCAGAGGAGCAACAAGGCTGGGGAAGGGACTGGAGGGAAACTCTGATAAGAAGAGGCTGAGGGAACTGGTGGTGTTTATCCTGAAGGAGACTCAGGGGGGGATCTTATCACTCTCTATAACAACCTGAAGGGAAATTATAGTCAGGTGGGGGGCAGGCTCTTCTCCCAGGCATCTAGTGCCAGGATGAGAGGGCAGGGCCTGAAGCTGCTCCATGGGAGGGTTAGGTTGGATGTCAGAAAGTCCTTCCTCATGGAAAGGGTGATCAGGCACTGGAATGGACTGCCTAGGGCAGTGGTGGAGTCCCTATCCCTGGAGGTGTTGAAAAACAGAGTGGCTGTGGCCCTTAGTGTCCTGGTCTGGCTGATGTGGTGATGTCAGCTCATGGGCTGGGCTGGATGAGCTGACATCACCACATCGTTGAGCATTGCATTGAACCTCAATAATTCTGTGATTTTGAGAGGGGAGCAGGCCACTGTAACTCTAAGACTACAGCAAATGAAGGGAAAACATTAAAAGTCTCAGGGGACTCAGAGCTCCATTGAGGCAGAGAATTTGTGTATTGATACCTGCAGACAAAATCCTGATTGTAGACACCAGTTCAGTGCCAGAACACTTTTCTGCTAGGAGACTTTAAATTTATGCTTTTACCAGGGTTGAGAAGTTCACAGAAAGGTCATATTCATCTGCTTCTTGGTACTGTAATGCAATACCTCTCCCAGTGACTTCAATTAGGACCTTCATGATTAATTTGTTTCCTCATCACATTTGTATTTTCACTTATTATCACAAGTAGAAGAAATGCTGCTGCAGTCACTGCTCTCTCTACTGAAGGAAAAAAGAAGATTCATTACTTTTGTCAATAAATAAAAGGTTACTCCCTCTACCCCCACTATACCCTGGGCTCTTGCTCACAGATTGGAGGTGATTGCTCTGTTCAGCTGTCTGCATGATGTCCAAACATCCTTGATAACAGCTGAAGGGAACCCATAGGAAGGCTGCAGATGGACTTTTACCAAGGGGATCCAGCAACAGGACAAGGGGAAATGATTTGATGCTGAAGGAGAGCAGGTTCAGACTAGATTGTAGGAAGAAGTTCTTCAGTGCAAGGATGGAGAGACTCTGGAATTGATTGCCTGGAGAAGCTGCAGCCGCCTCCTCTCTGGAGGCATTCAAGGCCAGATTGGATGAGGCCTTGAGCAACTCGGTATGGTTGAGAGGCATCACTGCCCATGGCAAGGGGGTTGGTGTAGATGATCTCTAAGGTCCCTTCCAACCTGAGCCAGTCCGTGACTATGATTTTGGAGGTTTTGCCTTGTTATCCCAATGGCTGCAACTGGACTTCAAACCACCTGGCTACAATGCACACAGACCAAACTTTGTACATGCCAAGGTGTGGGTAGGTGGGTGAGAGCAAAGAGGGAAAAAGAAGAACAGTTTAACACTATTCCTATAATTGTATGGTATATGTCATTTCTGCAACTGAGAAGGCTGAGCAGTAATATTCACATTTCCCATTGAAGAGGCTGCACAGATGAGTTTTACCCAACTCTCATTAAGTGAAATCTGGAATATTTGAAATTTGGAAGATAAAGTTACTATGATTGGGAAACTTTATTCAATAATGAAACACATGTGGAGGGAAGATATTTCATGCCTGTTTTACTGAGCATAGAATAATAACATTCACCTGAAATGCGTCAGGTTCTCTTTCTGCTCCTACACAAAGACTAAGTCTTCTAAATTGTTAATTTTTCTCAGTGCTTGTGTTTCTTCAATGCAAATTTTTTTAGTTTTTTACAGAATTTGTTCTTAAATTAACAAAAAATGTTTCAAAACATCTTCTGATCCAGTTACAACTGCATTCTGCACTACAGCCCTGATGCACAATGATTCCAAGGAGCTTTTAGATAAACCCCAAGATAGTCTTTCTGCTCTTGCTGTGTTGCACAGAGAGCTCATCACTTTGGGTTTCAGAGGCAGTCCTGCACAGCTAGTATTTAGAAACCTCCACGGAGTGGTAGAGGCCTACCCAAGCTCTCAGTGAGTTTCTAAGGATATAAGGAACTTTTCAAACTGAGCTGATACAACAATGTCACATTATAGTTTTTCATCACTCTGTCCTGCCCCGTAAAAGTCTTACTCAGGTTTCCTTGCTGATCCCAGAGGAGCAGGGTTGAGCTATGCAGAATGTTTGGAAAGCAGCTTTGGATGAAGAACAAGACATCATCAAAATTGTGCAGTGCATGATCCAAATCTCTGAAACATGGGGGTTGAACAAACGATCCCTTTTCTTTCATAAGTACTAGATTCATTCATCTGTTGAGGACTTATAAAAAGCACAACCTAGATGGCTACAGGGCAGCTTTTCATCCCTCTGTGTCTTCAATGGGGACAAGTCCATGTGCAGTCATCCAGAAACTCTTGAGTTTCCAGGGCAAGGTCACACCAGAGATGTCCTCACTGAAGCAGGGGGGGTGTATGAATTTTAATACTGCCAGTGTGTTCCTCATCATCCTAACTGCTGAACATCCTTAACCCTTTCTGGTAAATGTCTGTTTCTACACTGGACAATGAAGCAAGGAACCAACACACTTGACTGCTGTCATCACAAGAAAAGCAGGTAGTTTGGTGATTGCCATTGCAATCACGGTCCTTCCATTCCTAGTGATGGGACCTGTCACAGCATTGCTGGTACAAGACTACCTCAGACATCCCTGAGTGTCTGTAATGCAGGCTGCCAACAACAAAACCTAAGTACTTGGTCACTCTCGGAATAGGAATATAAGAATTCCAGTGCATCTAAGCCCCATGAGACATTTTGTCAGCCACCCTCATGACTCGAAGTCTCATAGTTGCCAGCACATGATAATGCATAAGTGTTTATGTTTAATTTAACATTCTACTGTGGGTCCAAGCAAAGTTTTACTGGTGCAGCAGGAATTAACTGGTCTGCTTTAGTGGCTTCAAAAACGTGAGGGGCTAATCTGATGCACAGAAGTCTGTAGATGCCTGAAGATGCCCATGACCAGTGCAGACACCAACAGGGTGCTGTGAAACCAGAGTGAAGAACTGAGAGATGGAAAGAACACAATTATTTAAGAAAGTTGTTGAAAATCATAGAATCATTAGGGATCAGAAGGAACCTTGAAAGATCATCCAGTCCAAACCCCCTGCCACAGCAGGATCACCTAGACCAAGTTGCACAGGAACATATTCAGGTGGGTCTTGAACATCTCCGGAGAAGGAGACTCCACAAGCCCCCTGAGCAGCCTCTTCCAATGCTCTGTCACCCTCACTGTGAAGTAGTTTCTTCTGATATCTATATGGAACCTCCTGTGTTCCAGCTTGCAACCACTGCTCCTTGTCCTATCACTAGATGACCTTGAGAAGAGCCTGGCGCCATCCTCCTGACACCTACCCCTCACACATTCATAGACATTCATGAGGTCACCCCTCAGTTCTCCTATTCTCCAAGCTCAAGAGACCCAGCTCCCTGATCAACATTCCCAGAGGAAAAAAACACTGTTGGAGAACCTAATGGGTCCACTATCAATCAACAATAAAGATCATGTTCCTGCCCAGGGAAAACTCTGAACTTGTAACCTCCAGGTTCAGCTTGTAAGCAAATGTTTGCACAGAAAGCACAATAACAATTGTTTGAAATACATGAAACTTTGAGGAGCAGATAACATTTGCTCCTAACTATTTGTGGTTCATAACACTTCAGATCTATTGTAACTGCTTTATGAGCATGAAAAATGTCATGTTGTTATTACACTAAGCCCTGCAGTCATACTCTAAGAGCATGACCCATCACTTCAGTTGAAGAAAAATATCTTGTATTGTTTGGCACTATGACATTCATGATACATAGCCCATCTTGGAGAAGACAGTGACACAGTATGCACCAGCCAGTCTACTATAGCACCCCAAACACTCTGGAAAAGTATTTCAAGTCTTGTTCTTCTTCAAGTATCCAAGCCTGATCATGCACGGACTCAATGGTTCCTCTAAAGTGTTTTGTCCCAAAGCAGCACTCAACAGCAGTGTGACACTCTTGTCAAACATGTACTGATGATTATTCACTAACAGCTCTGGGTGGCTAACTGAGAGGTGACATTGGACAACAAACAGAACATTCTACTGTGGGTCCAAGCAAAGTTTTACTGGTGCAGCAGGAATTAACTGGTCTGCTTTAGTGGGTTCAAAAAGAGGTGCAATCTGAGTCCAAGGAAAACGTGCAAAATTCGAAGGCAAATGGGTCTCCAAATGCAAATTTAAAGTTTTCAGTGTTGGCCAAGCTCTGCCCCTCAAGCTTATTAATGGTGATTGTGCACATTTCTGCTCTCAGAGCGTTACATGGCTTCAGCGAGACAGGCATTACAATTGGATAACTTTATTGTCTTACTTTGCATTGCCAAACTTCACTCCTCCCTTTCATTACCAACCCCTCCTAGCTCAACCTCCATTAAAAGAGCTTCCAACAACTTGTTTTGTTGAGCTCTCTTTATAGTTCTTTTCCACCAGTATAGAAATGGCAGGTCTTGGGAGCTGTTCTAAGACCTTCAGGTTGGAATGAGGTTTGAGGTTCAGCATTTGAGAAGGAAACAAAGACATCAGCATCTCAAGTATTTATTGGAAGGAGAGTGTGTCCGTTAGCAATTTCCCACTTCAACATACACTACCGATCAGAAACTTTAGACATGTGTCTAAAAAGACAAGTATTACTCTCCTGGAGTTACTATGTACACCAATGGTTATCCAGTCACCTGGAAATTCTGCAAGTCCTTGAAAGACAACATAAAGGGACAAAAAAACCAAACTCCTCTGCCTTCAGATTGTTCTAATCAAGAATTAGTGACCTTACCTGAAGAGTAGCTAAGTGCTTGATAACACATAGGTCCCCTCATGGCACAGTACTCAGCACAGCAGTTTTTGCAAAGGCCTGAGTTCATTTCTGGTTTTTATGTCTGTATTTATCTTTCAGATCAAACCCCATCGTAAGCACAGGACAGATTACATTGTGTGAATCTGCTGGGGTCACCTAACCAGTTACTTCATCTTTCCTGGAACACATCAGGCTAGAGGAGGGTGTAAGCTGTTGCAAGCATGTTCCCATTCCACATGGCCTCAGCACAAGCAGTCAAGCTTCTCAGGCAGTGAATAAAATATATTAACAAATGCCCCCATTCTCCCCAAAGTCTACTCCAGTCTGTAACCTCTACTCAACTAAGTAGAAAAGTTTAGCAGTGAAACAAGGAGCAAACACAAGAGAACAATGGCAAAACCCTCTCGTGAAATGCTTTTCTTTAGGTTGCATTACATGCATGGTAAACTGAATCGGCTCTGAATTCCTGCTCTGACTGCATAAGAGGCAGGGGACTAATTAAAACAACATAAAACAGTAGACCACGTCAAGAGTAATCAGAATTTACAAGCTCAATAGATAAAGATTGGGTTAGGGGTTTTTATCAGAAGCAAAGAGCAAAGCTATCAGAGCATTAAAGGACACTAGCAGCAATCTAGGCACAGTCACTTCTTTCACAGAAGACAGCAACATAATTCTGCAGAGCTACCAAACACACAGCACCCTGCCCTGGCCTTGCTGGCAAATGGCCCATTACACACACACACAAAGATTTCAGTGTACAGAGCCCCAGACTGTGACGGTGTGAACCAGAGAAGCACTACAGATCAATGGAGGCAGGAACTCATGAGCCCTATGGGTCCTTAGGCGATATTGCAGCAGGCAAATTGCTCAGATGGACAAATTGAGAGCCCATGAGAATGAGGAGTCTCTGTCTCCATTTCACATTTGTTCCCAGGCACAGTTGTACAAACCATCACTCTTCTGCCTCCTTAGAGGTGCTGAGTCCAGCCCAGATAAAGCAAAGCTAGTAATAGGGTAAAGGAGACATTTGCTGCCTTTATTGCTGGCTTCTGTTACTCACATTAAGTCTTATGAAAGACAGCATCATGCTGAGGATATAAGATATAAAATGAAGTCAGCCTAGACGCAGGATTTTCCTGAACCTAGATTTTTCAGTTCTGAGGTTTGCAGTAAGAATAAATTTTGTTTTGTTGCTTGAACTAAAAATTCCATTTTACTAAGGATTCCTTTTTTTTTCCAGAGGAAAAAAACACAGACCAGAAAGAAACTGCAGTGGAAAAATATAGAGCAGATTATCACATTTATTATTTTCTTTCTTTGGTTCCTGGTTGCACCTATTCTAGGAGAACCTCTTTCACAGCGGATTCTGATCCAACAGTGGGGCTGAACTAGATGATCTCCAGAAGTCCCTTTTAACCCCTACTGCTCTGTGATTTTAAGGCAGGTGAATTCAAAAAAGGGGGAAAGCACAAACAGGATTAGACATAGAGCATGAGTAACCATGGGAAATGGGTGGTGTTCCTGTCCTGTGTCTTGAGGTTGATAAGATACACTTCTGGAGTTGATCTTTTCACTAACACAGTATCAGCTGATCTCTGTACCAGGTTAACAAGTGAAATACTAGACTGGGGATTCCAGTAAGTAAGATCCAAGCATTCTATTTAGTCTCAAACTCTACAATCCAGATCTATAAAGGAACCATGTGAGAGGAAGGCAGCAGTACTTCACATTTTGCCTTCAGTGATGGATCTTCCACTGAAAGGCGCTGAACAAAAGCAATCCTCTCCCATTATTTCATACTGAGGTGCACACACACCATGGAGTCCATAGCCTTCTCTTATGGTTGGGGCTCAGTTCTTGAAAGACAGTGTTTTAGCCTCACCACAGCACTCTATACTTTGGTACCAGCCCTGGGCCTGTCCTTTAACTCAAGGCCAGATTGGGCATGGCCATCACCTTGGCAAGAGGAAGCAGGGCTGCAGTAAGACTTTTCCACACTGAGCTACCAGGACCACAATCTGGCTGACTCCATGTAACCATCACTGTATTTGTGTTGCAGTAGCATCTAGTGGCCAGGGCTATGAAAACACAGAGCAAAGGAAGCATTCCTGCCAAAACCCCTAGATAGAGTTAAGCTTAACCAAGAAACAACAGGTGGTCATATGTGACTGATGCAGCCAACACAAGGTAACTCAAGTTGACTCTAAATGGCTAATTCTCATGTGAAAGTGTGAGTAAAAATAATTTACATCCTGTGCTTGCTGGCTCAAGAGACCTCTGTATAAATGAGAATCCAATCCTAAATCCTCAATGGAATCCAAGCTTCAAGAAGGATTTCAGCTTGAGGAGGGGTCTAGGTTCTATTCTGCAATGTGTGAACAGCTGAATGGGAAATTCATATTATTTAAAAAAATGTCATGATGGTTTTGTTTTCTTCCCTTTAATAACTTTGTCCCACTTAATAGGCTGTAACCAGGAGACCTGTAAAGCCTGCTGAGCTAACATGAGCACAAATCATCCCACCAGAAACACACAGTGGAAAACTGAGAATGCAGGAGGAAGAGGTGTTGCTGAAAAGCATGAATCATGCAAGGACATCTACCTCTGGGAAAATCACATGATGTTGTATCCTTCCTGAAAACAAGAGAGGGTAATGGTTCTATCTTACTGGAAGTGCAATTGTCTAATCCAGGCATGCAGAACCTAAAAATAAACTGAGCTCACATTGAGTATCAAAACAGTAATGTAGAGAATCATTTAGGGTGGAAAAGACCTTTAAGATCATTGAATCCAACCATTAACCAAACTGTCACAAGCTCACTGCTAAACCCTGCTCCTAAGCTCCAGATCTCCATGACTTATAAACACATCCAGGAATGGTGATTCAACCCCCTCCCTAGGCAGCCTGTGCCAAGGCCTGAGGGCTCTTTCAATTACAACACTTTCCCTAATGTCCAACCTAAACTTCTCCTGGTGCAATGTGAAGCCATTTCCTCTTGTCCTGTCACTTGTTACTTGTGAGATCAACCCCAGCTTCTCTACAGTCTCCCTTCAGGTAGTTGTAGATAGTGATAAGGACTCCCCTCAGCCTCCTTAGGACCAAATAGCCCCAGCCACCTCAGCTGCTCCTCAAAGCCTTCTTCTCCAAACCCTTCACTACCCATGTTGCCTTTCTTTGGACACACTGCAACCATTGAGGTGCTCCTCAATGTCTTTTTTTGTATTGAGTCTCCATCTGCCCAGAGGTAGGGGAAATAAATGTCACAGAAGCAGCTCTGAAACTCAAAGATGTCTTGCTGAGCAGAGCTGCATTGAAAACCAGAAGGATTTACAAGGATCACACTTGACAATCATTTGACAATATGAACTCAGTCTATGCTCTTCCCTTAGTTGAGAGGTGGAAATCAGATCTGGGCCAAACACAGCCAAACCACTGGTACTGTCATGGCCTGGATGTTGTCTGGATGAGCCAGCTGACTCTGGAGCAGGGAAACCATACAACTACTCACATTCAAATTCTGTCTCCGTGGAAGAAAAGGACAGGAGCCACTAACAAATCCAAGCTCAGAAACAGCTACCAAGAGAACACTAGCTGCAGCCAGTGATGAGAAAAGTCATCACTCCTTGACCTGCAACACAGAAGCTATAGGTCTTTCAAACCGAACAAACAGATTGCCATGCAGAAAATCCCTGCCATGGACAAGATAAATGAGATTAATTGATGCCAGGGACTTGGAGAATGAAATACAGTCAATGTCAAGGGCAACTCTATTAAAGGAGGATAATCTGGGTTGTGCCCACAGGTTGCCTCCATTCTGAGCCTAAAAGGAATTGGTGTTAAATGTGCCATCACTGAGAAAAAGTACTCCACCATTTATCACAAGAATCTACTCTCTTTTCCTCTGATTATCTTCTTGAGGTAGGGAAAAAATGGGGAGGAAGAAAACCCCACATTTCTTGTAGGAGCCCTTTTTTTCAAGATTTTTTGATTAGGGATAAAAGAAATGTTCAGAGAAAAATGAGCTAGTTTCTGCCATCTGCTGCCACCATCCGCAAACCCAGCAGCAGAATCTTTTAAATTATGAATTAAACCCACCCATTTCTCTTGCTTCTGCCTCCCTTCCTGATGTGGTGGCCTGTAAGAACCAGTAGCAGGGAAGACGGCTTCTGAATAAGATCCCAAAAAGGGCCAGTACTGACCCAAGCTCCCCGTCATTGCTGTCATCAGCCTGCTTCACCAAACAAATTAATTTTGCCTCCTTTTCTCCCTCTGTAACTAAATTAACTCTTCCTCTGTGCTGGGTTGTTGTGTTACTTTAGAAAGATGGTGCTGGAGAGAGCTTGGTGACCCAGAGACTTTGGGGGAACAGAGCAAAAAACTGGGGGTCTCCAGGATGGGTGGAGCTCTGGGCAACATGGTCTAGAAAGAGGTGTCCTTGACCATGGCAGGAGGGTTGGAACTAGATGAGCTCTGAGGTCCCTTCCAACATAAATCATTCTGTGATTCTATGAAGTAGTCAAGGGCAGAGCCCAGTTTTGCCTGATGACCAGTGTTCTCTGAGATGTGAGCTGGTCTGTTGCTGCATGCAGAGCTTGAGAAACAGATAGTTCATGTAACACTATGGATGCCCAGCTCTAGTTGAATTCTCCAGGAAAGGTTGCAAAACAAATCCTGGTAATGGAGCAGATATTTCTTCATGCCCAACTGGTTCCAACTAGGAATGGGAGCAGATGTGCCAAAGACTACTCACACTATTCTTGGCAGAGCTTGAAGCAGCAAGTACCACAAACCCTATTTAGTGTAGTGCCTAAATGCCACAGACCTATTTGTTCACGTTTTTCAAGCATTTTTTTCAAGCTCAGCTTGTTCTGATAACCATCATGACCTCCAAGGCCCAATTCAGTCACAACCCTGTCTCTCACCCTTCACAACTGCACCCATTGCTAATGTTTTCCTTCTGGAAATGGGTTTCTTCCTCTGTCCAAAGATTGCATGGCAAATAAAGTTTACAGGCACAAAGTGGAGACACTCTGTGATTTCTGAGTTAAACTGCATTGCTTTTTTAGTGCTGAGATACAGATCGTTCAGCATTCTTAAGGGTTTGAAGGCATCTTGGCATTCCAGATTAGCAAGATGGCACAGGTGCTGCTGACACATCTTTAGTAAACTGTTCGCATAGCTGGAGATAAGGGCTTTACTAGCCAGAATGTCCATGAAAATAAAAGGAAATCCAAATATATCGAAGTTGCATAGAGAATCCATCCTCCCTTGGACATTAGTCTGAAGAGGAAACAGTTTTACAACACTCTTGGTGAACCTAATATACACACACAGCTGGGGAGCTGTAGCTTTGAAAAGACCTTACACAGGCTCTTCACACTGTGTGAAACTGTTCTACTGGAGCTCATATATTGATTAGGGGCAAATCCTGGCCTTGTATTCAGTTCTCAGTGATTAAATGTGTCCTTGATGTTCAAACAGGAAAAGGTTAATGAAAAAATTTACATTTGTGTTGAATCACAGATACCAGAAAGTTAGGGATTGGAAGGGACCTTGAAAGATGACCCGGTCCAATCTCCCTACCACAGCAGGATCCCATAGATCCAGTCACACAGGAACATGTCCAGGTGGGTCTTAAACATCTTCAGAGAAGGACACTCCACAATCCCCCTTGGCAGCCCCTTCCATGGCTCTGTCACCCCCACTGGGAAGAAGTTTCTTCTCATCTTTAAGCAGAACCTCCTATGTTCCAGCTGACACCCGTTGCCCTTTGTCCTGTCATTGGATGCCACTGAGCAAAGCCTGGCTCCTTCCTCCTGACACCTGCCCTTTCCATAATGATCAACATTAATGGGGTCAACCCTCAGTCTCCTTTTGTCCAAGCTCGAGTCCCAGCTTCCTCAGCCTTTCCTCATGAGGGAGATGCTCTACTCCCTTCATGCCGTCTCACCAGGAAAGAGTAGAGAGGGTGGAGGAACCCTCTCTATCTACTAACCATCCCACTTCTAATCCAACCTAGGATGCAATTGGGCTTCTTGGCCACTAGGACCCATTGCTGGCTCATAGTCATCCTGCTGGACACTAGAACTCCCAGGTCCCTTTCTCTTACCCATACCAGTACCTGGAGTTATTGTTGCCCAGATGCCAGACTCTACACTGCCCTTGTTGAATTTCATTCAATTCCTCCCTGCCCAACTCTCCAGCCTGTCCAGGTCCTGCTGAATGGCAGCCCAGCCCTCTGCTGTGTCAGACACGCCTCCCAGCTTTGTGTCATCAGCAAACTTGCTGACAGTGCACTCTAATCCCTCATCCAGGTCATTGATGAATATATTGAATAGTACTGGTCTCAGTACCAACCCCTCAGGGACTCCACTAGATACAGGCCTCCAACTAGACTCTGCACCACTGACCATTACTCTCTGGCTTCTATCCTTCAGCCAGTTTACAATCCACCTCACTACCTGATTGACCAGACTACACTTCCTCAGTTTGGCTGTGAGGACGGCATACCTCTTCCAATTTGAAAATGGCTAAAGTACTGAGCATTTATTTTTCCCTCTTGTCTTCATGCCCCTCTTGTACATCTTCCCCTGCACAAACCAGAATCACTTGGGAAAGAACGGGACAACCAACAGTACAAGAGTAGCAAGTTAGAGACAACACAGGGTTGGTATTCAGATCCATGGAAATAGACTGTTTTCACCTCTGGGTGCTTGAGGAGCTGGATGATGGGACTGTTAGGCCTATGAAATATCCCAGTGACTGAGGAAGTCCACAATGACTACTACTGAGAAGAGGATTGAGCAACTAATTTCCCTCCATCCCTGCAAGGACCATGAAATACATCTGTTGGAGTCCATTCCCATACATGGGATGAACAAGATCTCCGTAGGGCAGACCACACTTGATCATCCTGATGGTCTTATGTAAGGAAATAGCTCTAGAAAGTGTGAGACTGGGCTGTTATATGCTCTGCTTTTGGTAAGGCTTTTGATGCCATTTCCCACTGTCCAGTTGGACAAAGAGATGATGGCATGGTTTGAACATGGGCTGGAGAGCTGGACTCAGAGTGTGTCAGTCAGTGATTAAGCAATTCAGTGCCAGCTGGGAAACAATACGGGGTGAAGGAGCTGGGCTTGTACAGTCTGGTGAAAAGGAGGCTAAGGTGAAACCTAACAACCACCTCTGACTACATGAAGAAGGGTGACAAAGGTAGTAGAGCCACTTGCTCCTAGATGAGGAGAGCAAGTTAATCAAAGGAGCAACACAAATTGCAATATGGGAAGCTAAGCTTGAACACCACAAAAACATACTTAATGACGTAGTGTAGCTCTGGACAAGGTTGTTTAGAGAAGATGTTGTATCTGCACCCACGGTTGTTTTCCAGATATGGCTGATCTTATCTAGTTTTCATGACAGTCCTGATCCAACTGAGAGGTTCCCTCCAACAGATTTTTCTCTAAGTGTGCAACTCAGACAGGTCCCTTTACTGAAGAGGAAACGGAGTTTGAAAGAAAGGACAGTCAGGACACAGTCTGCTAGGCTCTTGCTCCGTTACCAGTACAGCAGCACAAAAGGAGACAGATACTCACAAAGCAAGGGGTGGGTCATTATCCAAGGGTAAGGTGGTCACTTGGATGGCTAATGTTAATGAAGAAAGTGAGCTCTTAAGCTCTTCTGCGTTACTACCCCCCAACACTCATTACCCCAAAACCTGGACTTAATAGTTTGCTGGGAAGAAACTCATTATTAGCATGTGAGAGGAGCTCCACAACTACTGACACAAGATGAATACATTACAAAATGCAGAACCAAGGCCAGACCAGCTTTCATAGTAAATAAAACCAGTTCTTTGTTGTCAAAAAGAGGACTGGATCTTTGGCAGGGTCTGATGACAAAGCAAAGCTCCATATGCGGGAAGACCGCCATAAGAGTCTAAAAGCATCTGTTTGGATGTGTCTGAGAAATAACCTGGTGCTTGCCTGGCCAGAGACCTGTTCAGGACAGAGCACCCCATCTCCCAAGGACGAACCTTGATTTGTTCTGGACTGAGGGGCAGCATGATGCAAATCCTCATACCCGTGTGATTTCAATCTTGCTTCTGGCACATGTATTCTATGCTCTGCTGGCAGAACAGTCACCCAGCAAGCCTGTCTCTGGTTAGGGCCTCCCTTCCCACTCCCCCACCCCCTGTTGTTACTAAGCAGGGCTTTTCTGTTTCGTCTCACTTCGCTTTTATTATGGCAAAGCCCTATAAAACTATCAAGTAGAGCTGGCTGCAAAGCAGTGTTTCCAGTGCCTTCAAAATGTAGGGGTTTAAATATACATATACGTATCTAAAATCTGGGTTCGCTCCAAATTGAACAGAAACTTCTCTCAGTTTTTGAAAAGAGTGATTTCCAGGAAGCTGGAGGCTCCCAAGACCCTGCTGCAGCCTCGTGGTGAAATTCATGTCAAAGCTTGTCAGCTTCAGAGGGCAGCTGCAGAGCTCCCGGCATCCCTGGCCTTGGGGCAAATTCACCAGGTGCATCCGCTTGGGAGCCAGAGACTTGTACACACTGTGTTTCTCCTGTCGTGGAAGAGATCTGCCAGGACTACAGGTGGGTTTCCTCAAGCTTTCTTCCTCAGGCATGGGGAAAGCCAACTGTGCTTAACACAGTTCCAGCAAAATAAGCCAGGCTCAAGAAATGGTGTTTCATGGGAACTTTTCTGACCAACTCAATTCGTTGGGATAAACCATCAAAGAGGAAACCTGTTGGCTGCAGGAGCATTTTCATTGTGAGGATATCTGATCCATCTGCAATACAACTTGCTGCCTTGCCTAAATATCCTTTCTTAGTGATACTTTCTCCTTTAAGCTGGCTGCCAACAAATACTGGTCCTCATGGAAATGTCAGATGGTTACTGGGCTGATGTCAGTGGTTGACAATTTTGAACACAGAATCACAGAATTATTGAGGCTGGAAAAGTCCTCTGAGCTCATCCAGCCCAGCCCATGATCTGACATCACCACACCAACCAGACCAGGACACTAAGGGCCACATCCACTGTCCATAAACACCTCCAGGGATGAGGACTTTGCCTCCTTCCTGGGCAGTCCATTCCAATGTCTAACCACCCTTTCCATGAGGAAGGTCCTCCAGCCTAAACCTCCCCTGGCACAGCTTCAGACCTTACCCTTTCATCCTGTCTCTAGTTGCCTGGGAGAAATTCCCAATCCCCACCTGACTACAACTTCCCTCCAGGGAGTTGTAAAGAGGGAGAAGGTCACCCCTGAGTCTCCTCTTCTCCAGGCTAAAGAACCCCAGCTCCCTCAGGCTCTCTGCATAAGACTTTCTCCCTAGTCCCTTCCCCAGCCTCGTTGCTCCTCCGGACCTGCTCCAGCACCTATTTCTTGAAATGAAGGACCCAGAACTGCCCCCAGTACTCCAGGGGAGGCCTCCCCAGTGCCCAGTACAGGGGGGAAATTATGTCCCTAATCCTGCTGGCCACAATATTGCTGATCCAGGCGAGGATGCAATTGGCCTTTTGTGCCACATGGGCACCCTGCTAGCTCCTGTTCAGCCGGTTGCCAACCAGTACTGCCAGGTCCCTCTCTGCCAGGCTGCTCTCCAGCCACTCATCCCCCAGTCTGTAGCTCTGCTGGGGGCTTCTGTGGCCAAAATGCAGGACCCAGCCCTTGGCCCTGTTAAACCCCATCCCCCTGGCTTCTGGCCATTGACCCATCCTGACCAGATCTCTCTGCAAACACCTAAACCATTGTCCTTAAAAGCAGAATATTCTGGTACCACTTCGTGACCTCGCTGGGTGCACTTAGGCCAAATGATGAGAACATCTGCAAGTTGTTTGGATGAGTTTTAAACAGATTCTTCTGAATCAGTCCATATGGATATGACAAGCTGGTGAACCATACAACATGCTCCAGCTTGGCACCATGCCTGCAGCTCTTTTCCAGAAAATGGGCAGCTTTTAGACCTATTTAATCACACTTTAACAAGGTTTTAATCTCATTTGTTCTGCGTCATAACTCTTCCTCCAAACACTACAAACCACTGTGGCAATGCCATGAAGTACCACGCAACCACAGATTTTGGAGTCATCTGCCTGGTTCTCACATTTTGTTTAAATAAATATTTCATGATAAATCACTGGTTTCTGTGGATTATTGTTTTAAATGCTCCTCTTCTTCCACACACACATCCTGCAGCCCTTGAGGAGGCATTTTCTCACTCTGAAATCTCTACCGTCTTCTGACACCATGGCCTTGTGTAGGGCCCAGCTGCAGGTGCATTTGCAGTGCCTCTGGCCATCTGTAACAGTATCTAAGGATTCCCCAGAACAAGGAGATCCCAGAACTATCACAGATGGCTTTGCATCACCTGTTCCTAGGCTGTTGGTAAGATCAAATTGGTTTGATTTTTATCCTTCTTTCCATGTCTATCCTCCCTTCAGTGTTTCAGCACTCACATGGAGAGTCCTGCTACTTGCCTAGGTCCAGTGAGTGAAAAGCAAAAGCCACAGAGTGATGGGTAGGGAAAGGGAAATAGGCTTCACATTGATTATCAAATCAAGCAGGCAACTTGTCAAGAATGTGTGCCATGAGAGCTTCAGCCCTCAGCACAAGGAGCGGCATTTTCAAACTAACAGAGGCTAGTTAATCCTGGTGCTGTATGTGAGGAAGACAGTGTTTTAAATCAGGGAGGTGAAACACTGGCTGCCCAGAGAGGTGGTGGAGGCCCTATCCCTGGAAATATTCAAGGTCACGGTGGACATGGCTCTCAGCAACCTGATCTAGTTGCAGATGTCCCTGCTCACAGCGGGGTGGTTGGACTAGAGAAGTTTTAAAGGTGTCTTCCAACCCAAACGATTCTGTGATTCTAAGACACAGCACAAGAGGTATTTATAAGCCAAATGCCCTACAGTGTTAGATCTCCTCTTCCATACTCATCACACTCAGTTGTGTGACAAATACTGAGAGCAAACCAGGATTAACTAGATGCCCTGCCCCCCACCTTGCATCTGAGAGTATCAGTTCCATCTGTTCAATACACGTTGTCCATCACAGGATCTCAAGAGTTAACATAGACTGATAAGCTGTAACCTCCTGAGAGAGAGGGAGAAAGGCATCTGCTTTTTATTTTTGCAGCCCCATGTCTCCACACTCTGGGTTTGAACAGTCTGCATTCCATATAGACAGAGAGAAGTCCTCATAATTTATGCAACTATACACCCATACATTAAAAAGGCTATATTTTACTGTAATGAGAGAAATAAGGTTTCATTTCCTTTATGCAACGAAGGAAGAGTCTTCATAATAAATGCCAAATGGGCACCCCCTAATAGGATATGATAATAGCAAAGGCTTTGAACTGTACGTCCCAATTGAACAAAACATCACCAGAACAGATGGTGACACTGCAAGGACATCTCAGAAACTAAAGAACACTGCTACCTGAAAGGAGGTTGGAAAGAGGTGGATGCTGGTCCCTTCTCACAATTAATGAGTCGTAGAACAAGAGGAAATGGCCTCAAGTTGCACCAGGGCAAGTTTAGGTTTGACATCAGGAAAAACTTCCATTGAAAGGGTCATGAGGCCTTGGGACAGGCGGCCCAGGTAGGAGGTTGAATCACCATCCCTGAACATTTTTGACAGTCATGTAGGTCTGGAACTTAGGGTCATGGTTTAGTAGTGAACTTGAGACAGTTAAGTTAATGGGTGAACTCAGTGATCTTAAAGGTCTTTTCCACCCTAAACAGTTACATGATTCTTGAATGGACACATGAAAGCTGCAACACCCGCACTGCAAGAAGATCCAGTCATGGCCACATACAATACACAGTTCTGCCTTTTCTTGGGTGCTCATGATGTTATGAGAGAGGAGAACCATGAGGCCAGCTTCATCCTTTGTCTTATCCTCCTTCAACAGGAGGGAAATGCAATCGCACCTCCAATTCTGATCATCTCTTGCTCTTACAGCCTGTTTGAAGCATTTCTTTGTCCCTGCACCGCCATGGAAAGAAGGTTGTGTCCACTGAAGTGGCTGCATTAACCTGGCTGCTTGTGCCATCTTTTCTGTAGTTGTCATCTTTCCTACCCTCTCAGGACAAAACTTTTTCCGGTCAGTAGGACCAAAACCTCCAAGAAGAAAGGCAGAAGAAGGTTTCATCTGCAGACAGTTAAATACAATGTTAAGAGAGCATAAAGGTGAAGGAGAGAGACGAAACTGCATCAGTAGCTTAGAAGAGGGTGTTCTCTTCCTTGGCCAATTTCCCACTACTGCAGTGCTAAACTGCTCTTAGCATTGACTGGGCAAGCAGCAAATCAAAGAATAAAAGCTTGTTTGAAGAGAGGGTAAAAAAACCTACTGAAGTGGAAATCACCTCAAAACTTGCCCTGCTCATGCTGCAGGTTCTGTCTGGCTATAGCCATCATGGCAGACTTTCTGTGCAAGAGAATGTTTGAGTATTTAAATAATTTATGTGAAGCAGGACTGTGATTTATGCATTTTGTGATGATTTATACTGACCTACAAAAGGAAACGAGTTAAACCACTAATGGCCAACACTTTAAAGAAAAAGAAAGATCATTTTAGAAACACTTTATAGTACTAAAGCAAGGAAATAAAGGCAAAATGAAATTCCAGTTCTACTCCACAACACTGTTTTAGATCACTACAAAGGTTCTTTCAGCCAAAGATTACTCTTCCACTGAAGGAATTCCTCTTTATGCCCTGTTAATTACTTCAACAATCTGTAAAATAAATGGCTAAATGAGCCACATTTCTGGAGTTTATATTTCAGATATTATTTTCATTTAACAGAATATTCTTTGTTAGTAATTACAAGATTTATGAACTGCTTGGATCAAAATGGACCCACCCCAGGGATCCTGCTCACATCCCACAAATGCTACACAGACACACGTCATTCATTCAGCCTGGTGCTGCCAAGCTGCAACAAGGGATGGACTAGGCTGTTCACTGCCCTTCTCAGTTTCATTAAATCCTGCATTTTGTGTTCCTGCAAAGGAGATGAGGGAGGATGTGGCAGCCAAGATCCCTCCCCACAAGCAGGAAACTGGATCTGCTTAGAGGGAGGACATGGTGCTCCTTGCTGTGATGGTCCAGCCTGACACCCCTCACTATTAGATGTGGTGCTTAGAGATCTGGTCTAGCAGTGACCTTGGTAGAGTATTATTATTATTATTATTATTCAAGAAAGATATTGAGATACTGGAGCAGGTCTAGAGGACTAACAAGGCTGGGGAAGAGGCTGAAGGGAAAGTCTGATGAGGAGAGGCTGAGGGAGCTGGGCATGTTTAGCCTGGAGAAGACTTGGGAGGGAGGGACCCCTCTACACAACTACCTGAAGGGAAGTTGTAGACAGGTGGAGGTTGGGCTCTTCTCCCAAGCAACTAGTGACAGGACGAGAGGGCAGGGCCTAATGCTGCACCAGGAGAGGGTTAGGTTGGATGTTAGGAAGGCCATCTTCATGGAAAGAGTGATCAGACACTGGAATGGTCTGCCCAGGGCAGTCATGGACTCCCCATCCCTTAAGGACTGACTGGACATGGCCCTTAGTGCCATGGTCTAGCTGATGTGGTCATGTCAGGTCATGGGCTGGGCTGAATGAGCAAAACAAAAACCTGGGCTGCTCGGGACACTTCTTTCCCTGCCAAACATCACAAGCGGACCACATCTCCAGCATTACCTAGGAGATCAGCAACCTGCAGACAACCTTGTCAGTTTTAATACCAATTTTTGAACTTCAGGGTAAAAGGAGTCATGAAAGACATTTCTGTCAGCAAGGTGAAAAAACACTTCACACTGAGATTCCTTTCTAAAATAAATAAAAAATCTTCCTACTAACCTTAAATCTTCCATAGTACTAAGAACTTCTTTTGCTATCTCTTCCCCCATCTGTGATATAGAGGTAAATCTTCCTCTTCCTTAAATCCCTCTCTCTTTCCTGACTCATCTAATTAATTCCTTCATTTGGAGATCCAGATTCTCATCTGTTACAGGCTTCTTTCCATGCCAGACTCCTTGGGAAGGGTTTTTTCCTTTCAGTAAAGACATAGATTTCTCTCTTTACTTTCCCAGGTCAAGCTCATACCCTCCTGTTGTACCCACTTGTTATGCCCCTATTGCCACCTTCCGTGTATGTTCCCATTTCCCTTCCATTGCATCCAGGTTTTTTCCTGCCAGATCTCCATTTCTGACAGGTTTATTCAGACTCTGTTTATTCTTTATCCACATTATCCTATCCCTTCTCTTCAGGCAGGTATTTTTCAAACTACCAATTTCTTTCCTTTCAGACACAGGCAGGTGTTTCATGTGTTTCATATAAGGCTGTGTGCTTGTGCCTGACTTTGTACAAACACAGATGTAGCTACAAGCCAAAACCTGTGTTTCCAAGCAGGAGCTAATACATGATAATAAATTCCCTCCTTTTTCACATCCACTCAACAACTACTCTATTTAAACAATAATTCAAGGAGCACAAACCATCTCCAGTTTTTTCTCATACAGTGGGCAAATGGGTAAGGGAGAAATAAAATCCCTCCCTTTCCCATCTGGGCACAAGGTGCCATGGAGAAATGTGGCCCACACACCGTGGTTGGACTGAGAACCACTGAGAGGTGAATAGCAGGTTTTTTAACTCCTTTTGCAGCTCAAGATCCCTTTCTGAATGCCGGGACCTGGCCTTGTCATGCCCAGATGTCTCTCCAGACGTGATGTTCTCGCTGTGATCAGGATCCAGTGAGGTAGGTATCCTGCCTTCCCACTCACTTGCAAACTCAACTGCAGGAAAGTGTTTGCTGCATCCTGGACACCGAGATCCACACGTGGACAAAGATTATAAATAGCTCATGTAAAGCAGCAGTTACTATTCACCATTTCTACAGCACATGAGGCTTTAACGCAGCAGCTGAAGCAAAGAGTAATTAAAGACACAAGCCTATATGGGCTACAGTTTTGGGATCTACCAAAGATATATCCATCTCATCTGACTTCTTTACTAGAGATTTCCTGGAGGACACACAATGAGTCTGATTGAGCTGGCCTCCAGTCACACAGGGCCACATGGAAAATGGCCCTTTACAGGAAAAAATACGAATGTGTGTAAGATCTGAGAATTCCATGAAGTGTTGATTTGTATGAAAGGAAATACGTTATGTGATAAGGAAATTCTTCCACTAAAGGGAGTTATCCATGGAGCTCTTCAGTGTTGGGTCTCAGGGGTTTATCTTGCCAGGTATTCTCATTAATGACCATCACACATACTGTAAGAAAGTTGCTAACCTCCTTTCGAGAAAGATACTGAGATGCTGGAGCAGGTCCAGAGGACCGCAACGAGGCTGGGGAAAGGACTGGAGGGAAAGTCTAATGAGGAGAGGCCGAGGAAACTGTGGTGTTCAGCCTGGAAGACTCAGTGGTGACTTTATCACTCTCTATGACTACTTGAAGCATACTTGATTGTAGTCAGGTGGGGAGCGGGCTTGCTTTGGTCATCAGCCCATCAGGGACCAGAATCACCTCCCACTGATACCAGCTTTCAGTGCTGGTGTTTGCATGGTCACATGAAGCCAGGCATTCGCTGTACATGCTCTGTCTGTTTGAAATGCCAATGTGGTAGGAAAGGCCAATCAGGCTGGAAAACGGAAGGCATTGCAGACGTGGTTTCTAAAAGGCCCTGTAAATGGTGTGTAAGAGATCCAAACAATAGGGAACATGGTGAGGCTCTGCATCTGCAGGCAGATTCATGAACAGGTCCAAAGACCCATCTGAGCATCACTAAGGAACGGTGACAGTAAACATGAGGTCCCCCCAAAAAGCCCTGGAGTACATCAACACTAGCAAGAGGTTCAAATCAAAAGTGAGTAGCATCATGAAAGCAGGTGGTAGGAAGTCAAAGAGAGGGTGAGGTTTCTATGTACAGAAGTCATCCAAATCCCCGTCTTACCATGACTTGACATCTTAGAGGGAAACAGTGGTTTTTTTCTGCTTTTAAAGAAAACAAATTCTCTGCAATGAATGCAGCCTAAATATCCCAGCATCCTGTTATTGTATCCAGTCCAGGAAGTGAAACCCAGCCATGTGGACTGTAATTGGGGCCACATGGATGTCCCTGTGCTCATGCTGTCCCTGTGCTCATGCTGAAATGTTCTGCTTCCACCAGTCCAGTCATGTGACTCCTGGTGAGAGGAGGTACCCATGCTGCTGCACAACCTCTTCACCATAATCCTGGGCACCTATCTCAGTTCTACATCCATAAAATCAGGGTTATGACTCAGCTCTCATCTCCTCAGAGGCTCATGAGGGCAGGGAGTGTGTTTCTCACATGAACATGTGAGAGGACCCTCAGATAAAAACTTCAGTGAAGGCAACCAAGAGTGACAGCTATTAGAGATCTAATAAAAAGAGACAAGTATTATACAGATTATTGTAATCAAGATCCAGTGGCTGTTCTCCTCAAAGTCCCGGCACTTACAACTGTTCATATATTTGTTTTTGGAACAGAACTCGTCACTTTCACATCATAAACAAATAGCAGTTTTAATAGATTCCACATTTGTGGAACTTTCACAGCCAACACACTGCTAAGCTTTTGTCCTCCACAGGCTGTTTTCTTCTTTTTTTCTTTATTTGTACCTTTTTTTAACTTATTTCTTCTTCTTCTTCTATTTCTTTCTTCTTTTTTCCTTTTTATTTTCTTTTTTCTTCTTTCTTCTTTTTTTCTTATCTTCTTTTCTCTTTTTCTTCTTTTTTCTGTTTTCTCTCTTTTCTTCTTTTCTGTTTTTCTCTTCTTTTTCTTTTCTTCTTCCATTTATTTCTTCTTTTTATCTTTCTTCCTTTTATTTTTTCCTTCTGTTTTGATTTTCTTCCTTTTTTTTTCTGAAATAGCAGAATACATTCTGTAGTACATTCAGAGCAACCTGATCTAGTGGGGGATGTCCCTGCTTATGGCTGGCGGGTTGGAACTAGATGATCTTCAAGGTCCCTTCCAACCTAAACCATTCTATGAATCTATGAATCTATGAATTCATGGGGCATTTAGTGTGAGCACGCTGTGGATGTAGCCTATGAAACAAGCTTTGTTAGGATTCTGTAGGTCTTATGTTTCATGTTTGTGCTTATAATTCTAAATGTGTATTTGCTGCAATTTCATGTCAGGAACAACAGGGGAGCCTTTCTCTGTCCAGTATGACACCTATGAATTCCCATCAATACAAGAAAGAGCTGGGGAGGAGTCAGATGCTGCTGTGTGCTTCCACCTTGCTTGAGGGCAGAGAAAGTAACCCTTGTAAAGGCACTCAGTCTTTCACAAGCAAGTTCAACTCCTGATGAACTTTTAGGACTCATTAATTAATGTCTGCTTTCCCAGGCTGCCCTGCCTTTCCCTCTCATGTTCATACCCTTCCCGGTCTCAGGCATTAGCTGAGAGTAGCAGCTGAGTGTGCAGGAGGCAGCAATAACCCCCTCTGGTGGGATGAAGTTTGGGGAAGGACATTGTGCTGGAATGTGATCAGAGAAGGTCACTTAAGGCTCACGAAGGGTCAGGAGCACAAGTCCTGTGAGGAGTGGCTGAGGGAACCAAGGTTTATCCTAGAGAGAAGGAGGGTGAGTGAGACCTCATTGCTCTCTACAACTACCTGAAAGGAGGTTGGAGCAAGGAGGGGCTCAGCCTCTTCTCTCTGGTGGCAAGTGATAGGACAAGAGGAAATGGCTGCAATCTGCACCAAGGAGAGTTCAGGCTGGATGTTGGGAAGAATTGCTTCACCATAAGGGTTATCAAACATTGGAACAGGCTGCCCAGGGCAGTGATGGAGTCATCATCCCTGGAGGGATTTAAAAAGCAGACAGACATAGTGCTGAGGGACAGGGGTTAGGAGTGACCTGGCAGTTGAAGGTTGGATTTGATGATCTTAAAGGTCTCTTCCAACAAAAGACATTCTGTGGTTCTGTGAATTACTGTGGCTGAGGTAGCATCATTCTGCTCAAGCTCCTAGCTACCACTGAACTCCCCTTGTACTTTTTTTCCCTGTATTTGGTATCTCTGCTTGAAATACCTAGCTCTTTGCAGAAAGGCTCTGCTCATAGCAGTTTGGTCCAAAGAAACCCTCTGTTGGATGATTCTGCTTATCAAGCCCATATATCCCAGCTACAAAACCCCTATTGCTGTGAAAGAAAAAACACTTTGAGTCGTACGAGCCTAATATAAAACATACCGGAGTGAGAGGCCCAGAGAAAGGTGGTGGAGACAAGATTAATGGTTTTAACTGGGAGTGAAATCCAGTAATTAAGTAGTGACCCATGACACTTGAGAAGCAGTAACAGTTTGTTGACCACAAGAGTGATTTCTCAGAGTGCCTTCTTAACGTTGTAAATGTGAAAATGATTTACAGCACAACCAACAGGGGAAAGAAACAGCGAGCAGCCACGATTGACGTTAGTAATTGTTCCTGCCGGCACACATGTGGGGAGGTAAGAAAGTAGAAGCACTTTTGGTGTGTAGCTTGGTGGCCATATATCAAAATTACTAACAGCAAAGGACTCCAACTCCTTGAGCTGAGATGATGAAAAAGCCTGCAAATACCATTCATAACCCTGAAGCAAACAAAGCCTGAGAGGGGTGAAGGCTCCACTCTGGTTTTCTGTATAGCTGAGGCTGGGAGCGTATCAGAGTCTTGCAGACAGTTAAAAACTGTCTCAACACACAAATTGCTCTGCTTCTGAATAAGTAGGAAGAGTCTTGGGAGATTTCAGCAGCATCCAAAAGCGTGAGTCAGTTCAGATTTAGCAACAAGATGCAACTGGAAGCCAATAGAGAACCAGCAAAGTGTTTGAAAAGGACACAGCACTTGTCCTCTAGTGAACTGCACTCACCAGAATGCTGATAATGGTGGAGCCCACTTTTACAGTGGCACATTTTGGGGTCCTGAGGGAAGACAAACATCAGGATATCCCAGCCTTCTCTTTGCTTGTAAAATAGACAGGCAATGGAGCCATCTTCTCCTTGGTCTCAGTCATCTGCAGTGGTAGTTCACTGGGGTAAGGATAGTCTCATGCAGAGAGACACCACCATCTGACAGTCTCCTAGAGCAGGATGAGGGCTTCAGTTTCACCTCATCTGTTAGCAGCAGTTAGAAAGAGGGTTTGTGCTGCTGAGGTGTGAAGTGCTAGAAAGATGCTCTGTGCTGTTTTGAAGATGCTCCTTTTTTTGTCAGAGAAATGGCTCCACAGCTTACAAGAGAGTTTGGAGCAACAGTGACACTTTCCTCCATGTAGACACCTGGAGAACAAAGAAAGAAGCAGGGTCTCTGCTCCAACCAGCTGCCATGGTTTGCATTTCTCATGCCCAGACATGTGCCTCTATCCCCCACCTGTCCACAGCCCCAGCCCAAAGTTTTTCTTCTTCCTTCTCCAAAATGAGGGGGCATGGAGGAGATGTAGAGAGGACAGGAGCAGAGGTCACAATAAGACTGAGCAGAAGAGAGCAGGGCCTCATCTCAAATGTAATTATTTTCATGTTAGGCTTTTCAGAATCACTTAAACACTCTGTTCCACCATCTCCTGTTAAAAGCTGGTAGGTTTTGGTGTGTTTTTTAATATGGTCAGAACCCCATTTTATATAGAAGGGGAAACACTGATGCCCCATGGCTTTCATGTATTTTCCTACTGGTGTAATTAAAACAATGATGGCTCAACTTGATGTTGTTTGCTGGTTGCAGTGGGGCTTGTGGTAATGGAGAGTTTAAACTTTATTGGGTCGCCTGATGGTGCAGCAGCAAACACCACAGAGAGCCCTAAACAAGGCCAAGAGTTGACAGGAGAGTTGATTCAGTTCAGCAAGCACAATTCTTAGTTGGAGGAGAAAGAACAACTGAAATTGGAAGAATTAAAGTTAGGAAGAATCATAGAATCATTCAGGTTGGAAAAGACCCTCAAGATCATCAGCCCAACCATTAGCCCTAGTCTGCCAAGGAGTTGAATAAAAAATGGCATCTTGGAAGCACAACACATCAACATCAGCATCCCCCTCCCCGGGCAGCCTGGTCCAAAGCCTCACCACTCTTTTGGGGAGGTTTTTCCTAAGATCCAATCTGAACCTTCCCTGGCACAATCTGACCGCATTTCCTCTTGTTCTGTCACTAGTCACTGGGGAGACGAGGCCAACATTCACCTCACTAAAATGTCCTTTCAGGTAGTTCCTAGCAGCCTTGTCTTGACAGAGTCCAGAATCCTCCTGTTTTAGAGACAGGACTGAAAATCTGCAAGTTGTGATAAATCTTGTTAAATCTGATAGAGCAAAACTACTCTGAAAATCCTTTTTGTAGCCAAGTGATACCTCTTAGATCTCTGTGACTCCTTCTTTTCTGGGCTTGCTTTAGCCTTTCTGCCTCCTAGTCGTGGTAGGTAGTGCCAGGAGAGGATCAGATTGACCTTAGGAAAAACTTCATCCCAGAAAGAGTGGGGAAGCCTTGGAACAGGCTGTCCAGGGAGACGGTGGAGGCACCATCCCTGGAGGGGTTCAACAAAAGGGTAGTCATGGTTTTAAGGATATGAGGTAGTAGTTGGGGGTTGTAGGGCTGATTGTTGGACTTGATGATCTTGAACCTTGATGATTCTATGACTATTCTGTGATTCCATCTCAGTGCAGCCACACTTAGAGGGATAGAGAACCTGGTTTTCTTTCAGCCCAACCTTCCCTTCAGGCATCACTCTTCCCTTCCCAAGGCAGCCATCCTCACTCTAATCCATCACTACTCTCTCCATATTCCACAATCCCAAGAAGAAATGCAGAGTAGGGTACTGCGTAAAAATATCCTTCCTCATAAAATCCATGTGATAGCAAAGATGTGGCTTTGCTCCTTCTCACCCCAGATGCAGCAGTACCTTCAGGATCCCTGGAGTCTGCTCACTTCTGAGTATCACTGCTCTTCACATCTGTTTCGGATTGGTTTATGTGGATGGGATTTAATAACAAATATGTTCTCCATTAATGCGAGCCCTTGCCGTGCCTACATTCACTAACAGGCTTATGTGTTTGCTGATCAGATCAGATGTTTTCTGCGGTTTGTTTGTCAGATTGTCTGGTCGCTTTATTCTAGGAAATCAGGTCTGAAATGTGTAGGGAGTAGCACAGAGTCAGCAGCACCAGGGGGTTCCATGAAAGCAAAACCAGTCAGCCCCACTTCTCCTGGTTTGGGAGGCTCCTGGCCTGAGGCACAGAGTTGTAGGGTCAGGACACACAGATAGGCCAAAACACCCTTTAGCAGCCTGTGGGAGGTACCTGTTCTGCATTCCATCGCACTGCTGTGAGGCACTGGCCATGCAGCAAAGGGCTCTTGTGCGCCTTTGGGACTCAGAGGAGGACTTCAATGGTGAGGAAATACAGCTGAAAAACTCATTCATACAGGTGGGTGTTTGAGGATGTCAGCTTGACAGGACCAGGAACAGAGGGTGCAGAGTTCTCAGCACTCATGTTTCTTAAAAGGTGACTAAATCACTGAAATAATCCAGATCTAAACCCACTAACACCTACATAAAAGATGTATGAGAAATGCTATGGTTCAGTGAGAGGACCGCAGAACTGCAGATGCTGTGGAAATCACAGGAAAGAAGGAAAAGAAGACACTGAGCTTGTTGGCATTTTTCAGGTGGTGCTTCCAAGCCTGAAGTGACACAGAGTGATGGTTGTTGCTACCAGACAGAGGTTAGGATATAAGGCTGAGCCTTAGGTCGATATAGCCCAGGAACATTCAAAATAAAAAGGAAGCCAGAGATGGGAAAATCAGCAACCCCGCAGTAGGACCAGAAACTGGTAGGTAGTAAGAGGTGTTGCAAATGCAGTGGCTTCTAGCAAGGCACTTACCAGTGAAGAATAACACACAGACATGGAACTACAGGTGCTACCACACTTCAGTAAAGATAAAATGTCAAAGCTTGTTCTGCTTTCTGGGGAAAATGCTTCACCCCACGGAACATCTCTCCTATGAGGACAGACTGAGAGAGCTGGGACTGTTCAGCCTGGAGAAGAGAAGGCTCCAGGGGGACTTTCTTTTGACCTTCAAGTACCTGAAGGGGGGCTACATGAGGGCAGGGGAAGGTCTATTCCAATAGGACAAGGAGCAACAGGTTCAAGCTGAGAAAGGAGAGATTTAGGCTGGATATTATAAAAAAGTTCTTCAATGTGAGGGTATTTGATGGCTGGAATGGGCTGCCCAGGGAGGTGATGGGAGCTCCATCCCTGGAGTCATTTAAGGTCAGGCTTGGTGAGGCTCTGAGCAACCTAAGGAGGCTGGACTGGATGACCTCTGGAGGTTCCTTCCAGCCTGGAACATTCTAGAATCCTATGATTCTACAGTGCACTAAACTTACAACACCTCCTGCAGGGGTTATTTTAAGAGACACTGTTATCTCCTCTGATAGTCCCTTTTCCTCAGAAATTACTATTTAATTATTTGTTGATTTTCTACTAGGGAGAAAAATCCTAGAAACATGTTTTCTGAAATAAATAGAAATTCTGAATTCTGAATTCTGAAATAGAATAGCTATTTCTTGAAGCATCTGCCCAAAGCCCAGCAATGCACACACAACCCCCAGTACAAAAGCAGGAGAATTCAGACCAAGGCAAAGCCATCAGCTCCCACCTCATACATTCAAGAGGCCCAGAGGAAAACTTACAGCAGGTTAAGACACTGAAATATTGTCTGAAAAAAATGATTTATCTTTTTTTTATTCTTCAGGGTGAAAGTAGTTCCTCCCCCAGACAAGGTGTGCTCAGAGTCAGTCAGTGGTATTCATGGCAGATCCCAGCCCCACTGTTACCTGCAGAGCATGGCCAGGCATTTCTGGTTTGCTTTCTCACAGAAGAGCAGATCTTACACACTGGTTAGAGCTGCTCAGCTTGTGGGTAACCCAGCAGAAGGAACTGGAGTTTCTTGAAGAAGTTCCTCACTTTTCTGTACTTCTGTCTACACAGGGAAGAGCAAATAGACCCAAATTTCCCCCTTCTCACCATCTGAGTTTACCCAAGAACTCATAGCCATCATTCCTTGGACACTGCCTCAGCTACCCATCTCCAGACAGACTTAGCTACATACAGACAGGTTCACTTTCCCTGGCTCAAGCTGTGCTGCTTCCCTATTTCACAGTTCCAAAGGATGCAACTGGAAATCAAGGACAGCTGGTGATCCTCTGCAGACATTGCAGCTGGTAACTTTGTACAGTGCCAGGTGGAGACACAGAGCTGGGTCAGCTCTGCAATAGGGAGCCAGTACTGAAAGTCCCAGTGCTAGGTAGTGTGATATTCATGGATGATCTGGCAGGAGAACTGGACTAGATGATCTTTCAAGGTCCCTTCCAAATCCTAACATTCTGTGATTCTGTGATACTCCCATCACAGCCATGTGCTCAGCAGCAGTGTGGTTCCAAACATGGTCCCCACAGCTAACCATCAAGAGTAGTGCATTGAGGTTGCTGCAGACAGAAGAATGTGCATCACCATCAGGGAGACCTGAAGCCGGCTCCCTCATCCCTAAACCTGGCTCCCTCATCCTTCAATGCCAGGTGGGAGGTTTGACCCTGGGCAGCAGATCCAGGGACAGTCCCTCAGTGCAGTCACACGTGCATATGCAGAGGACGATGAAGTGCTTCTGCCCATGACCCCGAGCGAAATGGCAAGCCCCAGAGGGCTGAGGTACTGCAATACGCACTTAGGTCCATAAATTGTCCTCTGGGTAAGATTTCCAGGCACACGGTCTCATATCTTTCACACTTTTTGAGCAGGCCTATAAATTACCATCAGAGACCCTGTAACTTCAGCCTGATCACTCTATACTCCTGGCGCCTGCTGCATTGTTGTTGTTGTTGTTGTTACAGCTACAGCTCCAAATGGGGATCATGTGATGGACGCCTGGGAAGGGATTTTTCCAACTGCTCCGTGAAGTGGTCATAAGTAGGAAGAAACTGCTGTTTCCTACAACATTTAGCATTATATAGGCCCTCAGCAGTGCCACACTTTACTTCTTCTTTTCTAGCATCCCCCTTTGAGAGTTCTACCCCACTTCATCATCATAAACATGTCAACAATCAGTCCCCATGGAGGGCTCTGCTGTTTGTTCTCTGGCTCACATGGAGAAGGCATGTCCCTGCTCCAGCCCCCAGCACACATTTCTCTACGCTCAAAGGGGATGGAGTTGGAACTTGGCCATCTTGTGGCTCCCGGACCTTGATATTTAAAGAAAAANAGCAAGGAACACGAGCTTGATAAATATGATCAGCTGCCTGGAACGTGCCTGACGCCTCCTGCTGCTGTTGTTGACATCAGAGAGTTGCAGAGCCTGGGAGATGGGAGGAAGTTTTATTGTCTCACTCCTACCAGGAGCACACAATTGCCGCTGCAGCTGCCTGGTGCTACCCTGAGCTTCTCTCAAGCCCCCAGCCTGTCACCAAGAAAACAGGACATCAGTTCTCACCTCTCAACTCTGACTGGAGGTGAGGCTTCCCACTGCCTCTCCCAAAGCAGGGAGGTGCTGCTCAAGGGTGTTGCTGGGTTTAATGGTTTTCTCTAAAGTGGGTCCCATTGGTGGGGCATGGTAGCCCCTGCTGAGAGCTATTTCATGTTTTAGGAAGAAAGAGGATCTAATGTGCAGTCAGCGAGATGCTTTGAATCTGTGTTCCCCCATCTGAGCTTGGTAAGGAAGTTCAAGCTTCCTTCAACTTTGCTAACACAGCAAATTCGTCTAGGAAAGGACCAGGAGTGCACTTCATTAAAAAGGATGGAGAAGAACACAAGCTTTTTGTAGTTAACAGATGTTATCTGAACACTAATTCAAATAATTGTACTGAAAAAAAATAAAACCCCTTTGGGGAAAAGGGCACCTGAAGTAGAGCAGCACTTTAGCAGAGGCACAAGTAATTCTGCAGTGACAAATCATTAACAGAAGTGATGGAGAAACAAATACCTGAGAACATCCCACATGAGTGCCTTTTCAGAGCTTTTTCATCCTTGCATTTTCTTGCAGTGTGCAATCTTTCAGATCCACAGTACTAGGTATAGTACAGAGGGGAATTATTTTACTCCATGTAGAGAGTTTAGGCCCTCTGAAAGGGGCAGGCTGGACAGTTATGAAGGTATAAGGACTCCTATACTCCCAGAGCAAACTTCCCCAGTGCTGTGCTATAAAAGTACGGTGCAATGCTTGGCTGGATGAAGCCTGGTGAAAAAGCTCAGTTTTCATGGCTCATTCAGTCTGGGACTTTACTTCAGGGACAGCCAGCAAGAGCCCTGAATGTGATGACTTTCTTCTGATGTTGGACAAAGTTATTCAGGGATTTGGGCTGAGATTGGAACATCTTACAGGATTTTGAAGTGTCTTCAAAGTGATCACCTGGAGAAGACAGTTTCCAAATCAGCCCCCAAATCTGTCAGCCACATCCTTCCTCACATGAACTTGTAACAGTAATGCATTTGGGAAAGAAAAACATCTATTCAGAAATGTTTGGGGGGGGTTAATAGCTTGTCATTTAGCTATGGCTGCAAGGGAAAGTCTCCTCACCTCGAATTTCAAACTCTTTGGTAAAAAATAGTCAGATCTCTCTTCAAAGTAAAACAATTTTTTTAAGGGAATAAGTTTTTTTTCTACTAAAAGCCTCTTACATTTCGGCAGAAACAACCAGTTGCCCAAGAACACTATGGGGGTTTAATGGTCAGAGTCCTCTTGCAGCAGTGTTCACTCACCCAAGCAGCTCTGGTGTAGGAATGTTAGAGGCACTCACGTGTGAAGCTGGTAAGAGACCTGCAAGCATCTGTATCAACAGACAGAAAGAAAACACAAAATGAAACTGTCCTGAGTAACTCAAGGATTTCTTCTCTCCAAAAATCACTAGAAAACATTTAGTACAAAATACTTCTCCTTCATTGTCCCAGAGACAGATTTAAATAGCACAGTGCTCTGCAAAAGAGCTGCAACAAACCCTAAGCCAGCCAACTGAGGTAAAAGGCTGTGGCTGGGTGTTACTGTAAAGACAACAGCTGCACCATGAGCAACAGACACACCGCTCCATCCACGCACTGCATCATTTTGTAAATGGCAGAAAAGATGGCTTTGTGCACCCTGTTACAGCTCTTCCCCTGGATCTGCGGCACTCTGTGCTCCCCATGTAGGACACTAGGCAAGGAAACAAAAGGCACAGCCACACCCATTGGAGGGCACAGCCCCACACTGCCATCACCAGACTGTTTTGGTACCAGAGAGTGAAACAGGGCCCTTTACAGGTCCCTATCACAGTTGCACAAATGTAGCCCTTCATAACTTCAGTAGTTCTGGCCCCCCAGTGCAGCACCAGCCACATTTCGGGAGTGTTACCAGCTCTCTGTCTCTCACCTCAGTAGTCCCCACAATGATCTCCTGCAGAAGAGACTCAAGCACCTAAGCACACCCACTGCAGCACGTGCATCTAGTTGCATATGCAGTTGGGCATATTCACTACAAAAGGACATTGAGGTGCTGGAGTGTGTCCAGAGAAGGGCAACGGAGCTGAGGAAGGGTCTGGAGCGCAAGTAATGCAGGGAATGTCTGAGTGAACTGGAGGTGTTTAGCATGGACTGAAAAAGGAGGCTCAGAGAAGACCTTTCAGCTCTCTCAACTCCCTGAAAGGAGATTGGAGCAATGTTGGATTCAGTCTTTTCTGCCAAGGAACAAGCAATAGGACAAGAGCAAATGACCTTAAGCTGTGCCACGGAAGACTATGAGGAACAATTTCTTCCCCAAAAGGATTGTCAAGGCCTGGCACAGGCTGCCAGCAGCGGAGTTCCCATCCCTGGAGGGATTGAAAATGTGGTGCTGAAGGATAAGGTTTAGTTGTGACCAGGCAGTTAATAACTGGACTCGAGCTTAAAGGTCTTTTCTTTTTTCCAGCCTAAATTATTCTTCAGAAAACCTCACACTAAGTTACATTGTTCACATATACCTAGTCCCTACATTCTCTTGTGCCCGTCCTGAAACAGTCTTTTCCATCACTGGGAGGCTGAAACAACATAAACTTTCATTTCTGGTAAAATGAGCTATGAATTTGGATTCAGGCTAAACCCTCCATTGTGGTCAAGTTGTTGCTCTTAGATCAACCAAAACAAAGCAGGGTTATTTCCCTAAGTAAAGCTGTGTTCTCTATGTGAGCCATGCATCTGAGCAAAGATGATTAAGAGAAAAGCCTAAAGGAAATGAGTTTGTCAAGATGTTGTGACTCTGCAAAGAATGAAGCTGTGATTCTAAACTGCATCAACTGGAGATCTGCTGCATTGTTCAGACTTTTGCAATCAGAATCACAGAATCATGGAATTATCAAGGGTGGAAAAGCCCTCTGAGCTCATCCAGCCCAGCCCATGGCGTAACACCACATCAGCCAGACCAGGGCACTAAGGGCCACAGCCAGTCTGTCCTTAAACACCTCCAGGGATGGGGACTCCATCACTGCCCTGGGCAGTCCATTCCAGGATCTGATCACCCTTTCCATGAGGAAGGGCTTCCTAACAGCCAACCTAACCCTCTGGTGCAGCTTCAGGCCCTGTCCTCTCGTCCTGTAGCTAGTTGCCTCGGAGGAGTCTGACCTCCACCTGACTGCAATCTCCCTTCAGGGAGTTGTAGAGTGATAAGGTCCCCCCTGAGTCTTCTCCAGCCTAAACAATCCCAGCTCCCTCAGTCTCTCATCATCAGACTTGCCCTCCAGTCCCTTTTCCTCCAGTCCCTTCCACGTCACTGCTCCTCTGGATCCACTTCAGCCCTTCAATCTCTTTCCTGAAGTGTGGGGCCCAGAACTGCCCCCAGTACTCAAAGGAGGCCTCACCAGTGCCCAGTACAGATCTCTACTGCACTTAACAAACATGAGGCAGTTGCCAAACATTTTTATATTGATTGCAGCAAGCAGAGTAGCTCTCAGAAACAACAGCCAACTGCCTCTGGTAAAGTCCAGTGAAACACAGGCACATGCAGCTGCTCTCCTCTGCTTGACAAGGGATAACTCCTGCAAAAGTGGTTCTCCCTCACTAATCCCATCACCAAACCTGAAAAACAGATCCTAGGGTTTATTTTGAAGTAGCTTACCCCAGTTTAACTGCACACCCGTACAAATTGATCCAGATGAAGGGACCCAAACTCCACATCGAAGCTGTCAGCAGGTACACTCCAAGCAAGTGTTCGACAGCCCCACTTGACACATGTCTGGTGTTAGAAGTTTCCAGGCCATAGCTGAGCACGCTCACATGATACTATAAAGGTTTAAGGTCTTACTGGTAAAAGCTCTATTTACTCCCTGGGAGCTCACACACAGGGTCTTATTTTAGTGGTCTGTCAACACAGAGCTTCAGTCTGATGGGGGTTGTGCCATCCCAGGCACATATTAATCAATCACTCACACAGAAGCCATGGCATCTTAATGCAACCATCCTTTAAAAAAATCAATCAGAATTAAATGTAAACCACAAAACCCAGTCAGTGGATGTACTGTTAAGAGGTTTTGATTAAAGCTTTTGAAATTAAAAGGATCAGACTGAGGATCAGAGGAACATACTGCAAAATCATCAAAGAAGACGAGGAGCAGATTTTGTAGCCCTTGCTTTTGAGGGAGATAAATCAGTACATTATATGTTATGTAGCAAAAGAGTTGCAAAACTGTGAATCACAGAAAATGTTCTTCACTGAGCCTGACTTCTTGAAGCCAGTTAGTCCTCTGGTGTCTTCCCTTCAAGGAGCTTCTGGTAGCAGGACAGCAGCCCCAAACAGAGGTTTCTCTCTGGTCATTTGGTCTGAATGTGCCAGTTCAAATAAAAAAAATGGTTTCAAGCTGCACCAGGGGAGGTTCAGGCTGGATGTTGTGGAGAATTTCTTCACCAAAAGTTATCAAACATTGGAAGTGGCTACCCAGGGCAGTGATGGAGTCACAACCCCTGGAGGGATTTAAAAGGCAGATAGATGTAGTGCTGAGGGGCATGGGTTAGGCTGATCTGGAGGTGCTAGGTTGAAATATGGACTTGATGATCTTAAAGGTTTCTTCCAACTAAAGATAACTGTGTGGTTCTCTGACCTTCAGCACCCTACCAGCATGGTGACAAGTAGCCAGATACTGCAGCTCAGCCATTTTTAACTGCTGCAAGGAAAGAAAACTTTGTACAAGGCGGTGTTAACCACTGAGTGAGAGAACTGCTTGTGTTGCCTCACTGCTTGTGAGACGTTTGACTTAGCACTTCTGTGTCATAAAACAACTTGCACTGAATTTCTTAAACAGAATCACAGAATCATAGAATCATCAGGGATCAGAAGAGACCTCAAAAGATCATCTATTCCAATACCCCTGCCACAGCAGGATCACCCAGACCAGGTCCAGGCAGGTTTCAAACATTTCCAGACAAGAAGTCTCTGCAAACCCTCCAGGCAGCCCCCTATAGTGCCCCGTCACCCTCACTGGGAAGAAGTTACAGGACTGGAAGGGACCACAGGATCATCCAGTTCCAAACCCTAGATCAGGCTGGCCAGAGCCTCATCCAGCCTGGCCTTAAACACCTCCAGGGACGGGGCCCCAACCACCTCCCTCGGCAACTCATTCCAGGCTCTCACCACTCTCATGGTGAAGAACTTCCTCCTCACATCAAGTCTAAATCTACCCATCTCCAGCTTTGCTCCATTCCTCCTAGTCCTGTCACTACCTGAGATCCTAAAAAGCCCCTCCCCAGCCGTTTTGTAGCCCCCTTCAGATACTGGAAGGCCACAATAAAGTCACCTTGGAGCATCCTCTTCTCCAGACTGAACAGCCCCAACTCTCTCAGTCTGGCCTCATAGGAGAGGTGCTCCAGCCCTCTGATCATCCTTGTGGCCCTCCTCTGGAGTATGCAGTATGTCCACATCCTTCTTGTAATAACGGCACAGAACTGGATGCAGTACTCCAGGAGGGGTCTCACCAGAGTGGAGTAAAAGGGGAGAATCACCTCCCTAGACCTGCTGGCCACACATCCTGATGCAGCCTAGGATCTTGTTTGCCCTCTGGGCCGCAAGTGCACACTGCTGGCTCATGTTGAACTTTTCACATACCCTTGCCCCAAGGACCTTACACTTGGTCTTGGTAAACCCCATGAGGTTGGCTTGTGCCCACCTCTCCAGCTCTGTCCAGGTCTCTCTGAATGACTTCCCTACCCTCCGGCGTGTCTGCTGCACCACACAGCTTAGTGTTGTCAGCAAACTTGCTGAGGGTGCACTCAATGCCTCTGTCCATGTTACCAACAAAGATGTTGAACAAGACTGGTCCCAGGACTGATCCCTGAGGGACTCTGCTTATCACTGCCCTCCACTTGGGCATGAACCCATTGACAGCCACTCTATGGGTGCAGCCATCAAGCCAGTTCTTAACCCATCTAGTAATCACCCATCAAACCCATGTTCCACCAGCTTGGAGACCCGAATGTGGTGTAGGACAGTGTCAAAGGCTGTGCTTAGGTCCAGGTAAATGAGATCAGTTGCTCGCCCCTCATCCGTTAATGTTGTGACCTGTTCATAGAAGGCCACCAGGTTTATCAGGCAGGATTTGCCCTTGGTGAAGCTATGCTGATTGTACCCAATCACCTCTTCACTATACTCCTGTCTCAGTAGTGCCAGCAGGAGGATCTGCTGAATGATCTTACTGGGCACAAAGGTAAGACTGACTGGCCTGTAGTTCCCCGGCTCCTCCTTCCTACCCTTTTTGAAAATAGGAGTTATGTTTCCCCTTTTCCAGTCAATGGAAATCAGCAATGTGCCATAGCTTGGCTTTTAAAGGAAATCTTAAACACTTAACTCAAATGTTTGTTTCCAATCACACTAAAAATAACTGAAGATCATTAGCCCTGTGGACACCTTAACATGGTAAACTCTCATCCAGCCAACACCACCACTGATACTCTGTTCTTCTACTTATCTGCCAAGCCATCTATGTCTTTCCAAATTTTATCTGGAACATGTCCAGAGGAGCCCACCAAAAGGATGAGAGGGTTGGAGCACCTCTCTTATGAGGGCAGGCTGAGAGAGTTGGGGTGGTTCAGCCTGAGAGGAGAAGACTCCGGAGGGACCTTATAGAAACCTTCTAATCCCTGAAAGGGGCTTATAAAAAGGCTGAGGAAGACTGTTCACATGCACAGGGATGAAGGGTAATGGTTTTACGCTTGAAAAGGGCAGATTTAGGCTGGAGAGGGGGAAAAGGTTCTTTAATCTGAGGGTAGGGGATCCCTGGAACTGGCTTCCCAGAGAGGTAGTAGAGGCCTCATCCCTGGAGCCATTCAAGGTCAGGCTGGATGGGGCTCTGGGCAATCTGGTCTGGTTAGAGATGGCCCTGCTTGTTGTAGGGGGGTGGACTAAATGACCTTTGGGGGTTCCTTCCAACCCAGAACATTCTATGACTATGATTCATATAAAACGTACCCCTTCCTTGGATGTGTAGGTATTAACACTGGGCACTGGATACAACCTTTGCATTGAACCTGTGTGTGCACTACCAGAACTGAGTGCAGAGCACTGGAAGTGCCCTCCAGCAGTTACAGAGTCAGTGATTCCAGCATGGCTGGTGCGGTGAATAGAGTTCTAAATCCAGATGCTAGTTTACAGATGGTCTTTCAGTTCAATTACAGCAAACTTCTCATTTTTAGGCAACCCCAAAGCCACAGAAATTAATCCCTTTGCAATCTGCCTCTGCTAAAGTGAAACCTGGTTAAACACAGTATTGAAGAAGCCATCTGAATTTTTCTGCATTTAAAAGTCATATTTATAAGTGACAGAGCAAAACAAAGCAAAATCAAAACAAAAAATATGTTCTCTGCTGAGAATTTATGTGGCAATGTTTGCCCCGGAGTGTGTTTTTATAGCCTGGTTATAAACCCCTGGAAACAGAGGGGTGCATAATGGAAACACTGACAGATCCTTACCTAGAACATTACAAATGAACATCCCATAAAAATGACTCATTACAGATATTGTAAAACTCAGCTTAGCTCTCAGGGTCAGCTGCTGGGCTTGGAGTAGGGAGACATACAGTGATAATGGAGAGCTTGGCCTCTGCTCCTGTTGCCTTTGCCTTCCTGCCTATGGGGAGCTTCTACTTTTGACTTTTATTTAATAGCCAAAACCATTAGGAAACACTTTATTATGCTGTGAATTTAATGGCAAGAGGGTTGTTTGCAAGTTATCTGCAAGAAAAAAACCTGTTCTTGTTCACTGACTGCAGCAAGTCGCCGGCATATGGTCACCCATGAAGTCCTAAACAAATTCCAGCTAGTAGACCTAACCTGTCTACTTCAGATGCAGACTGAGGATGTGTTAGACCATATAGCAAACCCCCAGGCTCCTCTAAATGGCTTTGTCTGGGTTGTGAAGGAGGAAAGGAGGCCCTCAGAGGCTCTGAAGAGCAGCACAAAGGCATAGGGTGAAGAGCTGTGAGCTGTCTGGATTGAGTCTGTCCACATGAGGACACACAGGAATTAGGTGGTATTGCACTGGGGCTGGAGCCCCCAGAAAGAGACTAAAAAAAATGGAGACTTGATGACATTGAGCACTCACACATCAGCAAAGGCAAGGTCATTTGATTTGCTCATTTGGAGAAGTGTAGTTTCTGTATGATTGCAAGCATAGTGCCTATGTTCTGTACCTCAAGAAAGGGGACTGCACCTCATGGAATGGATTGGGCAATAGCTCAGGGCCAGACTATCATTCTAGCATGGTCCTGAGAGTTGATGTGCCCTGGGAGCTTCTGTCTTGCAGGTGCTGAGGAAGAGTTTTACATCCTTTCCACCCATGCCGGAGAAGCTAGTGTCAGCGGGCAAAGTACCAAGTAGCAGGCTCTAAGCTGGGGAGTGATCTCAGAGGAAGACAACCTCCAGCATAACATAACATAATTTGTTTCTGTTCTCCTCTCCTCTGATGGGTAAAAGCCCCCTTGGAAGTGACAGTATCTCTACTGTCCTGAGAAGTTGGCTGGGTGCATCACCTGTATGGTGGACACTGCCTTCAGCACCCGCTTGGGCTGGGCACAGATCCCTCTGGTGCTTGCAGAAACCTGATCCCAAGGTCCCAGTGAGTTAATCTGTATGAGGAACTGGCAGCCGCATCCATTAGGAAATCTAAGTGGAGCCAGTCAACTTTACAAGAGATGGTTGAATTGTTCTTACACTGGAGGGTAATAAATGCCTCAGCAACAACAACAAGGAGACAGACCCTGGCCATGGACACCCCGAAGGCCTAAAGATAAAAGGTTGGATTACACAAAGCAGCCTCTCATTATCCACTCCTTGATACTGGTTGGTAACTGTGTTTTTTAAGGAATCTCTTAATTAGGTTTTACAGTGCATAGGTTAGGCATTTTCCAGCAAGAGCTTTATTGTAATGGGTTGCACATGTTCTCATACTGTACACCAACATGAAACTTAGCTACAGGGCATTTCCTTCCGCTGCTCTTGCTGGGGAGCAGCTTTAACCTCTTTGCAGACACAAAGCCATATTTCACTTCTAAGCGGCCACAGCAGTGCCCCACTCCCAATCACTTGGGTCATTTCAACCCTTAACTGTATAGGGAACTCACAAATATGCTGCAGGGAGCAACCGCGAGGGGGTAGGGGAGAGGTGACACTGAGATGGAAATGATCCAGGAGGTTAGAGACCAACAGTGCCCAGGAGTCTCCCAAGAAGGAGCTCTCATGGTCTTCAGCCATGCAGCACATAGCTGCTGATGGTCACATCACTGATCACTGCTGGACTGGCAGAGGAGTCACGGAACAGTCTGTCTTGGAAGGGATCTTCAGAGCTCATCTAGTCCAACCTCCCTGCAATGAGCAGGGACACAGAATCATCGAATATTTTAATCATTAAAGTTGGAAAAGACCTCCAAGATTATCCAGTCCAATCATCAACCCAACACCACTCTGCCCACTAGGGCCAAATCTCTTCATTCTTTTAACCCCTCCAGGGACAGCAACTCCATCCCCTCCCTAGGCAGCCTGTTCCAACCCCTGATCACTCTGTCAGTCAATATATTTTTCCTGATGTCCAATCTAACCCTCCCCTGGCACAACTTGAAGCCATTTTCTCTTGTACTGAGATCAACCTTCACCTCTCTACAACCTCCCTTCAGGTAACTGTAGAAAGCAGTGAGGTGTCCTCTCAGCCTCCTTTTCTCCAGACTAAACAACCCTAGAATTTACCCCAGATTTTGTGAATTAGCCCAAAACTTTTAAATTTATGACCATCCCCCACTGTTAGAGCAGTGACATTGTAGGAGACGTGGCAGATTCAGATCAAGACAGCTCAACACACAGCTTATAGGGCAGTAGGGGGATGGCTTGCTACAGGATGTTGTAGGAAAAATAAGTTGACATGGGTTCAAAAAGCAAGTGGATGCATTCTTGGAAGAAAAAAATCCTTCAAGGTACCCTACATACCAAGCTAACCACACTGTGCTTGATCTTCCTACAAACATGTTCCACTGTTTGGATAGCAGAGCTACAGAAATAGTTTCTCTGACAAGTCCTCCAAGAAGATGCTGACAAGAAGCTCAGCACAACTCTGCACTGCCTAGTCAGTGTGAGCAAGAAAAGCCTAATTGGGCAGGTCTCTCACACTTCAACCCACAGCAGAGGACACAGCTAAAACAGGTAACACACATGTTCCTCTTAATGCTGCTGTTGAGGGATTAAACCTCAGGCCCACTCGCAGCCAGGAGTGTGACAGCTCTGTGCACACCAGCAGCCTACCTTGCATGACATCTGCCTGTTTCTAGGAACAGGAATTTGCAGCTGTTTTTGCCATGGTACCTGCTCCTGTTTGCACTTGGACCTTTGCAAATCAGGCTATTAGTAAGCTCACAATAGAAGAAAGGAATTTATGTTGACTTTATGCTTTAAGCCTGAATTTGTCCTCAGGGAACAGTAGCATAAAAAACCCCAGCCATTTATTTTTAATAGACGCCAGTGTCATTTCGTAGGTCTGGTGAGCTTAAAGGATTGAGAGATGAATGATATCATCAGGGAAGTAATTTCTTTCTGTACTTATTTCCATTCATCTAAGGAAAAAAAAAATCCCACACAGGACTACAGTACAAGAAGCTCACTGTGATTTGTGCCTGCCCTGAGGATCACAGCCCTCCTTTTTCTGGTGTGCTGTCCCTTCCTCAAGCCACAAAGTTCCCTTCTTGGGCTCTCCCAAGGACAAGTACCTTTGGGCCACCTTTGCCTTCAGCCACATGTGCAGAAATGAATCAAGTGATGGCAGAGATGTCTGCAAAGCCCCACATTCCTCCCTCCCAACAACATGAAGAAGCCCTTCTCAGTGAAGATGGTGTCTGAATTCATCTGCAGCAACAGTCCCCTGGTCCAGGTCAACAGCAGGAAGTAAAGCCTCCCATTCTGGGACGCCTTGGAGTCACCACAGGCCAACCAGAGCATCTCAGCTCGGCTGTGACCTTGTGTGAGCCTTTGCAAATCACACCTGTAGCATGTTTCAGCTTCAAGAGCAGTAGCTGAAAACACTGAACACAACAGGGTTGAGGCAGTGCTGTTAGAAAGAAAAGGTAATGCTTCCATCCTTATTGTCCCATGATGTGTGTGGTTATTCCACTAAGAACTGCAGAAGTGTGGCTTAAGATGGTTAAAGGATAATAAGCTACTTTGTCGTATTATAGTACATTTCAAGCTTCTACAGCACCCAAGAATGGGAAAGGCCACATTTGCCCATTGCTTTTGATTTGTCTCTAGATATTCAACAAGAAAACAAGAGCTCCAGTGGATTCACACAGGAAAAAAACGAGGCAAGTTCAAGCCTTTTTCAAGCAGTTTGGGAAGCCTTGATTTGAGAAAAAAATAGATACAGAATAGATTGATGTATAAACTATCAAGAAATGGGAATCCAAATCTGAGCAACAGCATCAACATAAAAATAGCACCTTCCTGTTGCTTTTTGGTTACTTCTCACCACCAAAGCTGTGGGTGTGATTTCAGTCCCCGGCTCCCTAAAGCGAGAGGAGTGCCTTTGGCTGGATGCTGTAGTGCTGGCTGCAGCTACCCCCACACCTCCTTCTCCTTCACTGCCCGGAGCAGTGAGCATCTTAAGCAACCCAGGTCCCATTGCTTGATGGGCCTGGCCCTGTGGCTACCCTGCAGAACAGTTGCCTGGGCCACGAGCAGGTGCTCACAGCATTGCTCTGAGGGTACCACAACCAAAAGGTATTCTCCCTTTCCTGATGTTGCAAGATCCACTTTTTCCTTAGGAAAGCATTTCCTTGCAGATGATGTGAACAGTAGCCTTCCAGATGAACCAGTGCTTGTTTTATTTTTCTTGTTCTTGAAGAGTGCTTGAACCTGAAAAGTTCAGGTCTAGATTTGGAAGTCTGCCCTCACCCATCTGATGCCACTTATATTTCCATTTACATTTCACTGCCAGCACTGACAGACAATCTATTTCTATCAGGTCTGTTAATTTATTGCTTGAATGAATGATTTTCTACTTAGAAAGGCAACTTCTAAACTCTCTAGCAACAGGACACACTTTAGAATTCTCTGCCTTCTCATGCCCTAGCTGGCCCCAATCTGCGGATTTCTGCCGTGTTTATTTAGGCTTTTCTGAGCATCTCAGCTCACTTCACATCAGCAAAAATATCAGACAGAAAACCTTCAGCAAAGCAATCATACAATCATAGAATGTTTTGGGTGGGAAAGGGCCTCAGTGATCATCTATTTCCAAGCCCCCTGCCATAAGCAGAGACACCTCTCACCAACCTGACCTTGAACACTTCCAATGAACTGTGAATACATTAGTACTCTGGGCAACACCATTGTCTCTCAGACAGCTGATGGGAGCAGAAGACAGTGATTGATTTAAGAGTCTGGATCATGGTGCTGGAGCCATCTTAGCATGGCACAATCCAGCTGCAGGGGAGAAGTCTTGTCACCACTTCACATAGGCTGCTGCTGCAGGATACTGTCAACAAAGTGATGTTCACACATTGAAATTCTTGGATCATCTCACTGTGGTCCCCAGACTGCCCCAGATTTCCACAGTACCATTCCCACCAGTGACAGGGTGGGTTCACAGCCTCACTCCATGTCTGCTGGAATTTCACCACATCCATGTCACAGGGTTGTGAAAACAAGGTTGTGCCTGTTTCATTATTTTATGTAAGGATTTAATGCCTTCCCTTTAAGCCTGGTTAGTTACTACATGTAGGGATGGGAGGGAGAAAACAAATGACTTGACAGAGGCTGCAGAGGGAACAGAGCACATCACAAGCAGCCAGTGCCACTGTTTCGTTGCAGCAGTATCAGGCAATATCTCAGCAGCTTTTTCTGCCTGAATTTTAAATATGAAAAGACCAAGAGGGAAAATAAAAAACCCAACCACCCTCTTGGTGAGTAACTGCCTCGCAGAAAGCTGTCACTTTTTTCTCCAAAAGGACTGAAAAACAGAGGCCTTCAATAGCTTCTTTGTGCCATTTTCTTTTGCAGCTTCCAGCCCAAGACAGCATTTGCTGACCTGTGAGGATATGCTGCCCTCTTTCAGTCTGGGACTCTACAGCTCAGCACTGTCATGGAGACACACCTCCACAGATCTGCAGGATTAACCCACAGAGTCAGAAATCCTCCACTTCCACCAGTCTAGTTTCTCTCAGCAGTTAGGCAGTGGTTTAGGAAGAATTGATTAAGAGCACAAGGCACTAGGATTGTGTTCAAGGAGGCTCTTCCTGGTGTCACATCCTGCCCACTTTGCAATGCTGAACCCCTCCACCACCACACACCAGCTCTCAACACTTCTCCTCATGTTCCTCATCATCCAGCCAATGTCTTCTTCCACACCTAAAGAATCCTATAAAGAACTAGAAAATACACAACAGACACACATAGATACACAGTTAATTAGGGGTTGGAAGGGACCTCCAGGAGTCATCGAGTTCAAACCTCCTGCTCAAGCAGGATTATAGAACCTAAGACAGGCCACACAGGAACGCATCTAGAGGGTCTTAAAATTCTCCAGAGAATGAGATTTCACAACTTCCCTGGGCAGCCTGTTCCAGTGCTCAATAACCCTTACAGTAAAGACATTTTTTCTCACCTTAAGGTGGAACTTCCTGTGCTCCACCTGACACCTATTGCCCCTTGTCCTATCACAGGGTGCAAATAAAAAGGGATTCTCTTTCTTCTTGACACCCAGCCCTCATGGATTTATAGACAGAGATTAAGACCCCTCATAACATTCTCTCCAAGCTGAAATCCTTGCCTATCTTTTACTAAAGTGTCCTGATCTGGGAGCCTCTGTCAGGGATTTGAATGATTTTTGGGGGGACAACAAAGAGAGATGAGGAGAGAGATCTCTGGGAGCCTGCTTTACCCAGGTAAGGGCTGCAAGCCTTTTTCTCCCCTCTGTGCAAGAGAGACAGGTGAGGACTTTCCAGCCCCAGTGGGACTGTGGCTTGTCACACCTGCTACACTTGCAAGGGCCCGGAGATGTCCTCCAGCAATTCCTCTGTGACTGTTTTTATCAGCTGCTGAAGATTAGAGGTACCTTGGAATGGAAACTAAAATGAAAAAGGGAATGGGAAAGTTGCATTTCAAAGAGAGAGCTTGAAAGAAACCTTTGAAGGACCCCATTCAAAGGTTCATGACTTGCTATAACCATTTAAAAAAGATACAAATTCCTGTTTTGATTTGGGATTGGCTCTGACCCCAGCAGGAGAGAAAAGCTGCCTTCTTTGGAGGAACACAGCCCCGGCACAACACAGGAGATGAGTGAGATGCAGCTGATAACATCTTACATTACTTTCAACCTACAAAAGTCCAGAGGTAATAAATACATCAAGGTAAGACCTTCTCTCACATATGCAGGAGTGACTTCTATAAAAACACACGATACTGCACCCAAAAGCTTGTAGGTAGTGAAAAGAGAGTTACATGTGTGCAGGGCTGGCTGTGCAGCAGACATCCTAGTGAAAGACCACAGCCAACATTTACACTATTTACTGCTGAAGTGTTCCCACCCCAGGATTCCAATGTGGCCACCTCTTCCCAGCCAGCTCAGCAGCTACACCAGATTGCCAACTTCAACTGAAGCCAAACAGGGACAAACCTGGGGCACAGCTGGTCTCTGGTGGGGTCTGGTTCTCCTCACTCATTCCAAGCACACACCTTCCTAGCATGGCCATATGAGGGTCACCAGGCTAATAGGGTTGGTAAATTGTTATGAGTGGGTCAAATCAGCTCACAAGCCCAAAATTCTTTGTCTGTCTAATTTCCTGGTACAGTGTTTCCTGATGGGTGTTTTTCATGCTTAGGATTTTCTTTCTCTTGGGAAAAAACCAAACAAACTCCACATTTTATTTCTAGATACACTGAGGAAACAGCTGATCTTATCTAGTCTATTAGAGGTGACTTACAAATAATATCTTTGATGATTCACAGCCTTATAAGAAATGGCTGAGGGAGTTAGGGCTGTTTGGTCTGAAGGAAAAAGGATGAGGAAAAACCTTATTGCTGTCTACAGCTACCCCAAAGGAGGTTGCAAAGAAGCGGGTGTTGGTCTCTTCTTGCAAGGAACAAGTGACAGGCCAAGAGCAAATGACCTCAAGTTGCACCCGGGGAAGTTTGGGTTAGATATGAGGAAAAACTTCTTAATTGAAAGGATCATCAGGCTGTCCAGGGAGGGGGCTGAATCTCCATGTTTAAAGGCCATGTAAACATGGAGCTGAGGGACAGGGTTTAGCAGTGGCCTTGGGACAGCTGGGTTAATGATTGAACACAATGATCTTAAAGGTCTTTTCCAAGCTAAATTACTCTATGTTCCAATGATTTACACAAGCCTTGGCTCAACTAAGCCCTGAGCCCCTGTGTAGCATGAAGAGTCTATTTAATGGGATTCAGCAGGAAGTATTTTTAAGGTTATGCTCAACTCATTTGCTGACACAGGGTCAGGGCTCTTACGCTGCTGCTCTCAGCCCTTTTTTCCTTTTTTTTGCATCATGACACCAGTTTGGTCATATGTCAACCCATATGGGGAGACCTTCCTTCACCTTTTCACTTTCCCTGGCAGCAACCCCTCACTCTGGCTGTTCTTGCAGTTCCTGTAGGCAAACACAGAAGTGCCCCAGGGATACTGGGCAGTGATCCTGCAGGGAGGAGAAGATCAGGATCAAGAAGAGTCTGAGGTTCCCACTCCAGCCTTCAGAGCTAAGGCAGCTGCAGGAGCACACACAGTGCCCAAATGCTGGTGGAAAATTCACATTCAGGGGGTGGGACACACTGCTGGTACCAAGCAGGGGGTGCAGGCTTCCTGAGCAAAGACCCAGCAGCTGGCTGCAGTGGGGAGGAGTGGACAGAGTGCTGCAGCATCAGCATCTCAGGTGGCTGCACTAGGGAACTGGGCAGAAAGCCAGTAAGTCTTGACTTATATTCCTGATGCTGTCATTAATTTCTTCTATGGCCTTGGGCAACTTGTATCATCTGCCAGTTTATTTTTTCCTTAGATAAAGCAAAGAGAACAGTTAACATCATAGATTTATAGAGCTTAAAGTCCTACAAAGAGTCTGGTCTGGCTTCTCTATATCAAAAACCTCTTTCATTTTACTCAGTTGTGCCTGAATCGAGGCCAATTGCTTATGTTTGACCAATATATATCTCCATCTCTTACAGAAGAACAACTTATCTTCATCTAAAACATCAAGAGATGGAGAAAAGCCAGCACTTCCCCTGGTATTTTCCCTCCTGTGATTAATTCCCTTCCCTACTGAGCATTCAAGTTTCATTTCCCATTTGAATGTTTGAGGATTCTTCTCTCAGCCACCCTCCTAACAATGCTTATTTTTTTCCTGCTAAATGACAGTGTTTGCTGTTTCTCTTCGTGGCTTATCCATACTCGTTGCTGGGCTAAGGGCAATACCAGCAAAGATAATTAAAATCTGCCCAGTGCTTTCAAATATTAAGCTCATCTCTAAGGCCCATAATCCTGCTCAGTGTCAGTGGTACCACTGACAAGTACTTGACTTCAGCCTTTCAGGCAGCGTGCAACTGCCAGCAAAAACCAAGAGTGGAAAAGTACTGTCCCTTCAGAAAAAAACAAATGTTGCAGCTTCAGTCTGTCTACTGCCAAGACAAAGGAGATGCATTAAATTGATCTTTTGTAGAGGATTTTGTTTTGCTTCCAAGATTAATATCACAACAAACTGGGAGGCACCGTTTCTTCGGGCACAGTACCCTATCACAGATCCGAGCCCAGATACCCATGCTGAGCTTAATTTCATTAGGCTGAAATTATGTCTGTGGAGGGGAGGACAAACTTTTTCCATCCAGTAGCATGTTATCCAAATAATCTCTCTATCTATGCTTCACAAAGGCTGACCACTTGGCTTCAAAGCCAAGTGACAGCTTCTAAGCTTGATGCTGCTCACCATGGAGCACCAGTGGTGGTCCTCAGAGCTGTCACTGGTGGCCTTGATGGGGCTGCCTGCTCACACAAAAGGAATAGAGACATGAAGGGATGGGAATGATGACCTGGGGTGTCTTGTGAGATGTTTGGAAAGCTCTGACTGGACTCAACTGTTTTCACTGGCTGTAAAAATTTCATCTCAAGTCCTGCAGCTGGGTAATCATAGAATCAGGGAATCATTTAGGCTGAAAAAGACCTTTAGAATCATTGAGTCCAACCATTAACCCAACTGTCCAAAGGCCACTGCTAAATCCTGTCCCTAAGCTCCAAATCTCCATGACTGTTAACCATAGCCAAGTATGGCATTTCAAGCTCCTCCCTGGGCAGCCTGGTGACCATTTTAATAAAATCTTTCCTAATGTCCAACCTTCTCTGAAGATGTTCAAGACCCACTTGGATCTGTTCCTGTGCAACTTGGTCTAGGTGATCCTGCTGTGGCAGGGGGATTAGACTAGATGATCTTTTGAAGTCCCTTCAGATCCTAATGATTCTATGATTCTAAACTTCCCCTGGTGCAACTTGAGGCCCTTTCCTCTTATCTTGTCACTTGTTTCTTGTGACAAGAGAGGAACACCCACCTCTCTACACCCTCCTTTCAGGCAGCCATAAACAGCAATAAGGTCTCCCCTCATCCTCCTTTTCTTCAGACCAAATAACCCCAGCTGCCTCAGCCACTCCTCACAAGGTTTGGTCTCCAGACCCTTCACCAGCCTTGGTTCCTTTCTCTGGACCCACTCCAGCATCTTAAATGTCCTTCTTGTATTGAGGTGTCCAATGCTAAATCTGGTACAGGACACCTAGCCAGGGTTCAGGCTTATGGGGAAGGTGACTTCTTGATTCCTTTCACCAGAAGGGCACTCTTTACCCCCAAAGCAGAAACACTGCAGTTTGTATGCTGACTTTTCACCCTAGGACCATGCCTGGTTGTCACCAGCAATGGCAACCCTCTGTGGCACTTCTTGCCCTCACATAAAGTGACAATCTCTTTCCCAAACACACCAGTCCCAGACATTGCTGTTCTTCCCTTGCTGTTGTGAACCATTACATGTCTTCGCCAGCCACAAATACTACACAGTATTTGTTCCTCAGCAGAAGGACTAAACCTCCTTATTTGTAAAATCTGCTCAGAAGGAGCAGCAGAGTGTAATGTACACGCATTGATCCAACACTCCTTAGAAAAACAAAGAGGTCCTGGTTTGTTTTACACAGCAATTAACAGACTGAAACAAGCCAAATCATCAGGTGGTGGTATTCTCTGCCCAATAAACTACACCAGCAAAAGAAACCTCTTGGCTCCAATAACTGTGTTTCCACTGTAGGTTGCCAGTCCGGTGATACCTGTATTGTCAGCATGTTCCTCCTGCTGGAGAGGAAAGACCTGATTTTGAATTCTCTGAAGTTTTTACCTGGGATAGAAGAATCCAACTATTCAATGTCAAAGAGATATTCAATGTCACTGTCAATACCCAAGACACAGTGTGGTGAGGGGGAGAACTTTGGATGCTCTGAGCCAGAGGCTGCTCCATCTGAGAGAACATTCCAGCTTGACTTGTGTCCTCCCAACTGCAAAGTGACTGTTTTGCAGACATGATCCTTAGTTGCAAATGTCTGCTTCATGTTGGGGTTTAGAGCTGAATATTAAGGGTTTGGGTCCTACCTTTTGTATACAGAATGGGTTGTGAAACCTAAGGTCCTCACTAAACCATGATGTGGGGGTGGGATGGAGCAAAGTGTTTCTTTAAACCTAGAATCCATGAAGTCTCTCTGGTTTTACCTGGAGGCTGCAGAATGGACAAATTCAAGACTGCAGATTTCACCTTTCTCTCCTACTGCTAGCAAGTCTAATGTTTTCATTATGTGAGCCCAATGTACATCCACAGGCTGGCTTCCACATGCTCTAATTATGTGGCCAACTGCAACACAGCCAGAGTCAAAGCTAGATCTGTCTTACAGGGAAGGTTAATCTGAACCACTCTATGCCAGGTACATACTACTATTTGCTGCAAATGGGCAACTCCTGGGATAAGAGCCATCCCTCTCCCCTACCCTTTTCTGCTGCCTTGGGGAAGTAACCTGTAAGAAGCCTTAGGCATGACAGTCTGAAACCCCCTCCATCCTTCCTGCTCTGACCACTTCACTCCTCTTTAACACTAGGGGTGATTTCAGTTCTCTGTTTATTGGGGCTTTGAGGCTGTGGCCAGGGCCCCTTCCTTTGCATCCTCTGGAGCTCTCAGTCCCACCTTTTCCTTCTTGCAGAATTGCATTGGCTCGCTGCCCTCACTAATCCTTGGATGCAGGGGACTGTTTGTTGGGCTTTTATTCCTTAAGCAACCCACAGAAACCAGCCTGCAAGGGGCTTTGTGTTGCTGTGGAACAAATTCCACAGGCAAGGTGTAAAAGTAATTAAGGTGTTGGGCTTCAGCTTTGTGGCAATGCAATCACCAAGCTGTCCCCAGGCAGCCACCTGCACAATGAAAGCTCAGTGAGTGTGGGGAATCTCACATCAGTGGTTTTCAGAAAGCCACATCGTGTCTTGCTCCAGCTCTCAGGGGGCCAAGAGATAAACAGCTCTGCCCCAAGGAATTTCCTTCCTCCGAAGGTGGGAACTGGCCAAGAGCAGCCACAACCTCTCATCCTCTGATGACATCAGCTTCCTCAGACATGGGGAGAGGGAACTTCAAAGGGGGAGTTAGGGGAAAAAGCCCTCCTGTGACAGGCAAGAAGATCTGGTTTCTGGCCTGAAGGCCATGTGGCAGAGCCCTATTGTCAGAGGTTCACTCCAGTATGCCCCAAGGAGACAATGAGAAGGGAAAGGAAAGCTTTAGCATGGCACAGGCAGCCATGCAAGAGCAGCTGCAGGGCTGTGACTAGCAAGAAGCTGCTGTTGCAGTTACTCTAGCCAAATGGTCCCAACATAGCCTAAACTCTGCTGATACCTAAGCTAACACAAGGACTTGTCTTGCCGGAAGACTACCAGTTTCCTGGGGCTTGTGCCATAGAATCACAGAATCATTAAAGTTTGAAGAGGCCTACAAGATCATCCAGTCCAACCATCAACCCAGTTCCACCTTGTCCACTAAACCTTGTCTCTCAGGGACACATCTACTTGTTTGTTAACCCCTCCATGGATGGCAACACCTCCTTTCTCCCCAGGCAACCTGTTCCAACCCCTGACCACTCTGTCAATCAAGAATTTTTTCCTCATACCTAATCTAACCCTGCCAACTCTCGAGGCTGTTTCCTCTTGTTCCATCACTGGTGACCTGGTAGAACAGGCTGACCCTCACCTCTCTACAACCTCCTTTCAGGTAGCTGTAAAGAGCAATAGGGTCTCCTGTGCTGAGTTCTCCATGAACTTTCAGCTAGCAAATCCAGATCTCTGTTTAATGATGTTACAGGCACTCTCTTCTCCCTCTAGCCTCTTCTGCTTCTACCCCTAAACCTTTTCAGTCCCCAGCCCTACCCTAAGTGTTGTTGAAAGCTGGCCAAGAACTTCCTGGGGGAAGAGGAAAGAAAAGGGCCTGGCAGGCAGACACGGTGACACTCTGTTCACATTAGCTTCATTTCCTTAGGAAACCAGGCTAAAAATAATAATCAAAAATGCTGGGCAACCGCCTTTAACTCAACATTTCTCACTAGACAGGAAGAAAGGAAGGAATTAGCAGGCTGTAGGCTCTATTTCAAGGTTTGTCTACATGATTTGAAGCATAGAAATTAGAAATGAAATTAAAAAGATATATTAGGTTGTCTCACCCCTCCCTGGGGCACCAAACCTGTAGCTGTTTCCCTTAGAATATTTTTTCATGAAGCGTGGAGCTTGGTTTCAAATGATCCAAGCGATGGAGCTTCCATCAGTTTTCAACAGGGAGCCATTCCTTTGCTTATATATCTTTCCTTTTTCTTGTTTCATAAAAACAAGTTCAATCTTTTTACCTATTGAGTACGTTTCATCTCATTATTCCTAGCACACCTCTTAATTATTTTATAAACCCACTAGAGGACAAAGGCAAACAGAAGTGTCTACACATGCCACCAACATACTTCAAATAGCACTGCAGGGTTCATTTTACCCTCTTATTCGACACATCTTAATGGTTTTAGCTGGGGATTTTCTAAAAAAAGTAACTTCAGTTGTAACTTCTAGGTTGGGGGTTTTTTTCAGCCTGAGTTTTTTGATCTTCCCCACCTGGCCCTGTTTCAGCCAACCCACTCCAAATATCTTCTAGGGGTTGTTCTCATTCCTCTTGAGTTTTTCACTTTAGTTTTACAAAATTAATTATTATTAAAAAAGAAGGGTTGTTTTAAGATTACATAAAAACACCCCTTTTTTCCTTAATCATACAGCTTCTTCTATGCTACAATAGACTGTTGCTTTTCAGCAGAGGGGATTCTGGAGCTCTAGTGACATTTACCTCATGATTCTACACATTAACCCTCAAGGGGTGAGGCTCACAGCCTGTAAGCTGGCCATCAGTGCCAGACCCAATTATTAATTGCTGAGATTTAGGCATAGAAGAAACCACTTTGCTGCCTGCACAGTGTGCCAAGACCACATTTCTCCCCAACACTGACCATCGCTCACATGGTCTGAAGATATTTGGTCATCTAGTGACAGGACAAGAGGGATGGTTTCAAGCTAATGAAAGGTTAAAGGGATGGTTTCAAGCTAAGAGGGGTCGTTTCAATCAGATCTTAGGATGAAATTCCTCCCTGTGAGAGTGCTGAGGCACTGGAAAATGTTGCCCCTGGAGGCTGTGGCTGCTCCATCCCTAGAAGTGCTCAAGACCAGGTTGGATGGGGCTAAGACTAACTTGATCTGGTGAGAGGTGTCCCTGCCCATGGCAGGTCCCATCCAACCCAAGCCATTCTATTTCTGTGAAACCCATCAGTAGTATGACAGCATCATCTGCCACCCCCCACTCCTGCCAGACAGCAGGGGCAGCAGGCGAACCTCTACACATGGCAGACTGGGCACTGCCAAAGGTATGGAGGGTGTTAAGACCTACCATGGGGAATTAGGATGTGGACAAATTATTTACATAGCTGCAGGATAGCAAGGTAAACTAACTTCTTCTAGTCAAGCTAAGTGCTTGAGGGGGTCTGAAACTGACACCAAAAGTCCAGCCACTGACCCAGAACAAGATTGAGAAGGTACCTCAAGATAAATTACTGCTGTCAAGTAGACTTGGCAGAGAAATGTAAATCTTTCTGCTCCTTTGCAGCATGAAACATGAAAAACCACGGCGTGGTACAAATAAATTCAGCTTCTGCACCCTAAGCACAAATATACAGTTTTTGACAGAATTACCCCCATTTTAATACATCTCTTCCCCATTCAAAAGAAGACATGAAGATGTACGAGTAGAACATGCTCTTGGCCACACTGAACTTGTCAGGGGCCAGTTTCAGAGAATTCTACAAAAAAAAAGATTCCCCATCTCAACATCATCTGACTCAGAAGAGGGGCTGGTTTCTGCTATTCCCGCACCTCTCTGATGGAGGGCAGCACAGCCACAGTGGCCAGCAAACACACTGAGAACATGTACATGGATTTGGGATTCAGCCCTCAGCAACTCCTAGGTTCTTCAGAAACTTCTTCACAGTGAGCGTAACAGCATTGGAACAGGCTGCCCAAGGGGGGTGTGGAGTCTCCTTCTCTGGAGACATTCAAGACCCACTTGCATGTGTTCCTGTGCAACTTGGTCTACATGATCCTGCTGTGACAGGGGGATTGGACTATATGATCTTTCGAGGTCCCTTCCAATTCCTAATGATTCCATGATTCCTCTTGCACCTTGCGACTGCACAAGAGGCACCACAGCATCACTCTTTCTGTTCCTGATTCCCCACAGTAACTGGGATCCGCTGGGAAGACAGAGAAAGGCTGGCTACATCAATGCAATAGAGGCACATGCTGTGAATATTTCCCAGAAGGTTTGTGGGCATTAAGGTGTCTGAAACCCTGCAGTCCTTAAGTCCCACAGGTCCACACTCATTCTTCATGCACACATCTGACCCACAACTAATTCCACTGTTGTCCTGTTTCTCCAAGACTAATGCCACTCACAGTTTCCATAAAGCCAAGAAGCAGATTCAAGGCCATATTAGGCATCATTAGAGGGTGCTGAACTGGGGGTTCCAAAAAGTCTGAGTGCTTTCCTGTGCACTGATGGCTGTGACTGAGTCAGCCTTGCTCTCTGCTGTTGTCTGCTGAGTCACATTACGTCAAAGCATCACAAGGAGGAGGAAGAAGTGGGGAGCACAGCCAGGAAAGAATGTGTGGCAGCAGCAGAGGGCACAGGCTGGACCTCATCCCAGTTCTGATGTTCATGTTACTGGTGGGAAAAGAACTCTGAAAACACAACTTTCGTCAGGGTCAGGCAGTGACAAGAGAGAGGACCATAGTGCTCAAACCCAAACAGGATACTGTCACACCCCATTCGTGAAGAGAAGGGGGTGACCTAGGTTCATGGATTCACTTGGGGTCAAATGAAGGAGATTTGCAGAACAAGTGTTGGACCAAGAGGAGAGGAAAAACTGTACTTTGGAGAGGGCTTACACCACACATGTGTGGGTGAACAAGGCCTGTGCATTAGACACACTCACACAAGGGTTTGCTTGCCCAAAAACCTAATTGCAAACAAACATCTTTTATATTTGACACCCAAAACAGCTGCTTTCAAGGCTGCTCCACCAGGAGTTAAAGCACCACTAGGTGTTGCAACATGACCCAGGCGTTTCAGATGCTGTACCTTCTGCTCCATCACAGCACACTCTGTTTGCAGCCAAAATGAACAGCGAGGTGCTGAGAGTCTGTTCATCTGCTTATTCAGACCTCAGCACCACTTTTCAGGAGCAATGTGTACATTCAAAAGTTGCCTGAAATAATAAATAACTGTGACAGGTACAGAAACAAAGCCTGCAGCTCTTGGGCTGGTGTTTCTTCCTCCTGAGAGGTTTTTGTTCCCTTGTGTCTGCAGGACAGAACATTCCAGCAATGTTTCAGCACTGATGGGCCCTCAAGCCTCAGCCAGGAGAAAAGTCAGCTTTCTGGCAGCAAACTCTGAGTAGCTCCTGGAACCAAGTGAAGAAAAGAAGAAAACATCAAATACTTGGTTTGCCATATCATGACATCACCATCATCACTCGAGAAAAATGCTTCCCTGGGATGGTCTGTATGACCTGAACCATCAACGCTGCTGGATAACACAGCAGTGTCCTTGCCCCACTGCAGAGAGCTCTGGGATCTCAGTGTGGGCATCAGTGCATGCAGACACAGTTGCCCACAGACTTCAAGAGGGTGCAGATGCAACCCAGAAAACTCCCATCACTGAATTCCCTCTGCAAGATATGAGTCTATCGGTGTTGTCTGTTCATGTTGAGCCTGAACATGCACACAAAGTTGCTGACTACCTTGTGGCCAGCTGTAACTTCAGCCAAGACATCATGCAGACCCTGTAGGGATGGAGAAGGATTTCTGCCCAGAAGGTCTTTGTGCTGTCCACTGCTTTAATGGTGGCCAGAACTGGTATGTGCTGGCATACATTCCCAGGCCTTTACAGAAATTATTCCCTCCAGAAGAAAAAGTTGCTTCAACTGGCATCTGTCACTTAGGTTACAGAGAGAAGTTGTGGCTCTCTGCAAAAACACTGATTCCAAAGAAACACCTGGAATAATTCAAACATGTCTGGGTTAGAACAGACTCTTTCAGGCATAGTTTCATCTCCCTTCTCCTTTCACTTCCCTTCTGCTCCTGTTCCCCCCAACTCTGTTGACATTTGTACGTGCTCTGTAAGTCCATGTATCCATGGTGAAGATTTCATGGTATAGGTAAAGCCAGGATTAACACTAGTCCTTCACACTTTAGCTTCCTTATTTTGGTCTGGTTTTGCTCCCACCAGATTAGGCCTATTGAAACCAGTTTCAGGCTGCATGACAAATAGACTGGTTTAAAGGAAAAGGGTGGGTTTTCAGCCAGAAAGAGGGGCTCTATCTCAGAAGTAAAAACTGTCTGAGAGTGTGTAGAGCTGCTGTGGATCTGAGAACTAAAAATACGTGGAAATTACAGTGAGACAGTCCTACAGTAAGCCTTTCCTCCATACAACTGAAATTCAGATTGAGTTGTCAGAAAGCTCCAGTAAATCATTGAGTTCATGGAAGAGCTGAGTCAAGGGGGCATTTTACTGTCCTGACATGGAATGGAAAATCAGAGCTTCAAAAGCCTTGCAAAGGGATCATCTCAGGGCTTGGGGGGGGGGAGTGTTTGTGTGTGTATAAAACGGCATGGATCAAGTGAAACGTTCATTCTTCATTTAATGCTTCTGACAAGAGCAAAGCAAGATAAAGCTATAAAAAAACAAAAACCCACCCAGATATCATACTTTCCAGGCTTGAAACTACTTGGAAATGTTTTTGGGTCTGGGAGATGACTGAACTGACTGTCCCACATGCAAACACAATCAGGTTAGTCTAGATCACCATTTTCAGACTACAAAAATCCAGCCAGAAAATTTCTGCCTGGATGTTTGACATAATTACATCTGCAAGAGAATATCGAATTAGAGCACGAAGAATAAATCCTGGCAGAGTCCCACCTGAATAAAAATTAATGTTGGAAGCATTAATTCATGAAGACACTGCTGCTTCTGTGGAAGGCCTAGCTCTCATTCCATGACACTGCTAGAAACCCAGGTAAAAATAGGTTCAGTAGGAACAGAACCCTGTGCAAAGATACCCCATCCCTATGCTAAAGAGGGATTACAGATCATTTGCTCTCAGCACTCATATTTTTGGTGATTATCTGGAGTGGAAAGCCCCTGTTTACCACTGTACTTAGCTTCATCCTGGAAGTCGGCAAGAGCACCCAGCACTGAGTGGACATGAGGGATCTTAGTGCTCATACCCCCCCCATCTCTCACACTGGTCCTGAAAAGCCTCAAATAATGTGAGACTAGGCATGCAGACAGGCAGAATAATTCAGAAAGACCATCAGCAATGGCCCTTCCTTAGTGATTCAAGAGGAATTAAATTCAAGAGGAATTTATTCCCTCCAAGAGCTAGTAATTTGCTTGAATATTGGCTCAGAGATGGCAGTATGGGCTTGTCCTTCACAACTGCTTCAAGCATCATATTGGCCTCAACAGTTTCTTTAATAAAATCAGCTTTACATTGGACTTCATCGGCCCTTTATTCTCATTCATTTTTTTATGACTCAATTTAGCAGTTAGTTTCAACAGCAATATGATTTTATTATAGTTGCTAGCAGAAAACGTATCCACCCATTACTGACAGCACATAAATCCTGATGCTGTCTGAGAAACCTACTCACATGTAGGAGTGCTAACATTTCCTATATGTTATATGGCTACTTGTTGATAAGGCTTGTGCTTGACTCAGTGCCATGACCTTTCCAGAGGAAGTATTGTTTCAGTGCATAATATGTCGCAAAGGTAAAGAAATGCAACATTTCCTCACGCTGTGGCATATCCTTGGAGGTGAAGATGATCCATCCATGCGCTGTGCACTCAAGTTGGTTTGAGAATATATTCCTTCAGCAAGGGACTGGCTTTCACAACTCTTCAGGAGTTGTTTTGGTTCTATTTCACAGATCTGATTTCCCTTCCCATGAATATTATAGGTACTGAAATGATGTGCCCTAGAAATGATTGCACCACCTTATCTGCTGGCTGCAGACAGTCATAAGGGGTATGACCTTCCAGAAGACCCAAGTGTTGGTGCTGCAATGTTATTGCATCCATGGTAGTTTCAATAAGAAGTGAACTGAAGGCTGTGATTATACCTTGAGTAAACTTTCCAAGCCATGAGTACAGTACAGGATTATATTGTAGGTCACGAAGTCCCCACCACTAGCTGTGAGCTAGGACTGATGTGGGCAGAGCTGGTCCAGCTCCACAGCTCAGTGAAAGTAGGAGGGCTTTCCTAACACTGATTCTGCACTTACACCTAGGATTGTCATGCTTCAAAGTCCTGAGGATATGGGCAGACATTAGGAAGAACTTCTTTGAAAGGGCCACCAGGCCTTGGAACATGCTGCCCAGGAGGAGGGTTGAATCATCATCCCTGGATGTGTTGAAAAGTCATGCCAATCGGGAACCTAGGGACAGGGTTTAGTGATGGCCTTGGGACAGTTGGGTTAATGGTTGGACTTGATGGTCTTAAAGGTCTTTTCCACTCTAAACTATTGTACAATTCTGTGATTCTGTGGTTTAGCAGTGGGCTCTGTACAGTTAGGTTAATGCTTGGACTTGAAGATCTTAAAGGCCTTTTCTAACCAAAAGGATTTTATGAGTCCATGATTCCAGTTTGGGGATCTACCTGTAGGAAGCACAGATTGTCAAGACACATCTCCATTGCTGTATACCAACAGCAACTACTGCACTAGCTGCTTTATCTAAAGTACTGTATCATTTCACATACCTTGCTGAAGCTCCACACTGCTGTGGTTAGACTGGCATCCACTGTACAAATGCCTGGTTTCCACCTGTATTCACTGCAATAGAAACCAAGTAGATCTATCCAGCTTCAACGACCTGAGAGGCAGATCACTTCTGAACTCAAGAAGAAAGTGAATTATTTTTTTCTGATCTAAGTTAAGAGCTTTTGTAGCATCTGGGTCTTTTGTCAGGATTGACAATGGCATAAACACCATCCTGCCAGCTCTACAAGTGGTAGTGAACAATCCTTCAACAACCTGCTGAACTCTTACAGGCGGAGTGAGATATAAACACCCATATGTATTGCACATTCTCTGGACCTGCTCCACTGCTAGCAAGACCCTGGAACCAGCAAGACAAACTACCTTTATACATCTTCAGTGTCCACAGCACAAACAATAACACATTAAGCATGATCTTGACACTGCTGTCCAAATAAACAGCTATTTATTAACATTCTACGAGGCATTACTCTGAAAAGAAATCAATCAAGCAATAATATCCGGGGGGAGGGGGGAAACAATGCACCCCTCTGCCCCAGAGAACAGCATCTCCCTTTTGCTTAAGACAACATCTGGTGCAGATAACAGCTGCCAAGGGCTAAAGAGGCATAGGGATGGCTGTTGCTTGGTGGTTGCTCAAGTATTTCTGCGAATATTTTCCTTCACTCTGTGGTATCACTGCCAACTCTTCCCTGGGATCCCAAGAGGACAATGCATTCCCTCTCTGTTCTTACTGAGTAAAATGGAATAAAGGCTGAACAGGAGGCCTGCTCTCACAAGTCAAATCTCCACAAAAGGATATTAAAATCTGCTTTTTCTGAGTAAAAACCTTTCCATCTTCAGACGAGGAGGGCTTTACTGCCTTTTGTTCCTGCCACTACGGCAAATGTAAAGATACTAAGGAACCTCTTGAGAAAACCAAGGGAGGAAGCTTGAATGCAAAGTGAATTTCCAAACAAAAAAAATATTTTTAGCCTTGGGGGGAAGCTCTTAGGATTTGACAAACAATACAAGGAAGTTTCAGACACTGATTGCTAGAGAGAGCTAATATCCCCTGCCACTGCCCCACCTAGTCTGGATACAGGAATGCTGCTGCATTCTCAGGCTTCTCACAACCCCAGAGTTATCCACCTTCCCCTCAGCATGGTGCAAAAGTTCAGGGCTTAGGCCGACAGCCATCTGGTTGGCTCAGACATACCACCTCACCCTCCCGCTGGCATAGGTGATTTGAGGTCACAGCATAGCCTTGGTGGGACCATGAGCTCCATGGTGTTGGTGCGGACAAGTGGTGGGATTTCCATTTGCAGTCCCACCAGGTGTAGTGGTAAAGCACTGCTATAAGCATGTATAGGGCTGGAGTCAAAGAGCAAAGCAAGAGTCTTGTGTACCCCATGGACAGAATTATCACTATATCACAGTATCACAGTAATGATGAGGCTGGAAAAGACCTTAAAGATCATCCAGACCAACCAACCAAGTAAAGCTAAACATCTGACATCTAGATCATGCCACTCAGAACCTCATCTAGCCTAACCTTAAACACCTTCAGAGACGGTGACCCAACCACCTCCATGGGCAGCCTGTTCCAAAATCAGATCACTCTTTCAGTAAAAAACCTCTTCCTAATGTCAAGTCTAAACCTCCCACAATGGAGCTTAAGACTATGACCCCCTTGTCCTGTCTCCAGTGTCCAGGGAGAAAAGACCGACCCCCGCCTGACTCTTTTAGATAATTATAGACAGTGATAAGGTCACCCCTGAGCCTCCTCTTTTCCAGGCTAAGCAGACCCAGCTCCATCAACCTCTCCTCGTAGAACTTACCTTCCAGGCCCTTTACCATTCTAGTCGCTCTTCTCTGGACTCGTTCCAGCACCTCAACATCCTTCCCTAAACTGAGGGGCCCAGAATTGAACACAATACTCCAGGTGCGGTCTAAGCAGTACCGAATACAGGGGGAAGATAACCTCCCTCTCCATGCTGGCCACACCATTCTTGATACAGGCCAGGATTCCATTAGCCCTCTTGGCTGCCTGAGCACATTGTTGACTCATGCTAAGTTTACTGTCCACCAAAACCCCCAAGTCTCTTTCTACCTGAGTACTCTCCCAGCCTATAGTTCTGCCTGGGGTTGTTATAACCAAAATGCACAGTCCGACACTTAGACTTGTTGAAACACATCCTATTGGAGTCTGCCCATCTCTCCAGTCTGTCCAAGTCCCTCTGCAGGGCCCTCCTACCCTCCAACAAATCGACATGGGCTCCAAGCTTGGTGTCATCTGCAAATCTGCTCATGATGGATTCCAACCCATCGTCAATATCATCAATGAGGATGTTGAACAGGACAGGACCTAACAACAACCCTTGGGGGACACCACTAGTAACGGGTCGCCAACTAGATGCAGCACCATTTACCACCACTCTCTGGGCTCATCCATCCAACCAGTTCCTGATCCAGCACAGAATATTCCTGTGAAAGCCCCTTGTTGCCGTCTTAGCTAGGAGTATATCATGGGAGACCGTGTCAAATGCCTTACTGAAATCTAGGTAAACCACGTCCACAGCCTTCCTCTCATCAACCAGTCTAGTCACTTGATCATAAAAGATCATGTTAGTCAGGCAAGACCTACCCTGTCTAAACCCATGTTGACTGGGCTTAATCTCTTGGCCATCACTCAGTTGTTGCATGATAGCACTCAGCACTAACCATTCCATAACTTTGCCCGGAACTGAGGTGAGGCTAACAAGTCTATAGTTACCTGGATCATCCTTCCATCCTTTCTTGTAAATTAAGACAGAGCGGCTGAGTAACAGTAGAAGGAATAAGTGAATGGCCTTGGACAACCCACAAAGGACCTTCCTAAATACTGAGCAAAATGCCCAGCTGTGCTTCTGCCCTTCATACATTGCTGGACTCCAGGACACCATCTGCAGTTGTCAGTGGAGTTAACTGTGGTGTGTAGCGGCTCTGGGAGGGTCTGGCTGTAGGTGCAGGACACATAGTAAGTCTTTGGCAATCCCTACTGACTCTTGGTTTCTTCTTACTAGTTCAGCTTTCCAAGCACACCCTGTCATCCCCGCCCTCCCTCCTCCCCGCAAAACAAGCCATTTTCAGGCAGTTATCAAGGTGCAGATTGTGTGGAGCAGAAAGCTTTTACAGAGTTTTTCTAGCCTACTCCTTGTTCTAGCTTCATTCACTCATTTGCAACTAAAGTAATAGGAATCCAAGTGGCCAAGACCAGTCCCTCTTCTGAGATCAGTTAAATAAGGCTGCACACAAAGGACACTACTTCCCAGATCTTTCTACTGCCCAGACACCTCAACCACTGTTCAGAGAACAGAAGACCCTGGATAGGTGATTAGATGGAACAGACATTTGTGCTTTGGCTGTGAGCTTACAAACACTTTAAGCAAGACTTTGATGGACAGAGTCTACCAGAAACTGGATGCAAGGTGAAACTACCAAACTCGAAGCTATCCAGGGTTGCTCAAGTCCTTATCTGGCCCTGTTCTCTATCCAGACTCACAAGAAGTCAGCCAGGAACTTTTTGTGGATCTGCTAGTGGAAGTGAAGGGCATTTATCACATTGCAACAAGCCAAGCCTCCCACAGCAAAGTGCTCTTCCAGGAATAAAGTCCAACTTTGTGCTGGGTTGCAACAGCAAGAGCACAGCCAGCAGGTTGAAGGAAATGGTTCTGCATTCAGCACTTGTGAGCCTGTATTTGAGTACTGCCTCCAGCCTGGGGTCTCCAGGATATGACCCTAACTAAGGGGAGTGAGACACCGAGTGTGGCTTCTCTCATCAAGATGGTCTGGGGCCACAGTACATGGTGTGAGAGGAAGGAACTGGACTAGTTCAGGCTGAGGCAGAGGCAGTGATGAGGAATTACAGCTTCAAGTAATGGTACGCAGAAATCTTATATAATTCTCCAGTGAGACGTACCCATCTACACCCACCAAGCACTCAACTCCCTTTGACCTGCTTAGGGACACTAGAAGACGCAGGTCGGAACACCTGTTCATGTTTTCAAACACCACTGAAACACTTGGTGGGCTTTCAGAGAAAGTCACCTTGAATTTTGGATTCAGAGCTCCTTTCCAAACTTTTTCAAGTCCCTTGATTGCAATGATACTTTGTCCTTGTCTTGCTAAATATCCCCCAGGCAAAGGACAAGAGCTGTGGATTGTTGCTTCTTTCTAAATGATTTCCACATGTTGTTTAGTGGGGTGGGAGGTACTTGCTGACAACAGAGTTTATTTCTGGTTTCAATGCAGGTTAGTCTGTATCTGCAAAGGGTTAAAGATTAGCTGATGGAAAACACTGAAGAGGTTCTGATAGCAGAACCTACACAAACAGTGGGATCAGGCTCATAACACTGCTGGTTACACATTGCAAATCACCAGCTTTATCTCAGCCAACACCAGCCTCATGCCCTGCAAATTTCCGCTTCTGGGCTGCACTGGCTCCTGCAATAACTCACCTGTCACTCCCAGGACTACTTTGGGATCTCCTTCTGCCACCCACCAGCTGACAAGTCTGTACAATGCCCCCCAAACCTCTTCCCACTGACACCATACAAATCAGAGGAATGTTCTGTCTCAGGGCAGGGGTCCATCACAGCCAGAATGTTTAATGGAATATGTGCACTGACCATGAGACACTTGGCTGCAGATTTGTTCAGCTTTTTGAGAAAAGAGATTGCTTGCAGGGGCACCATGACTAAGCTCCTGAGTGTGCTACAGAGTGGTGCACAGCTGTAGGCAAACACAAAGGTTTTGCAGCCTAAATATAGAAATACACTGTGAAAGACAAGACACTTGCTGCTTCCTCCTGAGCCCATGGGTCTGGAATATGGCACTGGACTAAGACCCAGTGATGCTCCTCGTGTAGCTCCTGGCAAAACCATCTCTGCACATCCAGGACCAGCTTTGCACCTAGGGGAGCCCAGATGTGGGCACAGGTCGCCCACAGCAAGAAAAATCTCTTGAAGTGGCTGGGAGTTTTACCAAAGCTGAAGTCAAAACTGGAGAGGAAAACTCCCTTTCACTGTGTCTTATGCTTGAACACTGGGATTACAGCTCACTCCTCTGCTTCTAACCAAAATAACAGTGTCACAGCCGTAATTCAATGCAGCCAGTGTTAGTGCTGAGGCTATGGGGAAAGCTGGTGTTATTGTGTGCACAGGCTTCACCTTTGGGATGAAACGGCCCTGTTTCCTTCCACTGACAGTCCAAACTGACTCCTTCTCATCTTCTTCCAAAGATGGGCACAGCTAATGTTTCAAATACAAAGCAGCCTAGTGGCATTGACATCAGTGGGGAAATCCTGACCCAACAGCACTACACCGGTTTGTAGTGGTTCATTAAGCTGAGGATGCAGAGCCCCTCTAACACAGAAATGACATCTCACATGACAGTATTTGCTTCTTAACCCAAACAACACCTCCAGAATTCATGGGTCTGTGCCTAGAGATAGTTTCAAATTAGAGAAGGGCAGATTGAAATTGGCTATTAGGAAGAAGTTCTTTAGCAGGAGGATTGTTGAACACTGGAACTGGTTGCCCCGGGAAGGAGTTGAGGCCCCATTCCTGGAGATACTCAGGGTGAGGCGGACAAGGCTCTGGGCAACCTGATCTAGATGAGGATGTCGCAGCCCTTTGGAGGTCCCTTCCAACCTGGCAATTCTATGATTCTATGAAGGTGTCCAGGTGGCAGCAGCCATAACCTCACAGGTAAGGAAGCAGGAATATTTAGGGTGGACCAGGTCCATGGCCTGTCTAGCCCAACATCCTGTGTCAGATGGTGGCCAGCTGCAGATGCGTCAGAGGAAGATGCAAGGGACCCCATGTGAGACAGAAGTCACGCCTCACTGCAGCCTGTCCGCCTTAGGAAAAGATGAAAACATATGATTTTATAACCTTTTGTCAGCCTGTCCCAAGGATGTCACTTCACAAATATTTAGGTCAAATGGGGCACACCCTGTACTGCACAGAAGGAGAAAAGAAGAAAACCCAGGGCTTCAACTCTTGGATGCCATACTCAGTATGCTATATAAGATAAACTAGTGACAGCAATTTGCTCTCACTGTGGGCTGTGGTGTGCTGGCTCAGCCCAGGAGATAGAGGTGGCTTAGGACACAAGTGCAGTGAGTCCTGCAGACTCTGAGCAAGCCATCATTTTCCATCTGACAGACACTGCAGTTAATGAAAGACAAACAAGTACAAAGCTAAGGTAAACCAGGCTTCTCTCCACAAATTTGTTTTAAACTCAGTCCAGTTTTTACAAGGCATCCAAACTGAAAACTTCTCTTTGGCACATGGCAGAGCACCCAAAAAGTCAATGAAAGTCCTCACAAGCATGTTGTAAATGCAAGGACCAGTATAAATGCACGTGGCACATGTCTTCCCCCACTCTGCTCCTGCTCACTGGGGACAGGAGCTAGTAACTTCTGCCAGATCCCCAGCCAGAGCCAAATAAAACAGCCACAGACTGATTTTTATTAAGTCATAATGGGTTTTCTCAGGTATGACTAAAAGTATCACCAAGGCTCATCATTTGCCTGGGACTCTGGTTCGTCATGGCAAAGCAAAAAACTAAACTTACTCAATTTGGGGTAAAAAGCAACAGGACCTTTAACACACCTCACACAAAAAAAGCCCACATAAAAGGACATGCATATAAAGACATGCAGAGATTCATACAATATTATTACATAACTAAGCCAGAACTCCAGTGTCCAAATGGGATGAACCTTCTCGCTTCTGTCTTGGCAGTGCCTGGGACTCTCATCCTGCTTCTGGAAATGAGTCTCCCCTGCCTATTCAGAGCCATGCAATGGAGGACAGATATCCTCAAGCCCACAGAGATTTTGTCCGGGGCTGGCATGAGGGCAGAGATCCAGTCTGGGCTGCAGCTTCCCCAATACTGGAGCACCTGCCTTATGAGGAGAGATTGAGAGATCTGGGACTTTTCAGTTTGGAGAGGAGAAGGTTAAGGAGGGGATAATGCCTGTCTATAAACCCATGAGGGCTAGGTGTCAAGAAGAGACAATCTCTTTTAAATTGTGCCCTGTGATAAGGGGCACTGGGTGTAGGTTGGAGCACAGGAAGTTTCACCTCAACATAAGGAAGAACTTCTTTACTGTGAGGGTGGCAGAGCACTGCCAGGGTTGCCCAGGGAGGTTGTGGAGTCTCCTTCTTTGGAGACTTTAAAGACCCTCTGGATGCATTCCAGTATAATCTGTATTAGGTCCTATGATTCTCCTCAAACAGGGAGATTGGACTCTATGACCCCTGGAGGTCCTTTCCAACCCCTAATGATCTGTGTGTATCTGTGTATATTTGTACTGGTCCCTGCTAGTGCGAACCCCAATCCCTTCAAATGCTGATCTAAGAACTGGGCAGGGCAGAAGCCTGCCCTGGTTCCAAGGCTGGGTGTCTTGGTGACAAGGTAGGACAGAGGCAACAGCAGATGAAAGCTACTGCTGTGCCGTAGCCTGAGGAAGGAATGAGGCAAATCTGTTCAGCAGTTTGGCAAAGAAGGGTCTCCAATGCCCTAGGTGGCACTGGGGTGGAGACATCACATAGCCCTGTGGAGTGGACAAAGACCAGCTCCGAAGCATCCCTGAGAGCAGGCAGCCTTGTTCATGACTCCTTTCCTCCATCAGCTGTTCATGGTTTGTTTTGGTTGTGTTAATTCACCAATTTCTTTCTTGCAGCCCTGTTCCCATTGTTTCCCAGCAGGGCATTGTCATGAGGCCAGTGCTATATTTAGGACAGGATGTCAGCCTGCGCTTACAGCCTCCTTCTTTGAACTGGAGACTTTTACCTTCTATGTTGGCAACAAAGCAATTCAACAGTAAAGTAGAAAAATAAACAAGTGTTTATTTAAGACATGCCTGGCCATATCCAAAGTGTCACCTCTCCCTACCAGCCCTTCCACAGTCCTGGCCAGAAGAGTGTAGGGTTTTTTCATGACATAAACAAAGGATTATTTCCTAAGAAGATTGAGAGTTTCCTTTGGAGGAAAAGAAAAAAAAAAAAAAAAAAAAGAAAGTGGGAAGGAATCTACAGAATAGCCCTTAGGAAGTTGCAGCTCTGGAGGCCCTTTAGTGCCCCACCAGCAGAATGTATTTAAATATAACATAAGCTGCCCAAAGCATGGCCAAAGGAACACCATACCCCAGCAAAGGAACACCTCTGCAGCCAAAGCCAGACGGTGCCAGGCTTCATGCCTCTTGTCAGCATCTGACACCAGGCCTAAGAGGTGCATCTTTGACTTGAGTTGGCTCCATCAAAAGGTTTGATTCTAGAATCATAGAATCTATTGGGTTGGAAGTGACCCCCAAAGCTCATCTAATCCAACTCCCCTACAACAAATAGGGACATCTCTAACTAGAACAGATTGCCTAGAGCCCCATGCAGCCTGACCTTGAATAGCTCCAGGAATGGAGCCTCCAGACTCTCTGTAGGCAGCCTGTTTCAGGGATCCCCCACCCTCAGATGGGAGAATATTTTCCTCATGTCCAGCCTTTCTGCTTGACTACAGTTGAATTTTCATGCACAGCCTTTCTGCTTGTGCTGCAGAGCAGCCTGCAACTCCTCACCCAATGACCACTAGGCTCTCTCTGTGCTCTTATGAACAGGAGATGATCCCAAGAGATTTGCAAGGCTCCAACCTTATTCTCTATTAATTACTTTCTCAAGGCTGCTCTCAGCAAGGTTCCTCACAAATAATTTTGACCTGTTATCTTTTGGACAACCAGAGAGCTGAGATGTTATGCCTTCGTGAACGCCCCCATTCCTAGCTAGATCATGACCATCAGCAATCAACTACAGCAGGTTGGAAAGTGGATTATAAACTTCTTTTCCTCCTCAAAATATTTTTTTTGAGGCAAAACTCAAATGTTTCAAAGCCCAACTGTTGTTCCTGTCTTGTGAGAAAGTTAGCTGCAGCCCACCTACACAAACGAATGTGGTGGGCTACTTTCCACATGACATGCTGTGGTCTCCCCTACCGGTGAAAGGGGAGACACAACAGGGAGATGAATGGCTGGGATTTTTCCAGCCTGGGGAAGATTCTGTGGGGACCTTATAGCTGTCTTCCAATACTTGAATGGAACCTCCAGGAAGGCTGCAGAGGGACTTTTCGCAAGGGGATCTAGTGATAGGACAAGGAGAAGTGGTTTGAAACTGAAGGAGAGGAGGTTCAGACTAGGTCTTAGGAAGAAGTTCTTCAGTGCAAGAGCAGAGAGACTCTGGAATTGATTGCCCAGAATGGTTGTGGTTGCCCCCTCTTGCATGAATGGGAATTTCATGGCACAAATGTTTCATCATGGTTGGGATTACAGTCATAGTTTTGGTTGGGGTAATGTAAATTTTTTTTTTCATATTTTTTCAGATTATTTTCATATATATATATTTATTTTTTTGCCTGGAAGAGACCTTCAAGATCATCAAGTCCAACCTCTTCCTAGTCCTACTATTGACATTAAACTATATTTGCTTCCTGGGCTAAGAGGTACCTCTTTTCCCTTCATCTTCCTGACAAGTAGATCACTTTGTGATAGAGGAATAAACCAAAACTATCTCCTCAGCAGAATGCAGATAGGAGTGTTTGTCTGATGTTAGTTTGGAGTTATCCCCCTGTCACCTCAGTCTCCATTCTATGCTCTACCTGCTCAGGAGTGACATTTTGTGCTCTGGAGTGACACTTTGTGCTCTGGGACACACTGACCTGTCTCCTACATACTTTTTTCCAGAGCACAACCAAGAATCTATTAACTGCATTCAGCTGCAATGAGGAGCCTGAAATAGCTCCGACTATCTGGCAGGAGACTTCTGTTGCAATAACAGGGTTTGGCTGCAGATTTATCTGCCATGGATCCTTCTTCCCATACAGCACAGGGTAGCTGCAACAGGATGTACCCTAGAATGTAATAATATAAGCAGGAAGGGCTGTAATTTGAAGACCTTCACACATCAAGCAAGTAAAACAGTCTCCTCTTTCAGAATGCAACATAATTCTCGCATAAGGGTCCTTTAAAATAATATACAGCACTGCTGAACGGGAGCTGTGGGGGGACTCGCTCTGGTCCTCAGTTGGTTCTCAGATTTAGCTGATAGTTTCACTGTGACTGCTCTAATTCATACAGAGGAGCTCTAAGCTTTCCTTTCAAATGCAGAAAAAGCTGCAGTTTCCCTTGGCTGACACCCAACATGTGAGTCCACCCCTTGATTTCAAATAATCAATGTCCTGGTACCTTGATTCTACTACCAGATGGCAGCAGGTTCTTCTCGTGCCACATCACCCACCCAGGACTCTCCAGGGGACTCTCTCCAGATACCAAAGTTCAAAATTAAGGTAAGTTAGAGCTCTATCAGCTTCAGTAAATGAAAAGGCACATTGGGACAGAAAGGTTGATTTCTTCTTTCATTGTGTGGGATTTGTATTTGTGACTCAATATTAACCCTGGAAAAGGCAGAAAGCCAGCTATTCCATCACTCAGAAGACTTTCTTTAGGAAGGACATAGTAGTCTCAGCCCTGTAAAGTACTGAAAAGCATGCCTCAACATTGCTGACAACATGAAACCGTAGTTCCTGGGTTCTGCCTGTTGGAGATACCTGCGTACCCTGTCGTCTTGAAGTGATGTTCAGTTATCCCACTAAGTGCGGCCTCTGCACACGTGGCCAGACTCAGTATCAGCTTCAGACAGAAAACAGGAGATGTGGGGGGACTTGGACCATCAAGAACTTTCTAGGACTCATCAGAGATGATACTGGGCATGTGACATGGAGGTGAGAGGCAAGAGGAGACCAGCAGAGACAGAGAGAATTCAGAGGGATCTTCTGGGAGTAAACAGGGTAAAATTGGTAATTTCATGATGTGGCCCTCCCAGAACCAAATCCCCTTTGTAGCTACAATTAATGTGTGACCTCCTGGGGTGTGATAGGAGCACAGTGCTTGCCCCCCCTAAGGACCATAGCCCGTTTTGTGTTAGGAACTTATAGATAGGAAACAGAGGTTCTGCGAAGCTGATGATAAGGTCATTGCAGGAGCCTGGGAGTAAGTAAAGAACTGTTAGAGGAGAAACCTGATTTTGAGAGATGGAAAATGTCAGAGGAAAAATATTCCCCACATGGCTCTGTCCACCCCAGAAATCTACCTCACTTTCCAGTTCAACCTGTTTTGACTGATCTCCCCACCATGGGAGCAGTACAATTGGTATTAGACACCCCAGTAAATAAATATACCTGGAAAGGAAAGATGGCTGTGCAAAAATTCCTAAGATTCACACCCAATGGATTGTTCCCTCTTTTTAACCCAGGAAGCGAATGTGTTTTGGGTTTCAGGAGGAAATGAGCAATACGTACCTGCCTACAGAAGAAGCAAAGTAGTTGTGGGTTTTAATATAATTTGGTCAGAATGTACATGTTATTTTTGATCATGTTGTTTTGGGATTTATGTATAAGAGTGAAGGAAAACCACTGTTTTCTTCTTCCCTCTACCCTTTAAAGGTAATGAATCTGTTTTGTCAGCAAGAGCCATAAGCCAAACTTTTAACCTGAGTCACTGCTGCGTTTGTGTTGGACCCCTAGGGTTGTCAAGTTGTCCATGAACCTCCATACCCTTCACCCCAGCACAAATTTCCAGATAGCATAAATTGCTGTCTGTTTGAAAACTGCCATGGATTCACAAACCACACACGCTCTCCAGACCAGAAGCTTGGAAGTCTGCTTTCCCACTAGCGGACCAGGCCCACCTCCAGAGCACATGATTAATCATGGGTTTTAGTAAAATAAAATAGTTTAGCACTTGACTCCATGTTGAGTCTTAATTCTGTTCTCCAAAACACAGTATCACAGTATCACAGTAATGATGAGGCTGGAAAAGACCTTAAAGATCATCCAGTCCAACCTAAAACCAACCAAGTAAACCTAACATCTGACACCTAGATCATGCCACTCAGCACTCATCCAGCCTAACCTTGAACACCTCTAGAGATGGTGACTCAACCACCTCCATGGGCAGCCCATTCCAAAATCAGATCACTCTTTCAGTGAAAAACCTTTTCCTAATGTCGTCTAAACCTCCCTTGACGGAGCTTAAGACTGTGACCCCTTGTCCTGTCTCCAGTGTCCAAGGAGAAAAGTCCGATCCCCGCCTGACTCTTTTAGATAGTTATAGACAGTGATAAGGTCACCCCTGAGCCTCCTTTTTTCCAGGGTAAGCAGACCCAGCTCCATCAACCTCTCCTTGTAGGGCTTACCTTCCAGGCCCTTTACCATTCTAGTTGCTCTTCTCTGGACTCGAGAATATGAATCCTGGTCACAGCTGCCTGTTTGGGTCAGAATTGTGACTCAGCAGGGCGGATCATGACGGGCCCTCACTGATGTTTGCCCCTCCCCACAATTTCCTTCTGTCTTAAGACCTGTCCATTTTAAGGCATCCTACAAAATCTAGGACGTAACAGGAGACCAGAAGGCAAATAATGAAATAATTTAGATCTAAAGGCACAGCAGGACACAGACATGTGCTGAAAGAGCAGATTTAGATTATATCTGAGGCAGAAATTCCTCCCTGTGAGAGTGCTGAGGCACTGGAACAGGTTGCCCAGGGAAGCTGTGGCTGCTCCATCCCTGGAAGTGTTCAAGGCAAAGCTGGATGGGGCTCTGGGAAACCTGGTCTGGAGAGACGTGTCCCTGCACATGGCAGGGGGTTGGAACTGGATGATCTTCAAGGTTCCTTCCAACCCAAAGCCTTCTATGATTCTACTTGCAATTATATTTCCAGGGCAAAATCTAATCCGGTGACCTGGATCTAGTTTTAGAAGGTAGATTTTACAATGCAAAGAGCCTGTTACCTCTTGTCCTGAGGAATCACTGCTGGTCTTCAGAGAGACACAGTACCCAGAAAATGCTCTCTGGACTACATGTCACAGGAGCTATTGAAATCTCCATTACAGCCACCAGGAGACGTAGTCTGCCACAGAGGGACCTCGCAGTAGTCGTTGGCCACCAGCTGAACAGGAGCCACCACTGTGCCCAGGTGGCATGAAAGGCATACTGGTTTGTATCAGCAATAGTGTGGCCAGCAGAACTATAGATATAATTCTCCCCCTGTACTGGGCACTTGTGAAGCCTCTCCTCTAGTACTGGGGGTAGTGCTGAGCCCCTCACTTCAAGAAAGATTGAGGTGCTAGAGCAGGTCCAGAGGAGAGCAACAAGGCTGGGGAAGGGACTAGAGGGGAAGTCTGATGGTGAGAGGCTAAGTGAGTTGGGGGGTAATTTAGACAGGAGAAGACTCAGGGGGGCACCTTATCACTCTCTACAACTACCTGAATGGGAAGTTATGGACAGGTGGGGGATGGGCTCTTCTCCCAGGCAACCAGTGCCAAGATGAGAAGGCAGATCATAGGATCATAGGATCATAGGATGTTAGGGGTTGGAAGGGACCCAAGAGATCATCAAGTCCAACCCCCCTGCCGGAGCAGGACAAAACTATCTAACACAGATCACAGAGGAAAGCATCCAGGCGGGCCTTGAAAGTCCCCAGAGAAGGAGACTCCACGACCTCCCTGGGGAGTCTGTTCCAGTGCTCTGTGACCCTCACAGCAAAGAAGTTCCCCCTTGTGTTGAGGCGGAACCTCCTCTGCTGCAACTTACACCCATTGCTCCTTGTCCTATCACAGGGAGCAAGTGAAAAGAGCCTGTCCCCTCCCTCCTGGCCAGCCTTCAGGTACTTATAAACATTTATCAAATCTCCCCTAAGTCTTCTCTTCTCCAGACTAAAAAGCCCCAAGTCCCTCAGCCTCTCTTCATAAGCCATGCCCTCCTGTCCCCTAATCATCCTCGTAGCCCTCCGCTGGACCCTCTCCAATAGATCCTTGTCCCTCCTAAACTGGGGGGCCCAAAACTGAACACAGTACTCAAGATGAGGCCTCACCAGGGCAGAGTAGAGGGGGAGAAGAACTTCCCTCGATCTGCTGGACACACTCCTCCTAATACACCCCAGGATCCCATTGGCCTTCTTGGCCACCAGGGCACACTGCTGTGCCATGGTCAACCTGTTGTCCACCAGGACCCCCAGGTCCCTCTCCACAGGACTGCTCTCCAGTAGATCACCTCCCAGCCTGTACTGGTGGAGTTTGTTATTCCTCCCCATATGCAGGACTCTGCACTTGTCCCTGTTGAACCTCATCTGGTTTCTCTGTGCCCAGCTCTCCAGTCTGTCCAGGTCTCTCTGGATGGCAGCACAGCCCTCAGACGTATCAGCCAGACCTCCTAGCTTGGTGTCGTCGGCAAACTTGCTGAGTAGACACTCTGTGCCCTCATCAATGTCATTGATGAAGATGTTGAACAAGACCGGTCCCAGCACCGATCCCTGAGGGACACCACTAGTCACAGCTCTCCAGCTGGAGCTGGCACCATTGATCACCAGAGCCTGAAGCTGCACCAGAGGAGGATTAGGAAGCCCTTCTTCATGGAAAGGGTGATCAGGCATTGGAATGGACTGCCCAGGGCAGTGGAGTCCCCATCCCTGGAGGTGCTGAAGGACAGACTGGATGTGGCCCTTAGTGTGCTCGCTTGGCTGATGTGGTGATCTTAGGTCATGGGCTGGACTGGGCTGGGCTGGGCTGGAATGGATGATCACAGAGTCACAGAATTATTAAGGCTGGAAAAGATCTCTGAGATCATCCAGTCTGTCCTTCAGGTAGTTTTAGAAAGTGATAAGGTTCCTTGTGAGTCTCCTCCAAGATAAGCTAACCCAGCTCCCTCAGCCTCTCCTCATCAGACTTTCCCTCTAGTCCCTTCCCCAGCCTTGCTGCTCCTCTGGACCCACTCCACTACCTCAGTATCTTTCTTGAAGCAAGGGGCCCAGAACTACCCCCAGTACTAGTGTGGAGGCCTCACCAGTGCCCAGTACAGGGGGAGAATTATGTCCCTAGTCCTTCTGGCCACACTACTCCTGATACAAGCCAGGATGCCTTTCATGCCACCTGGGTAAAATGGTGGCTCCTGGTCAGCTGGCTGCCAACCAATACTGTGAGTTCCCTCTCTACCAGGCTGCTCTCCAGATACTCATCCCCCCAGTCTGTAGCTCTGCTGGCAGTTATTGTGTCCAAAATACAGGACTCTGCCCTTGGCCCTGTTAGACCTTATCCCATTGGTGTCTGTCAATGGGTCTTTTACAGCCTAAATAATTCTGTGGTCCTGTGATTCTATGACTGCCCAGAGGAGAGCCAGTTCACGTGCTGTAAGCCAGGGAGTCATTACAATATGCTCCCCAGCATCTCTAGCTCTACATTACCAGAAGTTTGCGTCTGCCAGCAGCTGAACTTCCCAGTTGTAGTATTTGTGTCACTGAGAGGGCTGTTACCGGTATTACAGGTCAGAAGATTGTAGACAAGCAGGTTTCACCCATTTTTTAAAATATTTTACAATAAGGGTGGTAAAAAGACTGGCTCAGGTTGCCCAGAGAGGCAGTGGAGGCCCATCCCTCAGAACGTTCAAGGTCAGGCTGGTTGGAGCTCTGAGCAACCTGCTGTAGCTACAGATGAACCTGCTCACTGCAGGGGACTGTACTAGATGAGCTTCAGAGGTCCTTTCCAACCCAATGCATTCTGTGATTCACTTACCTTTAACAGGGACTAAAAAACCCTAATTCTTTGAAGAGTCCAAGCAGCACACACACAGTAACCAAAGCAGAGTAGAAGAGAAAGAACCAATAGCAGCACAGTGCTGCATTTCATTGCCACACACCAACTTTGGAGCAGAGGAACCAAAGCTGTGCAGCAGAAATCAGTCACCATGGGTGCTCCTATTTCAACAAGTGCTTTGGAGAAATTTATGGCTAATCAGGACCGTGACATTATTAACGTGCTCCATACCCAGCCAAGTGCAGACGTGTGCTTGCATCAACTTTTCCTTATCACTATGAAAAGTGATGTGCTGCAGTGTGTCACCCTTCCATAAACAATTCCATGTCCAAGATCCAAAGTGGTGCTGCATCATGTTCTGATGATCTGCGCTTTCCTTATAGGGTGTCAGAGGCAAAGGCAATAATAGCAAACGGGTGACCACAGCCCCTTTGGGCTGGTGAGTTTCCAAGAAGGGGCAAATGTTGATTATTGCTGCATGTTGTTTTGCCAACACAGTGAAGAGTCATCCAAAGTCTAAAGAAGCTAGTGTAAAAAACCTTCCGCTGGCTTCACTGGGCTTTGCATCTGGCCATTAATTATATGAGTTTGTTAGTCAACTTTGTGCCTTTAGGCCCTTAAACTACCACCCCAAATGCTTTGGGGAAAGGTGTGTAGCTAGAAAACATTCTAATTCACAAGTCTTGGGATTCTGGTTTATATTTTTGTTAAGAACATAATTATTAAAAAAGATGGATCAACAAAATGTTTGGTGATTGCCACGGGCCCAGTTTCCTCTTCACTTCTCAAAAAATAAAAGGGGGTTCAGCCATTTCTGTGGTTTTTCCAGACAATTTTCCTGTTTAAAGGTAGGTTTGTTTGGGGTTTGTCCCCGTTTCCACAAGCCCTTGTTTTCCTCCATTCCTCACGCTTGACTGGTCAGCAGATGGTCTTTTCTAGGATGCCTTAGTGAACAGTCTCCATTAAGATGCAGGGAGGGGCTGGAGAAGATATCTGGAGTGGATTCTGCTGCTTTTCTCCCTGCTGATGTAAACACAAGAAGGAAATTCAGAAAAGGAAAGGTAGGCTTTCTCCAGCCACATCCTGCAGCAGCCAGGACCCACCTGGTCCCTAGAGAGCATCAGAAAATGCCAGCATTTTGCAAACTCGTCATCTGCCTCATATGGCCCCTGAACAACACACAAGAGTCAGAACACAGCTTTAGCTATGCTCTAACCCTCACAATGCCAAAGGTCTCCTCCAGGCATAGGCAGAGTAGGCAACTGCTTGGGGCAGGCAGCAGAACCAGATCTCCCTTCCTCCCACCATTAGAGTTTGAACTGGCTGGAGAGGAGGAGATGGAGCCACACCACACCTCCACCTGCTGTTCATGTCCTCAGAACTCAAGGAGTGGTAAGGGGAACAGGGTCAGGCCAGGACTGCAGGCAGGGTGGTTCTGGGAGGACGAGTGCAAAAGTTCCTTGGTGTGCTAACCCCATTTAACTGAACCTATCTGGAAACCACTCCACCACCATCAATAACCTGTGTTTTCTTAAAACAGCCCAAACAAAGTCATTCTTTTTGCCATCCCCTGGCGTTATGGGGTTTATATTTCTTTCTACTCTTTCCTTGATAGGCAAAGGATCTGCACAGGAGCTCCAGAAGCCCTTTGTGGATGATTTCTGAGGATCAATCTGGAGAAAGTAAGAACTCTAGTAGAAAACTTTCTCTTCCCTGGAAGTTTATTCAGCTGTAAATCTCAAAGTTATGTAAGGAAACTATATAAAATTAGAGCACTGGATAAAAATAACTCTAAAAGAAATCTTCATTGCACTATAGCATTTTGAGACCACTTTTGGGGTCTTCTCTGCTTCTTCACCTGCAGGCCTCTGACTGAATGCCAAAGGGAAAAGGTCTCCTAGGATGGCAGCAGTTGGGTTTCATATCCATTTGTGGCCACTTCCCAGGCAGACATTCTCACTGCTTTACTACAGAGCAACACCAAGACTTAAACTCAGGTTCTGACAGTGAGTCAGCACCAAGCTGTCAAACCAAGCTGAAATCTCCAGGAAGCAAAATGTTCTCTCCACATACTTTTTGTACCACTCAGCGTGTTACATAAACTCCCAACGGGTAGAGCAATAGCAAGGGTTTGGAAGACTGTATTTATTACAGCAGTAATTCCAGCATTTAAACATTCTGACAGCTGCTGTAGACAAATATGCAATAAAACTCAAAGCCAATTCCAGGCTAATAGTTAAAGATGGGAGACTGCATGAACGCTTGTGTTCTGGGCCACTTTATGCTTTGTTTTGCATTCAGATGGTACAGAGGGCTGCAGCATCACTTCTCTGCATTCAAGTTAAGCTCAGGTCGTTTAGCTTCATTTTCCAAGCTTGGCTGCTTGAAGCTCTGTCTCCCATTGTTGAGCAAATGGCTGCCATGGTGTAAAACATGAGTGATCCATGACATGCTGCTTGTAGGAACAAAAGATTTGAGCATCCTCAGCTGCTCCAGTTCACATCTCCCATCCTGCTGCTACAACCACCACCTTCATTACAGGCAGGACCACAGAAGCTGAAATCACCACCAGCGTTTGTCTGCCAGGGCCTTTGGGTATCAGCACAATGTACCTATTCATGTTTGGTAGAAATAAGAGTAGCCTGTGTTGCAGAGATCCTGAGCTCCATTCACTGCTGGAATCATAGAAAAATGTAGGTTGAGAGAGACCCCTGGAGGTGATCTAATCCAACCTCCCACTGGAAGCAATGGCAACCTGAAGTTACTGCAATTAACTTATTTCAAACATGAATAATGCCTTACCTGAGACCAAGGGAGAGACTGTATGACTGTCATGTAGATTCCTATTGAGAAGTCACAGGATCCCTTGATAAACAGTCCCATTGATGCCCAAAGCATCTGCTGATGGCAGCAGATGTGTTCAAAGCCTTTGGAGGAAACTGGGGATAATTGTCAACAAGCACCCTGCAAAGCAGTAAGATGGACCCCACACTACAAGGACCCTTACTGGTTTTAGAGGGTGGCATCTGTTTAGTTACATGAGCCAGCTGCATACAGCACTCAGAAAGGAATTCAAATGATTCATCCCTCAGAGAGCTACAAGTGGGACACTACTTCAGCCAGCAGTTGTTCTCAAAGCAATCATGTCCATCAGTATTCACTTTATCCTTCCTGATCTATGAAAACCAAAATGACTGCTGTTTCTGTTCTCATGGGCACACAACACTGAGAGAGAATAGGTGATCTTAGAAGTGTCCAGCTTTTCCCAGCTCCAGCTTGCTTGCCTAGATCAGTTCAATTGGAAGTAATTCAGTTCTCTTCTAATAGCATTGTGATCTGTTCTAAGAGGACCACACCTAAGCATGGTGTTCATGCCCATCTTGACAGTTTCTCTGCAGAACTAAGCAATGTGCTGGCAAATCTGAATCAGGAGTGAATCGTCACCCAAATTCACCTAAACATACTCTAGAAGCCACATCTCGGTTCAAGGCCCTGCCCTTGCAACAAAGCAAGGCCCTGCCCAGGGCCACAAAGCACTGTGGATACCAGTGCCTGCATTGCCAAGTCTCCCAGACAAGTCAAGGTGGATAAAGCAGATAACCTGCTAGGCATGATTCAGGGAATCACAGAATCATTAAGGTGTAAGAGACCTACAAAGTCATCCAGTCTAACCATCAACCCCACCATGACCACTAAACCCTGTTCCCTAGGACCACATCTGCAACTTCCTTGAACATCTCCAGGGACAGTGACTCCACCCCCTCCCTGAGCAGCCTGTTCCAACACCTGAGCATCTGTCAGGAAAGCCATTTTTCCTCATGTCCAATCTTATCCTCCCCTGGCACAGCTTGAGGCCGTTTCCTCTTGTCCTGTTGCTAGTGATACCTCTCTACACCCTCCTTTAAGGTGGCTGTGAAAGGCAATAGGGTCTCAGCAAAATGTCCTTTTCTCCAGATTAAAAAACCCCATTCCCTCAGCCACTCCCTATCAGACCTGTCCTGCAGGCCCTTCACTAAGGAATGACTTGAGGAACTTAGCTCGTGATTGGCCATGCCCACTGAAATTGTGAATCCTCTGAAGGTCTGTGCTGTCTGCAGGAGTATCTAAGGACGCATACAGACGATGTGAACAGAAGTCAGCAGAGTGCCCAAGTGGCCAAGAAGGCCAATGGCATCCTGGCCTGGATCAGGAATAGTGTAACCTACAGGAGTAGGGAGGTGATGCTGCCCCTGTACTCTGCACTCATGACACCGCAACTGCAGTGCTGGGTGCCATTTTGGGTGCCACAGTATCAGAAGGAGGTGCTGGAGTGGAGCAGGAGAAAGACAACTGTTCTCACTGTACAAAATATCTTTCTTATATCAAGATGGCAGGATCACCCTGCCAAAAGGAAGGCCTTTTCCACTCCTTCTGATTTAATATTGACAATCCAAACAATGTGAAGGCTTTCCTCATTTTTCTGCTGCCCTTTCCTTCTGTCCACTTCAAGATTGTGAAGCAAGATACACCCAGGTGCAGATTTCAGCATCAAGTTTAACAAGGTCAGCTCTAACTGCCAGTTATAGCGGGATGATGCAGTCTTTTCCTTAGTCGCAAAGCATGGCACTGGAGATACCCTGTAGGATATATAAAACAATGTCTGCTACAGCAGATTGTTTGGGAAAAGGGCCAGACAAGCCCCACAATTAGTTACATGTTCCAAACGCAGACCCCATTCCTAGTTCAAACTTCTTGTCTGTCACATACACTAAGAATGAGGCTACAATATCCACCCCAGAGAGGGTCTTTGCCTCAGAGCCACACACTATCAATCAGTCTGCTCCCAGTCATGAGGAAAGATGCTTTCCTTCCTTCCACCTTCTCTTTGGACCTTTGCCTTCCCAGTGGGACCATTTTACTGGGTAAAGCAGGAGAGAAGTACACAGAAAGAAACATGTCCATACGTGCATTGAAGAGGAACTGCAAACAAAACAGAATGAAATATCTGAAAGCACTTGGGAATTGTCTGGAAACAGGAGAGAGGAAGAGAAGAAGCTATCATACCTATTACTGCTGCACATGGAGATAGTTTCGAAAAGTTCCTTCTCTCTGTCCTACCTCTCACCCTCTGCTTGCCCACTCCCTTGGGGAGGGGAAAGTAACAAAGGCATCATTACAAAACTAATCACCTTGAAAAGGGTAGAAACCCAATATTTTCCAATCACTGCAAGAGGCAGAAGCGTCTTGGGGAGAAAGTTCAAACAGCTTCTTTTTCTCAATGACTGCTGGAAACAATATGGCAATCATTAGCTTCTCTCTCTCCAGTTGAGGGTAGTGCATGTAATTCACACATGATGAACAACAGACATGAACAGAGGTCCAATAGCAATATTAAGGTTGCCTCTCTTGCCAAGAATTATGCCACTATAAAGCACATGTGCAAACCCATGTGAGCCTGGAAAGGGTTAATGGGCCAGTGGAAGCGTGTTCTCCTTGAAGAGAGGTATGAGGAGGGGCTGGAGCTGAGCTAGAGAACACACTTCTCTCTCACTGCATGACCATCCATGGATATGGCAGGATGTGTTGTCTGAGAGGGTGGACAACTCTCACATCTTCAGTTGAGCCAGCTGCACCATGTGCTCAGCAAAAGTGTCCCAGAATGCATCTGAAAGGACAGACCTGGTGCAGAGGTGCAAGGACCGGACCTGCTTGACCTTTGGGCAGATCCTGAAGCCTCACAAGAATGCTTAGCTTGGTCCTCAGGCCACTGCCCTTTCCTGAGGAACTCCAGGAAACTGGGTCATTTTCTACCCTTATGTAGGTAATATCTATGGTGACAACCAACAACACTTCTGCTCACTTCAGACAGGGTAGATTACCAAACCCACAGCTCCCTTACTCCATGGACCACCAAATACTTGGGACAGCTAGCTGCCAGCTGGCTGCCATAAGCCAGGTCTGTACTCAGAATTATCATTAAACAGAAACATGTCATCCAGCCAGAGCCTCCTGTTCTCTGGCATCAGTGAGATCAACATAAAAACAGGAGCTGCTGTCTGACCTGAAGTGCTTTTTACATCTTCCCAGTGCTGTGTGTTTGCTCTCCATATCAACATTCCATGCCAATGGATTCTTGGTGTCATATCAACCTGGTGCAATAAGCTCTGTAGCATAAAAGCAATTTGATTTTCACCAGAACCCACAGCATCGCACAGGAGGTTATTTTCCACTCTGGCTTCGGCATTGTGTGCTCAGTGACCTTGAACAGGTAGTGTTATCTTTCTTCATTTCTATGTTAAACAGAGATACTGGTACTGACCACCCCTGTAAAGCACTTTAACTTCTACTGATGATAAAAAGACAGGTGCTGACATTGTGCAGCAAGCATTTACTCTCATCTGCTTAAAATCTCTCCCTCCTTCATTTCCATTGAATAACCTCTTTGTTCCTGTGTTATGAAACACTGAGGAGACCCATAACTGCTTACAGAAATTGAAAAGAATAGATGCAGCCTGACTGAGAGCCTTTCTGCAGAGAAGGGCTTGCAGGGGTGAAAACCTGGCTCCACTGACCTCAGTGGAATCGCTGCCAACAGGGTGACTCCTTTATTGCTGATTCACACTATGCGATAGTAAGAGAAGTATTTCAAAACAGCTTCTAATCTGCTTCTCAACAGTTTAGTCATCCCAAAAGCCACTATGAATAAAGATTACTCTTCCCTTTCACCGAATGTATCCCTCGTGTAAAACTTTGCCCAGTTAGCAATTCTTTTGCTGTAGGGTTTTTATTTTGCTGGGTTTATGGTGAAGTTACCACCATCTGTAGCCAAACAACACACTCTGGCCCAGTAACCTTTTGGAAAAATGATAGATGATGTCTGCTACTCATTTCATGTGTGTTTTGCCCAATACGGTCTCCAAGGAAAAGAAGAAGGTGCCAAAACTGCAATAAGAAAGATAACACTGGTAAATGTCAGAGCTCTCTGGTGAGTGCAGAGGTCTCAAAGACTTGAGAATGCTGAACAGATGACTCACTGGGAAGGGTTGCTGCACGTCCTGTTTTTGACAGATGGAACACTAACATTTTTTATCTTGAATCCTACATTTTTATGGTACTATAGTAGCATCTAGAGGCCTTACAAGTGAAGGCGATGGCTTTTGGGTTTGTGTGGGCTAGAAGCTATTGTGCAGGATGAAAGAACTGAATTTAATGTCAAACTTTGAGGCCAGATCTTTGTACGAAGCTGCTTACAGCTAGGGTCTGCTTTACAGAAGAGCACTTTCCTTACAGAAAACACAGATTCTGTTATACACAGACACCAGTTCTCCACAGATCTGCATTTTGCACCTGTTCTCAGAACCTAACTGGGCAATGCAGAGGCTGCACTGTGGACAGATTACAATTATTTCTGTTCAGGCCAGTCCAAAAGCAAAATTGGTGTGTGTTTCTGGCATTGAAAATAAGAAATAATTCACAGAGTCACAGTATCATGATTGAAAAAAAGGCAAGTTAAAAATTAAGCATAATTTCCAAGTGACTAGGCAACACATTCTGGGCTTGAAATGCTGCAATCACAGACTGACTTTCCCTTATTTCAGTCTGCATTTTCAGCCAAAGCCTCTGGTTGAAGGCAAAAGAACATGAACAGCCCTAAACCCCACAGTATTTGCAATTCACTATTCAACAAATAAAGCCACACAGCTCTAATGTAACCATGCTTGTGATGACATTTTCCACATCCCACTCCAGATCTCCATGTCATTTGTCCCACCACAAGCTAATGTAACATCACCTACAGCGGGATGAACAGTTTAGAGTCTGTCACTGTCTGTGAACTAAACCAGACCTGGAGTGAAGTCCTGACCTCAAACAATAGCAGCTTTGCCATTGGTGTAAGTGGGACTGGTTCATTAGCCCAGAATTTCCAACTCAGGCGTTAGAGCCTTGTAACTGTGACAGTTTTAATCTGGAAGCCCTGAGCTCACTACTATCATCTGTGGACATGATTACATTGGGTAGACAGGATAAAGCTGGAGTACTCAGAGTATTTCTGCTCCACTTCTGCTTCCAAATTTGAAGCTGTCACTCAACCACTGCTGTCCAGCCAACTAATTGTTCTTCTGGGAACAAAGTCCTGTGGCTATGGTCTCTCATTTAACGTGATGGTGGAGAAACACAAATTTGCCTGTTCCCCACTCCCCTTCTTATCCAGTTGAAATAATAAATATTTTACTCATGATTTATTGGATTTCATTTTGTTGAAAAGATCCTCCAAACAAATGAAGTTTTAATGGCAACAAACGCCAGCCGCAGCACATTAGAAAATATAAACAGCAGCAGAGACCGTTAAACAAAACTCACTTCGGATACAGCTGACATAGTGCTCAGCAATCTTCACCTCCTGAGGCCAGTGCCCTCGAGGCAGGGTCACACCAAGTCTCCCACTGGAAGAAGAAATCTGTAAGTATCACAGATTTGAGTCATTTGAATGCTGAGGGCTGCAAGAATGACTTCTGAAGTGATCAGTGCAGGTTTTGGGTTATTCAGGACCACAGGCAAGACTTTGGTGAAGGGTTTAATTTATAAGAGGAAGAGAGGAGACAGTCCCCACTCTCTGGTGCCTTCCCACTGCACACTGGTTTTTCCAGCCCAGTCTTGTACTCACCTGACAAACAAGTTGAGAGTCGAGCTCCAACACTGCATGGGGCACCTGCACAGCATCATGAAGAACCCAGTGTGCTTACAGCCTGCATCTATGTCCCTTGAACATCTGTCTTGGCATGGGTAGAGACAAGAGAGTCCTGCTTGCCTGGGTTTATTCTCCAAACATCCCTGGTTACTCCCTCCCTTCTCACATCAGACTTGTCAGCACAAGTGATTGTGCAATCACTCTTAAAGCCAATGCTATCAGAATGACCAGATCCCTCCAACACTTCTAGAATTACTTTTTCTGACTCTTTCTTACAGTGTTAAGAGTGAGTACCCGTGTAGCCATATCTGTCTGCTTGGTGCTGGGGTAGGCACAGATCAGCAAGAGATCAGATGGATGTGTCTGGGAGCCTGTAAGCTCTTCAGTGAGCTACCACAGCATCACCTCAGGAGCAAATGGCCCTAAGCCAGTGCTCTAGTCCCTGTTATGGATTTACATCTATTAATAGCACAGCCAGAAAAGAGTGGTTGGCATACGATAGAATCATGGTTGCTGCCATTGATCATTTAGCTGTGGATTTAACTTGAATTCCCTTATCCTTTCTCCTGATGATGAGACAGGTAAATCACCCTCCCAAGAAATCCTTGTCTATTTATTGCAGCTTTTGAATCTGTAACTGGATCCACTGTAAAGAAAGAATAGAGGAAGAACCTTGGTTCTACACTTCTGCTGAAGTGTAGCTTGCCTGAGAAAGATGCAGGTGAGACATGCATTTATGAAGGTGGTACACAGTTATGGTCCTAGATAGGGCTAGTTGTGCTGAAGAGTCACAGGATAAAAGCTGGGGCTCTATGCTGCATAAGACTGACCAGTAGCTTCTCTTCAGTACATCAACTGAACTTCAGGCTTGTTTGAGGTTCTTATTTTAAACTTTGGGGCTTGTGGAAGGTAACAGACAGACAGAACATTTACCAGGAATCATTTGAGCCAACAGTGGCCTTCTTGAACCTGAGAAGCAGTTTCTAGATCAGAGCAAAGACTCAATCTCAGAAGATTTCGATTGTTCAGTTCCAACCATAGCTCGCTGTGGCCTACAAAGAGACTCTTCTGTATTCACCAAGCTGACACAGCAGTTAATACCCTCAGCACACCCAGACAGACCAATTGCCAAGGGTCTCAGGCTGGGTTCCCTTCACAGCGGTGTGCCACTATGGAAGCTCTTCAAGCCATGGAAGCTTAACTAGGCTGCATAAGAGATGGGAGACTCCTACCTGAGAGATAAACCACTCTATACCTTCACATCAATTACCTCAGAGTTCACCTAGAAGGGAAATAAGAAGAGCTATCCAACAGCACAACTCCCTTCTGTCAAGCTCAGTCCAAGGATGTTTCCTGCTGCATAGATCCTCATTTATCTTCAGTATTTCCTTAAAGCATAAATGCCCTGATGAGTGCACAGCTGGGATTGCCACCTTCTATGCAAACAGGGGAAGCATGGACAAGTAATGTGATCCAGAGACTGGAAGTCAGGATGTTTTGATTTGAGATAAAGTACAAAACATGTGTGAGTGACCAAAGACACCCTGCCTGAGCCTCTCAGGAAATCAGTGATTTAAGACATTTTACCATCAGAGCAAGAGTTTATTGTCAATAAACCATTGTTTACTGTCTACATAAGAGCTGTGGCTACTACTTTATTCAAATATTCTTATTTTGTCTACTTAATCCATTCCAAGTCACTGCAAATAGTTTCCCTTTCATCATCTGTGGATGCTGGGAAAAGACCCTGACTGTCTGTATGGAATCCGAACTGCATCTTAACATCTCAGCATGTCCAGGGCACCTTCAGCCCTGCATGTGCAATGACCTGAGCAGACACTTTTTCCTTGCTCCTTTCCTAGCTCCAAGGGCAATCATCAGGTTTCATACAGGTTTCATTTTGCTGAGGCCGAGAAATGATTCTACCTTGGAGGAGCATGGCCCCCACCAGTAAAACTCCTACAAACTTCACACCTGAGTTCATCTCTGAAGGCCCATGGAGTGCCAACATGGTTTAGAGAGGTTGACAAGCGTTGGAACAGACTGCCCAGGGAAGTGGTGGAGTCATCATCCCTTTAAATACTAAGGTATTGTAGTTGTGGTAGTTGTGGTTCTGAGGGACATGATTCAGTAGTGACTTTGCAGTAGTTGGACTTAATGATCTTAAAGGTCTTTTCCACCCAAAATGATTCTGTGATTCTTCGCCAAGTATCTGGAAAACACTAAGTTTCATTAAAAAACCCAAACAGCCATAAAGCTCACAATGATCTCTAGTAAAAAGGCTAGTGCTACTCCAACATGTGGGCTCCCCTTAAAAAGACTGACCTCACTGGAAAAGGCATGATCCGGTTGATTGTAAACCACATACCCAATACTCACAATATCAGATTAATTTCATGCCGTAGCAAATCACCCAGTCATCACTATGAGCACCACGCTGTGCAAATGGTGAATGAAACTGCAGCACACCATCATCGTTCCTGGAGTGAACAACGACAGGAACACAAAGTGACCAGCGTGGATTTCCAAAGGATCCACACAACAATCAGTGCAGAGTACCTGAGGATTTTGATTTCATTCTTAACTGAAGATCAGGAGAGGACTCAAGTTAAGGAGAAGGCATCAGGGAAAGAGGATGAGGTAGGTAAATATGGTTAATAAAAACAACCACTGATAATAGCAGGGAAGAAGAATGGAGAAATCTAAACACACTCACTGAGGAGGATGGCAACATAACCAGAAACAGCTCAAGACTGTGCAGTGAGCAGTTCCACACTGGTAGAGAGCCTAACACAAAATCCTTTGAGATCAGAGTCTTTCCACTGACATTGTCATTTGTGACTACATGACAAGAAAAACTTTTCCCACTACAGACTGTCTGCCACAACATTTATGTCTGGTTCTCTACACACTTTTCCACTATTCTTAATAAAGCCATTTTCTTAAAATATGTTAATATTTTTAAAAAATAAAATAAAAGGAAAAGAGAAACCCTTCATAAATACACAACAACCCTGAGGTGATTTTCCTAAAATAATTTTTTAAATAAACTTCTCTGTACAAACTTCAGTCACTTCAAAATGTTTTTGAAACTGAAGACTGTGGAAAAGTTAAAGAAGTGATTGCCGATAAATAGTTCCATATGATTTATTGAATATAATATCCTTCCTGCTACAACAGAATACTTTTTTAGATCTTTGGGCATGGACTTTTTACCCATTATGAGAGGTTTCATAAGATACTTATATGCTAGAAAACTTCCTCCAGTTCCAGAACACCCTATACCTGCTCAGCTTCAGCACTACTTTCTTAAATAGAAATATCCTTTAGGATCACAGAATCACAGACTGTCAGGGATGGGAAGGAACCTCAAAAGATTATCCAGCCCAATCTCCCTGCCAGAGCAGGATCCTCTAGATTCAGTTGCACAGGAACCTGTCCAGGTGGGTGTTAAATGTCTCCAAAGAAGGAGACTCCACAACCTCCCTGGGCAGCCCCTTCCACTGCTCTGTCACCCTCATCAGGAAGAAGTTTCTTCTCATCTTTGCGTGGAACCTCCTATGTTCCAGCTGACCCCCGTTGCCCCTTGTCCTGTCATTGGATGCCACTGAGCAGAGCCTGGCTCCTTCTTCCTGACACCCACCTTTTCCATATTGATCTACATTCATGAGGTCATCCCTCAGCCTCCTTTGTTCCAAGCTCAAGAGACACAGTTCCCTCAGCTTTTCCTCATCAGAGAAATGCTCTACTCCATCATCCTTGTGGCTCTGCACTGGACTCTCTCAAGCAGTTCTGTGTCCTTCTGGAACTGAGGGACCTGGAACTGGCCACAGTATTCCATATGTGATCTCAACAGGGCAGAGTAGAGGGGGAGAAGAACCTCTCTTGATCTACTAACTACCCCCCTTTTAATCCACCCCAGGATGCCACTGGCCTTCTTGGCCACAGGGGCACATTGCTGGCTCCTGGTCAAACTGCTGGCCACCAGGAACCCCTAGGTCCCTTTCCTTTAAACTGCTCTTCAAAAGGTCATACCCCAACCTTCACTGGTACAAAACCAAACTAAACCAATGGAGTGGTACAGAAGTGACTTCTAGAAAACACTTGAAATTATCATCCGTGCTATCAGAGAAAAAGAATGGTGTCCATTTTTATTTAGGGTGAGGCAACACCCAAAGATGTTCTGCTAAATTCCGCAGCAAGTATCCTGGTGTCTGAAGGACAATGGGAGTTGTCATGGCCTCAGAGCAGCATCAAACATATATAAGGGCAATATAACAGCAGATGGAGACCTTTAATCTTAGGATTATGGAGAACTGCCTCTATATAGCAGCTCTGAGAAACCAGGCCACATGACCTATTTCAGGAGAGGTCAGGTAGGGCAGAGATATCTGGAAAGACTCAGTGTGTAAAACAAACTCAGAACATGGCACCTTCCCAGTTTCCTGCACAGCTCTGCTACATCAGTTACCTTACAAACACTTGGGAAACCTCCCTGCTTAAGATAATGCAAACTCTGCTTTCAAGATATGTCACCCTTGCTATGTAGGATTAGTGTTTTCTGTCAGAAATCATGCAGGTTTAAACAGACACAGGCACCTCCACTTGCAGAAGACTCACATGTAACCATCCCCTCTTCTGCTTAGTGCAGTGCAACTTCATACACAGAAAATTGCCTTTGAGACAGCACCTCAGAGATCATTCAATTCCAACCCCCTGCCACAGACAGTGACACCTCTCACCAGACCAGGTTGCCCAGAGCCCCATCTAGCCTAGCCTGGAACACTGCCAGGGATGGAGCAGCCACAGCCTCCCCGGGCAACGTGTTCCAGGGCCTCAGCGTCCTTACAGGGAGGGATTTCTTCTTAAGATCTGGTTGAAATCTCCCCTCTTTTAGCTTGAATTCACACACACACACCCCTTGTCCTGTCACTGAAGTCCCTTGTAAAAAGTCAAGTCTCCAGCTTTCCTGTAGTCCCTTCAGGTACTGGAAGTCTGCTATTAAGATTCCCCTGGAGCTTTCTTTTCTCTAGGCTGAACAGCCCAAATTCCATCAGCCTGTCCTCACAGGAAAGATGCTCCAGTCCTCTGATTATCTTTGTGGCCTTCGCATAGTGGAGTACAACAACTCCACGCTGGATTTCCTTGAGATGCATTTCCCACATAGACCCAATGTCTACTCTGTGGATACACAGCAGCTTCAGGCCAGAAGCCACATTCCTTGGTAGGGTGCAATCATGCCCTTTGACACCGAACTGGACCTGGCCAGGATCCCCAACCTATTCATGCAGAATACAGGCAGAAAGAGGCAGATCTATCTGTACCAATTTGCTAGATGTGAACTCAGGTGCCTTTAGAGTCCTTGGAAGGATATGAGTGGTTCTTCTTTCCAAAACCCATAGCAAGGAAATGGCTGGGCTGAGCTCTCTGAGCTCTAAACAGGAAAAGGGTTTCTCACTCTTAAGTGGCTCAGTTTAAAATGCCATCCTGAAGTGACCTCTGTTTGCACGGGGCTAGAGTGTGCCAGAAGTTCAGATGAGAACATATGAAAGCCCCAGGTGTAAAATACTGACACTGAGCAGAACTGGGCAACTGGTTGACATACAGCTGCTAGGAACTTGCCAACGGGACAAAATGCTGAGTCTTTAGGGAAGTCCAGAAGGAAACATGGGAAGGTGGGGAAAAACAATGTAAATGTTCATCCCAAAACTATGCCCAGTATGAGAAGTCCTTCCCTGAGCAGAAAAGATAAAAGATGCATTTGGGTGGGGAACTGAAGCACTTTTGCATCTTTGTGCCACACATCTCTGCAAGGGCACGTAAATGTCCTCAGATGGCCTAACAGTGTCAGTCAGTACTTTGTCACCAAACCCCCTGAAAATGAAGCTGAGCACCGTCCTGATCACACAGGTGAGGAAGAAGTCAGCTGAGTAAGGACATGCGGGACTCACTCCCATGTTTTTTGTTCTTCCATTTGTTATAGGAAGCAAAGGTTGCATGTGGGTGGGCTGCAAACCCCTCACTCACACAATGTGGAAGCAATAAATGACAGGCAGGCCTGAAGAGCCACGTGTGAGTTTTAAATGTGAAAAGACTTCTTTCTCCTCTGGAAAAACCTCTTGGTTTACCCTCCATCTTAATTGCAACCCAGCACAGGATTCTTGAGAAAGATTTCACAAGCCATGACAAGCTGGCTGGGCTATCTGCTGCCTGAACCACTCAAGCTTGGATGATGTGGTTTTAGTCTTGACTCCACATGCACACTGTCTATTAACTATTAAACCACTAAATCTTGCTTTGGCTGGCCCACACTCCCACCATGACTCAGTACATGCAAGGAATGTCACATCTTTCAGTACATCAGTTCTGCTTCACTGACTACAACAGATTTCCTGAGAGGCAACTGCTGTCTCATCTGTCCTTGGCACTTTTTACCAATCTCTGCTTTTCACATTTCTCCTTCCTCCAAATATTTCTCAGTGGGGACTTCTGAAAGTCCTTATTGCCCAACACTCAGCACAGAGCAGGGATGAGAGTAAGATGGTGGAGTTCATTGATCCCATCAAGACCAAACACAGCTATGCTTCAGACAGAGGCTTCTGCAATTCCCCAGCCACTCCTTCATCCTCTGGAAAGGGGTCACCACGTTGATTTATTAACTTAGGAACCACATGCCTCTTGCAGGCCTGGTGAGTAAACAGGCCAGTCTCCCCAGTAGCCTTGTACAGTTACATATGGCAGGCAGAGGTTCATAAAGGCTTTTGTCCACAGTTCCCATCAGTCAGGCTCTACAAAGACAAATGACTACATCCAAACTCTAGCCAAGGTTACCTTACCAATGACCCTCAGCCTCTGGCCTTGCTTCAGTAGGCCCTAGAGATCTCAGAGTGCCCATTCCCAGCCACACACAGATACTCTCCCCTGCCAGGCTTTCTGCTCCAGTAAACATTTCAGTCCTATTCCCTGGGAAATGAAGGCTGTGGAGCATGGAACTCACTGCATTAGTCTCAAAGACATTCCCAGTACAGTAGGGACTTGAAATTAGACATTTACACCTTTTTCTCTATGTTGCAGAATTTTCTAAGCCTGCTGTCATTTTGGTCCCAGTGTCTGAGCAGGTGAATGACATCCCACTGTCTACATCACTGTGGGTTACTGGAGCAGATCCAAGTGTCCCTTCTGATGCCTCTATAAATGTGAAATCTCTGCTGCTACGTTTGCAATTATGAATGTTTAAAGGAAATCTTAACTGCAAAAGAAGAGTTTGTACTCAGATTTGCACTATCCAGAATGAGTGATGAGAATTAAGACTGCGTCAGAGGTTTTGTTGCTGCTTTTATTATTCTTTTGACCAGCTCTAGAGCATAACTGAGGCAGTTTACAGACTAAAATAACACTATAGTCTTCCTTTCATTCCATTTTTGCAATAAAAACCAACAAGGTAAGCTCTGCCCTAGCTACAAAAGAATTAATGGACAGAATAACAGTAGGAGATCTTATCAAAGGGATATTTATTTGGTTTTAAAGAACTTGCTCATCATGCAAGAAAAAATGAAGGTTTGAAGCAGAAGAGAAACATCTGCCTTCCTCTGAAGCTATGACAAGCTGTGTTGCACATTCCTAACCTTTCTTCTGTCCTGCTGGCTGAAAATCAATTGCTTTTCTTTTAAGGTAACACATACATCTGGGCAACTGGGCATTCAGCATGTGAAACCCACCCTTCAGAGCTCAACACTGATCATGGAATCATGGAATCATAGAATCCTCATGGCTGGAAAGGACCTTCAGGAACACCAAGTCCTGCCCTCATTGCAACATCTCCCCAACCCATAGACCATGGTCTTAAGTGCTCTATCTACTCATTTTTTAAACACCTCCAGGGACAGTGACTCCACCACCTCCTTGGGCAGCCTGTTCCAGTGTCCGACCACTCTCTCAGTAAAGAACTTCTTCCTAAGATCCAATCTAAACCTCCCCTGGCACAATTTGAGGCTATTAAAGAGACTAAGAAGAAAGAGCATAATGTATTTTCACTTCTGGGGAGAAATATTTTCCATTACCAGAGAGACCGCCTTCTGGAGGAAAATTCTAATCTGTTCTTCTCTTTAAGATCTGAGTGACTGGGGAGGGGTACCGTTGCAGACACTGAATTGCTTTGGGTTTTGGAGCAAAAGACAAAAAGGTCTTTAAAAACCTATTGACATAATGTACACCCGTAATGTACACACCCCCCACCCCCCACCCACACCCACACCCTGAAAATACTTAGCAGAACATTGGGACGTTTGAGACTGACATTCAACTTAACAAAAGAACTAGAAATGTTTCAATATATCACATGTTTCTTTTGGGGTTGGACATGCCATTGTCCCAGCAACACAGGTTTGAGCCTTGCATTGTGTGATTTGGTATCAAGCGTCCATTCAGATATGGGTAGAAATAGGGACATAACTAGACACGGGCTCACAAATGTTTTACTAAATCCTATGGCTCTGGCAATTCTGACAAAGAAGAAGTGGCAAAAAAAGCTACCCAGCTGTCAAGAAGCTCTAGCAAAGCTGGGAGGAGTGGCTGACACACCAGAGGGTTGGGCCGCCATTCAGCAGGACCTGGCCAGGCTGGAGAGTTGGGCAGGGAGGAATAGAATGAAATTCAACAAGGGCAGTGTAGAGTCTGGCATCTGGGCAACAAAAACCCCAGAGACCAGTACAGGTTAGAGACTGACCTGCTGGAGAGCAGTGTAGAGGAAAGGGACCTGGGGGGTCCTGGTGGCCAGCAGTTTGACCAGGAGCCAGCAATGTGCCCCTGTGGCCAAGAAGGCCAATGGCATCCTGGGGTAGATTAGAAGGAGGATGGTTAGTAGATTGAGAGAGGTTCTCCTTCCCCCTCTACTCTGCCCTGTTGAGACCCCATCTGGAATATTGTGTCCAATTCTGGGCCCCTCAGTTCCAGAAGGACACAAAACTGCTTGAGAGAGTCCAGTGCAGAGCCACAAGGATGATGTAGAGAGTGGAGCATCTCACCAATGAGGAAAGGCTGAGGGAGCTGGGTGACTTGAGCTTGGAACAAAGGAGACTGAGGGGTGAGCTCATTAATGTAGACAAATATGGAAAGGGTGGATGTTAGGAGGAAAGAGCCAGGCTCTGCTCAGCAGCTTACAATGATAGGAAAAGAGGCAATGGGTGTCAGCTGGAACATAGGAAGTTCCACATAAAGATGAGAAGAAACTTCTTCATGGTGAGGGTGACAGAGCAGTAGAAGGGGCTGCCCAGGGAGGTTGTGGAGTATCCTTCACAGGAGACTAACACCTGCCTGGACAGGTTCCTGTGCAACTGGATCTATGAGATCCTGATGTGGCAGGGAGATTGGGCTGGTTATCTTTCGAGGTCCCTTCCAATCCCTAACATTATGTGATCCTGTGAAGTGCATCATGAAAACATATCTGTGCTTTGAACAATTCAAGCTGAACAGATTTTTTCATTTAATAATGCTGCCTTTCCATTTGTTTCCACTGCCCTTCTATTTAGCGACAGTTTTCTTAACCAGCTGAAGACAAGTGTAAAACCATCAGCCTAAAGCACATAAAGACACCAGACCATGCTGTGGAGAGAAGGTAGCTTTCCAGAGTCCACAAGGAAACAGCCAAAAGCTAAACTGCTTGGTTTATTCAGCAGGAGAAGGGGCATAATACGAACAGATGGAAACTATTTGGATGGCAAGCTGCTTCTCCATAGCTCAACATCTCCCTAACCTTAGCATTCACCTTGAGTATAAATTGCCCCAGCAACTTGCAGCCCAGGATTAAGAAACTATTGCTTATTTAAATACAGATTTTCTGGGGATATCCACAGGAAATTTGAGGAGCTGCTCGGTGAATGCAGCCCATTGTTTTTATTACAGTAGCACTAGGGAGACTCAGGGCACATCAAGCACGGTGTGCATGGTGCTGTGCAAATGGTCGTGATGCCCTCCCCTAGCTCAAATTGCCATCATTTTCCACCATTAATACATGGCCTAAGTACTTAGATGTTCCTGTTGAGTTGAAAAGCTCCTTTCTTATTCTGAAGTTGTCCCAACCCCATGCCACTAGCACCAAAACAAACCAGGGTTCTGCTCAGCTCTAGCAGATGGGCAGCTATGGGCACTGGGTTGAACGTGACCAGTTCAAGTTTAGAGAGGCAATCTCTGGCAGACCCAAGAGTAAATCCACATCTCTGGCACCAAAGCCTGGTCACAAGTAAACCCAGTTTTCCTCTCTGATCTTACTTCTCTCTTGCTCACATAAATATTTGCATGGCTAGAGTGAAACCACATTGCTTTTTTTTTCTTCTTTAGGAAAAAAAACAAGTACTTAAAATATTTCTGTAGTTTATCCCTCCTTTTTTATGGAGTTGGTGGGAGAAATATATTTTTAATTTTCTTGGCAAAAAAGAAAAGAAGGAGCAGGCCCAGGTGGAGTCAGGCTCACTGAAAGCCCTTCATTCTTCAGCTCAGCCTGCCCTGGCATGACTGCAGGACAGCACAGGCACGGCAGCTTAAGACCCCAGCTCGGGTCAGCAGCAGTGTGAAGGGTTTTTGTAAGTGAGTCACCTGCACATTTGCATGGGAAAGTTGTTTTATCCATGCTGGATTATCCGTGCCAACTGCAGTTCACTTCTAATTGACCCACATCTGATTACAGCACAGGCACGCACTGAGTGACCTAAGCAGCAAGATCATGGGGGGATGAATGTGATTAACTCAAGGCCCTCTGTCCTTCCCAGGAGCAATGAGAATCACTCATACCCTTTAAAGACCATCCAGGGTCATTGCTGGCTCTGCTCACCTGCTTGTGCTAGTGGCACGCTCAGCTCCAGTCAAAGGACCAGAACACACTCATATCCACACAAAACAGCCCACGGTGGAAAAACTTCCCGCTTCACTCCAAGCGGGCCTGACCCCTTTGGTGGGACCATGGCTGGTTGATGCTGCGGGCAGACCCAAGTCCCCTCCCAGAAAAGAGAGCAGCTTCACTCCTGCAAGGGTACAAAAGGAGGAGAGGGAAGGTGTGTATGTCTTCAATATGTTTGTCCATTTTGAGTCTTTATTCCTAACACATGTTCCTCCTGTTAAGAAAACATATCTCTTCTGTTTTCTGTCTCCTCGATTTCATTTTGAAAGGCCAATTTTTATGACATGAAGAAATAAAGATACGATGAGGGGAGGGAAAGTGGTACAAAAAGCAATTAAGTCTGGTGGCTGGTTATTGTAATGCTCTACAAAACAACCCAAACTACTCCCTTTGAAAAAGAGGCCACCTCTGCTGCTGATAGCTCTGGGTTTTCACAACTCCCATTAACACGACTGGAAACCATCCAGGTAAAAGTCTTGTCTCAGTCAAAGATTAGACTATCATGTCTGAGATGAATGGGAACCTTTCAAAGGAAGAACCAGCACTGCTGCTGGATGGCTCAAGACTTGTCAACCTTTTATTTATTCCATACTTGTGCTCTGAAACTCTTGCATTAATTCACAAAGGTTCATAACTGAGGCAATGAACTGCTTCAATGATCTTTACCTCTAAGTGCTACTTAAAGTACTATGAGTGGCCAAGCAGAAAGAAGTACAAGGAGTGCCCAGAAGTTCTGTTCTTGATCAGATGGGTCACATGGTTTGGTTTTTATCAAAAGTGCTTCACAGATTTCTGAGATTGCAGGACGTTCATGTCTGTCTATTGATCCAGACCCTGGGGTAAATACTACAGCACAACATTTCCAGGATGTTACTGTCCTCTGCTGTCTGATGTCCCCTCAATTAGAGTTAAACCAGGTTTGTTGGAAATAGAAATGTCCCTGTCGCAAAATGTTTTTTGAACCATGGATGACACAGAAGAAATCACACTGAAAACTGAGATCAGCTTTTCTCAGGGAAAGCACCGCAGGCAGGGAGATTCTATGTTCCTCCACAGGACAAATTCTTCTTGCCAAGCTGCAGGCAGCTCCCACTGAGACCATGCCCCTGTATCCACAAGCATCTTGAACTCTGCTCAGGCACAGCCCAAGGCCTGCAGTGCTGTCCCCCACCTTGACACACCTTCAAAAGATACTGAGCCACTCTGTCTGTGGAGCTTCTCAGCTGATCCTGTGGACCTGCTTTGCTGTCAGTGTTTCCAAAAACACCTGAACCAAGGGCCTCCTTGGCACTCAAAAATCACCCTGAGACAGAGGATCTGCCAGATCCTTGGCCACGGTCACATCAGAGTCATCTCCCGCAAACCTCACTAGACCTTGGTGCTGGGTCCTGCTGGTGCCAAGGAGGATCTGGGAAGTGCAGCTCCCCACTACACCCTTAACTGGACTACAAGCACATTCCTAGGTGTGGACAAGTCACTTGGTACTGCTGATGGAAGTTAACATGACCTGCTACATGCTGAGACTACTTTCCATACTAATCTTGTCATAACATTAAAACAAATGATTTCCGGACTGCAATTACTACACCTCACAGAGAAACTGCACAACGCTGAAAATTAACAGAATGCTTGAGTGCATTTAATTACTAACAGATACCTTTACACTCGTGGTTAGGAAACTGTTAGCTGTTCCTGAAGCATGTGCCCCATGATTCAGTTCTACTCTGAAGCGCTTTCAGAATCTGCTGATCCATAAAATGTACCATTGGAGAAGGTTTGTTTTGGCAGAGGTCTGAGTTTTGTCCAGCAAACCTAATGGTGTCCGTTAACACACCATTACATACGTCGTTAACATACTTGGCAACTGGGATTTCCTCTCAAGAATAAAGAAATCATGTGTAAATCATAATTATTGTCCGTCTGACAGTATCAATCATCACACACAAGGCACTTGTTCTCATTCTCTACTCGCAAGAAAGCTCCTTGTGAATATGACTGCCTGCAGCTGTCCCTGCACAGATTGCCTTGGTAGGAAATCTCCAATCAAGGCACAAACATGGTGACTTTATACAGTCAGTTATTATTGGGAATGCAAAGCTATGGGGAGCCTGCTTATTGATTTGGCACAAGGTAGGGACATGATGAATAAGAGAGAAATTACCTGTAGAGTCATTCTCAACCTGAACACGTGGTTCTTCCACACAGCCGCTCTAATCGAGTTATTCTCCTCTACACGTCTTAGGAAAAAAACAAAGAAGAAATTAGGAAGAAATTCCTCTCTGTGAGGGTGCTAAGGCACTGGAACATGTTGCCCAGCCAGGCTGTGGTTGCTCCATCCCTGGCAGTGTTCCAGGCCAGGCTAGATGGGGCCCTGGACTGGTCAGAGGTGTCACTGCCCATGGCAGGGTGTTGGTAATAGATGATCTCTAAGACCCCTTCCAATCTAAAGGGTTCCATGGCTCAATGACTATGAAAAACATACAAAAGCTACAACCACATCAGAATTCTCTTCATGGATTTCGCAAACTCTTTCCTGATTTATTTATTCCAGGTCTGTTCAGCTGTGCAGGTATAGATCAAGACTGACTTACTCTGTTCACTTAGACCGGAAGCTCTTTCAGGTGCCATTTGAGGATACCTGGCAGAGAAGGTTCATTTTATAGCATAGTTCAGCCAAAGATTTTTGGTAGACACCATGGTTTGTGTCCATCCACACCCTGACACCCAGGTTACTAGCTGGGTTTTCAACAGAGCTCTGAGCTGGTCTTCTAAAGGTCTACTGAGAGTTTGGCACAAAGAAAGTTAGCTGAGAGGTGACAACACTAATTAGTTCTTCTGTAAGTGTGTATTCAGGAGGATTTGCTCCCTGCTCCTAGAACTGAGATCAGAGACCAGTGGGTGAGATTTCCTTTCTTGAGTTTCTGCATCTAATCAGGAAAACAGATTTTCTCACACCCAGAATCACTCCCCAACCTGTGGGTTGAACATTTAATAAATACTGCAGTGGTAAAGTAATATTAATTCGAGCAGATGACTGTCAAGCAGCATTATCCCCTTCACAGTTTATGACACACATTTGATAGAAAGCACTTGCAACAGGAGAGACTGGCATGACAGCCAAGGAAAAGTATTTAACTGTGCACTTAGCTTGAGCCAGGCATGGAGTGGGATTCTCAAGCACTGCACTTTTACAAGAACAAGACAGAGTGAGAAGCAGCACACACTTCTAACAGCTGGCATTGCTATGGGGCAGAGATTGTCTGGCTAACCTCAAGATCTTGTTTTCTATGGTTCTGTGATTCCGGATAAGAAATGGCCTTATGCTGAAGTGTGCAGGTCACTGCCTTTCTCATCCTTTACTTAACAGGAAGGGATGGATGATCACTCACATGGAACAGCATTCACTGTATGCCCCTGACTGCCTTTATGGAGGAAAGTAAGGAAGCCTGAACTCACCAACTCCATTTCCTTCACATTTGCTAGAAGCTTCCAACAAAATTCTGGCTTCCCCCATCTCATCTTGCCTTCCAGTGCTGTGGTAGGAAGTTGGAGGTAGTATTTAGTCATAAAAACAAACAAAAAGGAAGAGTGAATTTGCACTAGAAAGATAAAACCTCTTGCAATTGCAGTTTGGGAGTCTCATGACAGCAAAGAATATATTTATATGCTGTGTTTGCATTTATACTTCATCTCTTATTTCTCCCTATTGCTCCCACCCTGCATTGCTTATACAGAAAGAGATGTACTAGAGACTCCAACTACACTCCGTAGCATTTTCATGCCTTGATGGAAGCCTGCAGTCTATTTTCCAGGCTCGTAAATCTCAAGAGAAGTGTTTCATTATTCTGTCCAGGCAGCATAGAATATCTGAGCCATAGATCCTCGTGGATGTTTCCTTCCTGGGCCATTCCATAGACAGGCAACATTTCGCATTTCAGAAGTGCCCTTAAATTTTTCACCAGCCCATTCCTCTTCAAACAAGTTGGAACTAAAAATTCCTCTTTCAAGTCCCGTACAATAAATGGCAACCTCAACATTCCTTCTTGAAAGGAACATTTTTCCTCTTCTGTTCAAGCATTTTTGCCTTCTAGGTAGAGAAGGACAAAAGCCATGACCTTCTGCAGCAAATTCAGTCCACCAGAAGCCAAAGTAAACAGCTTTTAGAGCTTTGTAGTGCTTAGAAGTAAAGTATGTGGTTTTCTACAACAAAAACACACTATTTCTGGAACTTTCATTAGTAACTGGTTAAAGTTGTGAAGTTCATGTGTGGATCCAAATCAGGCTTGAATTTGGTAGTCCTGGTTTCAGGACCACCTCACTTGGGCACTTGAATCTGTGAGATCCTTGAATACTTTTATATATGGGCAAAGAATATGAAACCACCTATGTTATTAAGCCATCTGGAAAATGTAAGCTGCCCTTTAGGAGTGACTGTATGAATCCAAGTATCTGTCCAAGAGCAATAAGTTTCCAAGCTATTCTCACTTTGCAAACAAAGGAGTCAAGTGAAATCCCTCCTAGAAAAAATTCTCTTGCTTCTCACCTAAAAATTAATCTAGTGGCTTTGGCTAAGAAAGACCAAGCAGCTGGTGTAGAAACCAGAGTCCTCATTTCAATGCTCTCGGGATCAGCTCTGCAGGAGCCCATGCTCCGATAACCATCGTCTTTCTTCCATTGCTGTCACAAAAGGTGAGTGGAAAGTGTTCCGGTCAGATCTCTTGCATTCCGACCCATCAAGGAGTCCTCAGAAAAGGGCTCAAGACATCACCCTGAAGGAAGCAGACACACAGCAGTGGTCCAACACGCTTTTGGACCTGCACAGTTAGTTAGTTCAAAAAGGAAAACAAGTGAGATGAGAGTACCCTCCTTTATGGTCTGGTTGTACAGCTTCTGTCAGAAGATGGGGAAAGCAGAGAAAAACTATCTGGAGTAATCGGCAGGAAATTGATGAAGATCTTCCTTTTTTAGAGAAGGACAGACCTATACTGAGAGATGAAGTTTTGACCTTAAGTGATGAATGAAAACATGACTGATAATTCAAACCTGCCACAAGGCAACTTTAAAGGAGAAAAGGAGAGTTGCCACAAATCATTTCATTATGTTCAAAAGCTACTGCCAGGAAGATGGATTTGGTTTTTTTCCTGTGTTTGTTAGTTGCTCTGAATTTTAAAAACCTCTGTCTGTTTGTTTGTCTTCCGGTCTTTTTTGACTGCTTTGTAAACATCTGGGCTAGCTTTTTTAGTCCTTTGTACAAGTGTGTGTGTGTCTCTGTGTGTGCCTGTGTGTCTCTGTGTGTGTCTGGGTGTGTTAGCTGTGCCAGTGGCTCTTATATAATGTTTGTGGGGATTAAGGAATTGGTTACAACAGCTCCTTTCAAAGGCCACCCCAACCCAAAACTATCTCACGACATATCCTCTTCTCCCTCCCATACCTCAGTGTCAATTCCCTGGAGTATGTTGCAACCAGAGCCTTCTCATTCCATGGTAATTACTCAATATGACATTTACTAGTTGCAGTCCCATGATTCTGCCGAGTTCCATGGTGCTTGTATGTCACCAGAAGACAACTGTGCACCCTCAGTCTGAATGAATTGACTCCTTTGTAGGACATAGAGAATTCCTTCTCAAGGGATCCTTTGAAAGGCTGAAGGAGTTGGATCTCTTCAGCTTAGAAAAAAGGAGACTGAGGGGTGACCTCATGAATGTTGATCAATATGGAAAGGGTGGGTGTCAGGAGGAAGGACAAGGGGCAACAAGTGTCTGGAACAGAGGAGTTTCCACATCAATATGAGAAGAAACTCTTCATGGTGAGGGTGACAGAGCACTGGAAGCGGCTTCCCAAGGAAATTGTGGAGTGTCATTCTCTGTAGATGTTTAAAACCCACCTGGACATGTTCCTGTGCGACTGGATCTAGGGGATCATGCTGTGGCAGGGGGATTGGACTGGATAATCTTTCGAGGTCCCTAACAGTCTGTGATTCTGTGACTGTGAATAAGTCCCATGCATTTCTTCTCCAGCATGCAACACCTTAATCCAGCATGAAAAGTTAATCCCTCCCAGTAGAGCAAGAGTGAAACTTAGCAGGTAGAAAGTAAACAGTTAAAGAGCATTTTCCTGCCGTACCTATGACAAGTTATGTGACAATCAAAATCCTAATTCTTGTAAGCTTTTTTGAAAGGCCCTGCAGTTGCCATTTTTATATCACTTCAAGATAACTCTCCCCCAGGAAGTGAAGAGCTTCACAGCTTTTAAGACTTTGCCTATCAAACTCTACCTTCCTGTGCAATCCAGATCACATTCTTTTACCCAGCATTTCCTTCTGCCAACTCAAGGTTTTTGGTTGCTCTGTCATAGGTTTTCAACAAACATTTAGTTTGACTTGGACCTCTCTTGTGGTGCAGAGGTCCAGCTCACTGTGCCCTGCACTCACCTTCTCACTGCATGAAGTGACCGCTGCTTCTTTTCCAGCTTGGGGTGAGAGCCTACCCCAGTCACGTGGGAGATCACAGGGGGTCGGGTTTTGAAGGAGGACCCCTCATCTCATTTTCCCTCCTACCCTAAATGAAGTAAACATGGAGGAGAGAGGCAAAGGGAAGAGGCTCTATAGGATGGTTGCTGCAGATGCTGAGATAGAAAGCTCTTCAGAAAAGCAGCTGAACAGACTGAGAGCAGAGAGGTCAATATTATGGTGCCATATGGTTTGTACATTAAAACTTTTTAATAGGCTCCTTTCCATAGGAAGAAATAAACTCATTTCACAGGCGTTCATGATTAGAGGGTTCCCCCCAGCCCCACTTAAAATTTACCCCCACAAAGCTCAATCTTCTTAATTTGCTTGGTCACAAATGAGAACAAGCTGCACTTTCTAAATAAATATTTTATGTTTTTTCCTTCTCCTCAACAACTGAGTTCATGTAAGAGATTATCTGAACCAAATGGGTTTACAGTTCCCTGCCTGCCCAGTAAAAATACCACAGTGCAGACAGTCCACACTTCAAGACTAGGAAAATTCGGGTTAGTTTACCCACATTCTATTTAGCTCTAGACCACTAGTTAGTACCAGATACAGAACTGCTTCTCAGGAGCTATCTGTGTTTTCAGTTCACATCCAAAATCGCAAGCATCAGCCAGATAGGCAGTTTTACAGAGAGGGCTGGGTTTTTGCATGGCTTGATCTCAGAGGACAATTAAACTGAGGGCAACCAAGAAAGATATAAAATGGACACAAAAATAAGCTACAGGAGATAAAAGGGCTGTTAAAAGCAGAGAAGTGGATTTTGGTGAGCGATGGTTGACAAATGCAAAGCAATGGTCTTGCATGTCAGTCACAGGGGGATGTGAAAGTATCATCAAGAAGCAGAAGGTAGTGAAGTAACAATGGGAACAAGAGCAAACACCCTGAGCACTCAAGTTGACATGGAAATTCATACATTCAAAGATTTCTTTAAAAATATATCTATATACATAGAGAGAGAGACATCTGGAAGTAATCAAGCTCTTCTTTGAGGAGTGAAGGCATCTTAAGTGAGGAACATGTTGCACTCCTTTCAAGAAAACAAGTAAACCACTCTGTCCCGAACAGCATCTTCAAGGGAGCCCAACCTGTAGAGGCTCTGTGCTTGCCTCAATTTTAGATCCATTTCCAAAACACAGACAGGTCAAATGCAGACCATCCCCCTATCACAAGAGAAAAATTACACTTCATGATGTAGAGAGTGGAGCATCTCCCTGATGTGGAAAGGCTGAAGGAGCTGGGTCTCCTTAGCTAGGAACAAAGGACACTGAGGGATGACCTCATTAATGTTGATCAATATGGAAAGGGTGGATGTCAGGAGGAAGGAGCCAGGCTCTGCTCAGTGACACCCAATGACAGGACAAGGGGCAATGGGTGTCAGCTAGAACTTAGGAAGTTCCAAATAAAGATGAGAAGAAACTTCTTCATGGTGAGGGTGACAGAGCCCTGAAAGGGGCTGCCCAGGGGGATTGTGGAGTCTCCTTCTCTGGAAATGCTTAAAACCCACCTGGACATGTGTGACTGGGTCTAGGGGATCCTGCTGTGGCAGAGGGATGGGATTGAACTGGATGATCTTTCGAGGTCCCTTCCAATCCCTAACATACTGTGACTCTATCATTCTGTATGTGAATCCAAACTTTGACAAATATGGAGGAGCCACAGATTTTGATTTTTCACCTCTCTTCATCCAGGGTAGAACAAATGATGAGTGTTCAGCTTCTGGAGTGTGTCTATGGCTCCAGAAATGGGTAGAAAACATGTCTGGATCTAGAGCTGAGGGAATGGGATCTGTACATTTACCAGTGGGAGAAGAAATACCAGATTTCAGAAGGTAATACTCCTGAGCTTGCTTTTAGGCAGAAACCTGAGTTTAAATAATTTATGTGACAACAAATTGCAGGTTTGGGTTATTTGATTATTTTTTAGAAGTCTTTGATTGGATATTTTGCACATCAACTTTGTTCCCACCAACAAAACTAGACTATTGAGAGCCTAGTGACTACTGATTCTGGATTATGATGAGAGGCTTGAGATATTAACTTGCCAAAACTGATCAGATTAGCACAGTTCCTTAGCACCCCTGATTAAACCTCAAAAGTTTGTGAGGGAACCTAGCACCTGGGGATAAGTAACACAGGGCCATTCATACAGGCAGAGCTTCTTTCCTCACAGTGGAGACAGCAGGGCTTTGATAATCCTCCCATTTCTAATTGCTTTCTGAATCATTCCTGATGAACATGGGTGCATCTTTGGCCAACTGTTATAAACAATAGAGCTATGCTATTATCTGAATCTGACCAGAGGTAACTGAGTACAACATGACTTCAAACAGGGTCCCTATTGGTTTTGCACTGTGAAGCAGCCAAGGCTACAGCTTGTAGCTGCATGAGGTGCAGAGCTGAGATAAACAATCGCTGGTGACATCTTAGGCCAGCTGAGGTAATAAATGAACACTGACCTCCATTACAATCTCAGATGAGTGGAAAATGCTGGCTCAATTGGCATCAAGTTTCCACGAGCGGACTTAGGATAACAGACCATGCCCTGCTTTTCTGTGTTTTCATTTAGAGTTTTGAATAGCTTTTTGTTGCAGAAAACATTTAAACCACAGAGCTCAAACCCACCCAAGCCAGAACTCAGGTCAGGAATGCTCTGACCTTGATACAGGACAGATACAGAGGCTGCAGATTACCAGTATTACTTTTCCATGTCTAAACTAATTCTTTGTGCTGGGCTCACAAGGCAGGAAGCTACTGCAAACTGATCACAAAATCACAGACTGTCAGGGATTGGAAGGAACCTCAAAAGATCATCCAGTCCAGTCACCATGCCAGAGCAGGATCACCTAGATCCAATTGCACCGGAACATGTTCAGGCGAGTGTTAAACGTCTGCAGAGAAGGAGACTCCACAACCCCCCTGGGCAGCCTCTTCCAGGGCTCTGTCACCCTCACTGGGAAGAAGTTTCTTCTCATCTTTATTTGGAACTTCCTATGTTCCAGCTGACACCCATTGCCCCTTGTCCTATCACTGGATGCCACTGAGCAGAGCCTGGCTCCTTCCTCCTGACACCCACCTTTTCCATATTGATCAACATTCATGAGGTCATCCCTCAGTCTCCTTTGTTCCAAGCTCAAGAGACACAGCTCCCTAAGCCTTTCTTCATCAGAGAGATGCTCCACTCTCTACATCATCCTTGTGGCTCCACACTGTACTCTCAAACAATTCTGTGTCCTTCTGGAACTGAGGGAGAAACTGGTGTTTGCAAGCAGTGCAAAGGTCTTTAACGTGAAGGCACAGCCAAGGATTGCTACCAACAACTGACAGGCTCCAGAGATGTTGGAGGGAACCAGTACAAGATGATTTTCCAGGAGGAGAACACTCTCTTTGGTAAGTCCATGGGAAGCTGGGTGAAAAGCCATCAACCTTCCAAATGCCATTAGCCCAGAGGCTTTGAAGCTGCAGGTGGATAATTCAGCTGGTAAATGGGTAAAGGTAAAAAATATGTCAGAGGGTGACTTGTTTTAGGGTCTCTCACTACAAGAAAGACATTGAAGTGCTGGAGTGTGTCCAGAGAATGGCAATGAGACTTGTGAAGGGCCTAGAGCATAAGTCCTGTGAGGAACAGCTGGGACAGCTGGGATAGTTTAGGCTGGAGAAGAGGAGGCTGAGGGCACACCTTGTTACACTCTATAACTACCTGAGAGTAGGTTGGAGTGAGTAGGGGAACAGCCTCTTCTCCCTGGTGACATGTGACAGGACTAGAAGACATGGCAGCAAGCTGCACCAGAGGAGGTTTAGGTTGGATAGTAGGAAACACTTATTCATGGAAAGGGTGATCAAACACTAGAACAGCCAACCCAGAACAGTGGTGGAGTCACCATCCCTGGAGGTATTTAAACAGTGTGCGAACATGGCGCTTAGTCTTAGCAGCATTGGGTTGAAAGTTGGACGAGATTATGTTGAAAGTCTCTTCCAACAATAGACATTCTGTGATTCTGTGGGGGTTGCTCTGCCTCCCACCAGAAGGAGCCCAAGTGTCTCTGGAAACCAAATGAAGCCAGACACTGATTTTGCACGCTGATCTGCACTGCCAGTCTCTTTCCCTCAAGCCAAATGATGGTGAAACAGAAGGTTTGCTTAGACCAACCTCGCCAGGAGTCAGGATGTCCCCATGTCCTCAGTACTAAGCAGGGTTGACCAGAAGCTACATGGAAACTCTGTTGAGAGGTAAAGAACTACTGAAGCCTGGATGAAAGAGTCTCAAATCCCTAGGTGTCCCTGTAGCTGTTCAACAGGGATGGTGTTTGCCTACAAGCTCAGGGATTACCTAGCCATTCGCTCAAACCCATTCTGCACAAAGTGTTTCTGCCACAGTGGTAGCCCAGAGCAGAATCTATGCCTGCCTGCTCTGAATACTTTCAAGAATGGCAGTAGTTCCTGCAGATCTGGGCTTTGTTTTTCTTTTTGATTTAAAATCACAGAAACAGAAATGTGAGTTTCTTTGGCAAAGTCTCTCAGTTTGCCTTGCCGGACATGAAGTAACCAAAGCAAATGAATCAGGAGTAAGATGAGTAAGTACATATCTATTCAGTTGATAACCATCTCATAAAGCTGTTTGAGGGCAAGAAAGTACATTCTCTTGCATTGAATCAGGACATCACAACTGCAGAGTGTTCCAAGTTAAACGCATCCAAATAACTGTTTGAATCATGTTTCACATTTAATTCTATACCTCTACAAAAGTTTACAAAAGCAAAGCTTGCCTGGACTAAACAACTGAACTGCATGAGGCACGTGGCATTAGCTCAGACTCCCCTGGCCAGATTTCTAAATGAAGTGTTTGAAAAAAAGAGAAACACACAGATCTAGGAGTGGAATGGATAAGAGATTTCATTTCTCCTTTTATAACAGAGCACCATGTAAATCTGAAGGAATCTGCAAAGCTTCAACAAGACATGCATTTAAAGCAGCAGCAGCTCCGTCAACATTTAATGGAATTATTAAAAGTCATGGCAAAAGAGAAAGATTGGGCCCTGCTGGAGAGCTGCCTAAAAGCCACAGTTGTGATGTAGTGTTTGGACTCGAATCATGCTAACAGGGCAATCTAAATCTGCAGAGAGTAAGAGTCTGAAGAGCAGACCTAGCCAAGAAGGCCCAGAACTTGGACCCAGTGTCATGTGGTAGATAGGTATCTGAAAAGGGAAGTATCTAAAGGTTGACAACCAGCTGAACAAGAGCCAGCTGGGTGCACAGGTAGCATGGAAGGCCAATAGCATCCTGGCTTGTATCAGCAATAGTGTGGCCAGCAGGACTAGGAACATAATTCTCCCCCATACTGGGCACTGGGGAAGCCTCCCCTTAAGTACTGGGGGGAGCTCTGGACTACTCACTTCAAGAAAGAGGTGCTGGAGCAGGTGCAGAAGAGCAATGAGGCTGGGGAAGGGACTAGAGGGAAAGTCTCATGAACAAAGGCTGAGGGAACTGGGGTTGCTTAGCCTGTAAAAGAGAAGAATAATGGGGGACCTTATCACATCCTATAACTACCTGAAAGAAAGTTGCAGACAGGTGGGGGTTGGGCTCTTCTTCCAGGCAACTAGTTATAGGACAAGAGAGCAAGGCCTGAAGCTGCCACAGGAGGGTTAGGTTGGATGTTAGAAAGTCATTCCTCATGAAAAGGGTGATCATACACTGGAAAGGACTGCCCAGGGATGTAGTGGAGTCCCCATCCTTGGAGGGGTTTAAGAACAGATTGGGCATGGCATTTAGTTCCATGGTCTAGCTGATGTGTTGAAGTGAGGTCACGGGCTGTGCTGGATGATCTCAGAGGTCTTTCCCAGCCTCAATAATTCTGTGATTCTGTGATTCTGTCTAACTCTAGGTAGCCAAAAGCTGTCTGCACTGATAGTTTGGTTTGAATGTCACACACACATTACAGCGCCAAGAAAGCAAAACCTGATCCATCAAGAAAACGTGCAGCTCAGTATAAAGTCTTAATTTCCCTCACAAGTTTTACAATGGGTAGTTCAGTTATTGGCAATGATGATGCTATTTCTAATGTAAATGCTGCACTTTCAGCACAGTTGAACTGGGAGGGATTATAACAAGTAATGAATGAACCTCCAAGCCAAAAAGCCCAGTGATGGCATTCAGGGCTGAATCCTTCCAATCATCCAGAAAGACGGAGAGGATTTTGTATGACGCCTAGTAATTACTGCTTCCAAAACTGCCAGCTGAGCCTTTTCCCACCCCTCTGTGGTCAAGGTAATTATTCTTCCAGCTCTTGGCCCACACCTCCATTGTCAAGTCAATGCAAGAATGACAACATCCACCAGCTGCCTGGACAACATCCAGTCTGGATTATTACAATGAGCCTGCATAAGAAACAGGATTAGAAAAGCAGAGAAAATCTACTGATAAAGCTGCCCTGTTTGCTTTTATTCGAGATATTTGAGTTGTTCAGTAAATATCTGTGGTACATGAGAGACTTCGCTGCTCCCTGAGCAGCTCCATGGCATTCAATTAGCTCCTGCTTTATTGCAAACTCAGATAGTTGGGGGGTGATAGCTGGGTCAGGCTGTGAAGATTTCCTCAGTTTAACCTCTGTATTATTTTCTCCTTGGTGTAGTAAGAAGTATTCCTAGACATCCCCTCCAAGATGATGGGGATGGAAAATTCTTTATGTAGGATCTCACTGTTTAAGTTGCAACGTATAGCAACATTCCCATTCCTACTAATGACACAAGCTAGAATCCATACTCTCTTAAAATATGGTCCAACCAGATGGGCTTGCATATTTACAAGTCTAGCAACAAAATATTCAAAGCATTAATTGCTTATATCACATCCATTTTATTCAAATGCTCTCTGGACAGTTACCCCCAAAATCTCAAAAGACCACCCTGCTCTGAAAACACCAGATATCACTCAACTGGGCACATGACTTCGGCTCAATAAATTCATGAATGAAACCATAGATCACAACTGCTGACTGTGCTCTATACAGAGGATGGACCCAACAAGCAAGGAGGTCCTGTGCCTGCTGACCTGTCCATGGAGTTCATAAAAGATCCTGTCTACAAGGTCAGCCAGAACTGTTGTGTCTGGTTGCATCTGTGGAAAAGGACACACTAAGAACTTTGAGACAGAGAGGCCACTTCAGGCCTCTCAGGAAGGTGACAAAAGACACAATAACAGACCACATAGTCTGTCTTCCATCACTGCCTTTATGTGAACACCTCTCTGGCTGACTTTTAAAAGCTTTGAGGTCTCACTGATGTCACACTCAGGCATATGCTGAAGTCAGCAATTACTTTTCTGTTCTTCTCTTATTTGTTTGCAAGCCCTTGATAAAGCAAATTCAGATGGTCAGATTCTCAATTAGTTTTGAAGAAAACCAAAGCCTGACCAAAAACCCCCAGCACAAACCATTTTTGTAAGAGATATTTTCTACTGTTTTCCAAAGTGAGGTGCTTTATGATGTGGAAGATCATCTGTGACTGATGTGGCTTTTGTTCTCATGCAAAAAAGCCTTTAATCTTTGGCTTTTGCCTTGTTTTTGGACATGAGGCTGGTGAAAAACTAAAGTAGCAGTTACAAACTGTTCCCTGTTCTGGGAATAATAATGAGTGCAAAAAACAATCCCAAGTGCCAAGCAAAATGGCTAAGGTTAATATTATTTGTCATTACAAGTGCAGAAAGAATACTGCCAGAAGCTCTGTGTGAAGGTGTGAAATCCATATTTCTTGTACTTTTTTTTCTGTTTTGACAACTAGAAATAATATTTTTCAATTGTTAGATCGACCTACAAGATGTGGCACTGCAGTCTTCAAAGGATTCACAGCCTGCCTGCGAGGCAGGGATTTGCATGCAGTTCCACACACCAACTTTGACCATCGTTGCATGTCCCGGGCCAGGTCCTGACCTCATGCCCGTATTAATCAACAGCATTTCAGTGGGGCTGTGAGATCAGAATTTGGCTGGCCACACTGGCTGAGCTGTGGCAGGTGGGCACTTGCCAAAGAACTTTCTGATGGATCATGTAAACACCAGGCTTGTTCACAACAATTATGTAACCTGGAGTTGCTCTGCTTTACAGAAAGATTTGCAAAAAGCAGTGGTCTTCACGGCTCTCCAGCTCCACCCATGCACCATCATAGAGATCCTGCGTCAGGTCAAACCTTCCTAATGCAGGCAGTGTTTCTGAAATGATGAATGCAAGTTGTCTCCTTGGACAAAGAACAATGCAATACTTAGATAACCAACAAGCCCAGAGTGAAGCAGCTCCCCTGATCACACACTCACCCTTTACAGCTCCTCACTGCATGACTGCTTGCTCCTCCAGGACAGCCAGACTTCCATGGTTTGGGAAAAGACATCTGAGTTCAGTCCAAACAGCAAGGGAGAAAACCTGTCATGTAGAGACAAAAGGACTCCTTAGACCACCTGGTGCACAGGTTGGTAGGAAATGAAAGCAGTGAGAATGGGCAGGGTACTTCTTCCATATGGTCTCAACTTGCAACAATCACTCTTGTTCATCACCTACTGCAGCAAGTTTCTAGATATCTAATCATTACAGACCTGCTACTAATGGTTTTTTCCTCCCTTTTATACACATCCTTATGGCCCATTAAATCATGGTGACAAATAGTTATAAGAAAGGCCCAAACTCTGAAAACCATCAGTTTATTCTGAGAGAAACCTGTCCACAATGCTCAGTGTTTAGTCTGATTCCTTATCCTTTTGTGTACTTGAGGAAACATGACCATGTTGTAATATACTAACAGATTTATTTATAATTTGAAGCCCATGTTTAGTGTTGGTTTGGCAGCAGTAGGAAGGAAACCACAGTTTGCTGGCATGGATTAAGTGTTAGTTGCTTGATAAACCTGGAGCTATCAAAACTTTCAACTTCCCTGCTGCATCTGCTGCCATCCACAGCTGAATATTGAAATCAGTGTCTTTGGATGGGCAGGGTTTTCTTCTTTACATCTTTGGCTGTATGGGTACCAGTGAAAAACAGAGGTTTTCACACAGAAAATGTCCTTGAAAAACAAGAACTGCCTGTAGCTCCTCTAACATTCTCACTGTCAGCTCCTTACTAACAACTCTAGATGCATCAGTAGCTCACTTCTTAATGATAAACATAACTAACACAGTAGCTTTCTGTTTCCTGGAATAGCTTCACCACCGAAAATATCCACTATTTCAAATTAGAGAATTCTGAATCTTTGTCCCCGGAATGCTGATGGCTGTTTACTGACTGACATTCAACTCTTCTGTGAGGAAAATGCAAAGAACTGGGGTTCACGAGCTGCACCCGAATGAATGTGGTGCTTATCACAGAGCACAATTTGAATTAGATATTCCAAATTACCTAATTCACTTCCAATGACTCACCCAAGACTTTGAGCTTTAAAATCCTTATTTGCTAGTAGAGTGCTGGCACCCAAGTGTTTTCCACAATGCTAATGTGCGAGGCTTTTGAACGCAGGACAACCACATCCATCCTGGAATGTAAAATAATATCCATAAGGATTTTTTCCTAATTGGTCAGTTCTAGTCACCGTTCTGTACTGGCATACCATCTGACTTGAAGTGGAAATGCCTTGCAATTATTCATTTATGAAGTGTGGGAGAGAACAGTGAAAAGTGAGCTGGATTGCCTTAAAAATGTCAGTGCAGGTGTCTTGGCCGTCTTCATTCTCTAACTCGTACGCCAGGCACAGGCTTTTGCTATCCCCCTATGCCATGAAGAATTCCTTCCTCAACTTTGGCAAGTCCAAGCACTCAAGAGTCAGGATACTTTCTCCTTCTACAGCTCCCAAGGAAATCATTTCATTTACAGACCAACCCAAACCAATAACCATCGTATTCTTAATGCTTGTCTTCTGTTTTATATGACCCATAGGGCTTCCATTTTCCAGCATTTTCCTGTAACTTTGGAAAAACCAAACTTCAGATGCCAAAAGTGTTGCAGAATCACAAGATTCCAAAAGATGGTGCTTTAAGGAGAAAAAAATCCAGAAGCAGTAGCAAGGAGTAAGGAGTAGTAATGAGGAGTAAGTAGAAAGGACACCCAACCCAATAGCTAAGTCCGTTACACTGCACTGCATAATCAGTGCCTTTTTCCAGTTAGGCAAGAAAACAGATTTACTATGGATGGAGTCACCTCTGTCAGCCAACCACCACAGAACAAGCACAGCTAAACAAATTCCATCTGATGAGATGCACAATGTTCCTAACAGGGCACACTGCTTGCCATGGAAGAAAAGATTCAGAAAATAAGCTCATATTTAGCAAGAAATCTTGGATTTCACAGCTCTAAATGCAATTATATGCCAGATTTTTGTCATCCAACCCTCCATTAAACCTCAGATGCTAACAGTGTCCCATGGCAAATGGGCTTGCACAAACCTTTGGAAAGTGGCTGTGAGTAAACAAACCATTTGCTTTTCCTGGCCACACTACAAGTGATTCCCATGAGAATGGAGCTGCTTTGGGTTCATCCGCAGCAGCTCAAGTTCATGGGAGGCCAGTGAAGAATTGTCCATACAGCGCTAGCTTCACACAGGAATCTGAAGAAGGGCCATGAACTGAACATAACACTCATTATAAAGCTTTTAAACCAGCCCTGTGTGGGCTAAGGGGGGAAGCAAGCATGACCAGACCCAATCGGTCAGAGGTTCAGGCCTCTGACAATGTCATGCACAACTGACAGCAGCATTACAGTCTGGCGGAAGAGTGGCTGGAGAGCTGCCTGGTAGAAAAGGAACTGGGGGTGTTGGTTGACAGCAGGCTGAACAGGAGCCAGCCCAGGTGGCCAAAAAGGTCAACAGCATCCTGGCCTGGATCAGGAATGGTGTAACCAGCAAGAGTAGGGAGGTGATGGTGCCCCTGTGCTCTGCATTTGTGATACCACACCTTGAGTTCTGGGTCCAATTTTGGACACCACAGTATCAGAAGGATGCTGGGGTGCTGAAACGGGACAAGAGAAGGACAACAATGTTGCCAAAAGGTCTGGCAAATAGGCTGTATGAAGAATGGCTGAGGAAATTTGGGTTATTTAGTCTAGAGAAGGAGAGGCTGAGAGGAGACCTTATAGCTCTCTACAGCTACCTGAAAGGAGGCTGGTGCTGGTCTCTTCTAATGATAGTAATTATAGGACAAGAGGAAATGCCCTCAAGCTGCATCAGAGGAGGTTTACATTGGATCTTAGGAAGAAACTCTTTACTGAGAGAGTGGTTGGGCACTGAACAGGCTGCCCAGGGACGTGGTGGTGTCACTGTCCCTGGAGGTGTTTAAAAGGCAAGTAGATACAGCACTTGAGGCCATGGTCTAGATGTTAGGGAGATGTTGGGATCCAGGATGGACATGGTGATCCTTCCAGCCATGAGTATTCTAGTATTCTGACTGCTCCTGCATGCTCAACCTGATTTCTCTGAATGGAGAAGACTTTGCCCACCACCAGCTGCCAAGAGAGATGTAGGCAGGCAAAAAGAGGTTGGTCTGTGGGCATCCATTCTTCAGGTGTACTTCCAACAATAAAGGCTCCCCATCAAGTCTCCTGCAAGTATTTCAGCATTTGGGTCACTTCCTCCCCTGCACACTCTTCATATGCTACTACTCTAGAAATGAAAAGTGTAAATTGGAGAGCACATTTAGCCTAAGTAAAGAGATGAAGAAGTTTATCTGTCAACATTGGAGTCCAGATGGTTTTCAACTCAAACTAAAAACAGGAGATGGAAAGAGATATTAATTATAAGCTCTTTTCTTCCCTTTAAAATGTTTTTTAAAGATTTGTTAAAATACCTAACTTTTCCTGTAGGTTTTGGAGAGAGTTTAAAAAAAATACCAGTACAGATCAGACCAAACTTCAGTGCCTACACAGCCCTGAGGAGGCTGGAAGCTGCTTCTCATGAGCTCCGCCAGAGTTTATTTGCATACCCAACACTCACAGAGGAGTTATTTCTGCGTATGACTTCACCAGTACCAAAGCTCAGGCTCAGAAAGTTATTGAATGCCACTGGTTTTCATCCTTGACTCCCAATTTCCATCTCCAGTTCTAAGAGCACTGAAATCATGGACCTACAGCAGGCTCCCATGACAACAGTCCACAAGGCTGAAAATACATTTCAGTGAATAAGTTTAAAAGAAAAAGTCTAGAACAGCGACGGGAATCCTTTAAAAAAATAAGTATTCCGATAGCAGTTAAATTCAAAGAGCCACTCAATTCAGAATTACACCTGTTATTAAAAATCTTTCATGTGGAGGACATCTGTTTAAGGAGTTGGCACAAAAGCTACCTAAAACACTCCCCACCATTTATCACCAATCCTGAATAACCAGGGAGGTCCCGGATGGCTGGAGGTTGTCCAGTGTGTTGCCCAACCACAGGAAGGGCTGGAAGGAGCATCTGGGGAACTACAGGCCTGTCAGCCTGACCTCAGTGCCTGGCCAGGTTATGGAGCAGATCATCCTAAGTGCCTTCAAGTGGCAGGTACAGGGCAATCAGGCCCAACCAACATGGGTTTAGGAAAGGAAGGTCCTGCCTGACCAAACTGACTTCATTCTACAACTGAGTGACCCGCTCAGTGGATGAGTGGAAGAATGAGAAAGGGGTCTACCTACACTTCAGCAAAGCCTTTGACATGGTCTTCAAGAGTACTGTTCGACAACCGGTTGAACAAGAGCCAGCAGTGTGCCCAGGTGGCACAAAAGACTAATGGCATCCTGGCTTATATCAGCAATAGTGTGGCCAGAAGGGCTAGGGACATCATTCTCCCCCTGTACTGGGCACTGGAGAGGCCTCCCCTCCAGTACTGGGGGCAATCCTGGGCCCCTTACTTCAAGAAAGAGACTGAGAAGCTGGCGCAGACCCAGAGGAGCAAGGAGACTGGGGAAGGGACTGGAGGAAAAGTCTGATGAGGACAAGCTGAGAGAGCTGGGGGTGTTTAGCCTGGAAAAGATGAGACTCAGAGGGGACACCTTATCACTCTCTACAACTACCTCAAGGGAGGTTGTAGCCAGTGGGGATCAGGCTCTTCTCCCAGGCAACTAGCACCAGGATGAGAGGGCAGGGTCTGAAGCTGCACCAGGAGAGGGTTGGGTTGGATGTTAGTATGCCCTTCCTCACAGAAAGGGTGATCAGACACTGGAATGAACTACCCATGGCGGTGGTGAAGTCCCCATTCCTGGAGATGTTTAAGGACAGACTGGCTATGGCCCTTAGTGCCCTGCTCTAGCTGATGTGGTGATGTTAAGTCACAGGCTGGGCTGGATGAGCTCAGAGGGCTTTTCCAGCCTCATTAATTCTGTGATTCTGGTTCAGCAGTCCTAGGGGCTACACCTCTGGCTTCCGGATGTATTGGATCACTTTATGCTGAGTTCTCACTACCATATGTGTGCACTTGTAGCCTTTGCAAGTTCTACAAGGAAAAGCAGGCCAAAATGCCTAGTTCACTGGGATTTCCTTTTGGGGTCTCAAGATCAGGCATATTAGAGGGTAGTTACTACCTCCCTATTGGACAGAAGTGTTTTATAAATCAGCCTGTACTGTGAAATGCTCAGTGAAGCATTTCACAGTTCACAGGATCTGATGCTGCGACAGGTGACTTTGGAGAATAATAAAAGAACTCAAACCCATAGGTTCTTCTAGCACAGTAATTCAATTGAGAATGGACATTCTGAAAGAAAATTATAAATTCTGTGAGAATATCACGGTATTTTGATCAGTTAATGACCAAATACTGAAGAGCTCAGAAGCTAATGATCTTTTTATTAGAATAATTCATTTTACCAGGGAAGAGTCTGTGCTATTTCTTAACTCTAGGTCTGGGTGTTCAGGATGAACAACAACAGAACCAAAAAAAATGCTGTCTTTTAGTGCAATTCTGTAAGAAACATGGATTATAGGGAAGACAGGAAGACATTACCCTTGGCCAACATTCCTTATGAACCCATGTTTGGAAAAAAATTAGGGTCTTCTTCCAGGATTTTCAGAAGTATTAGATTCCACTGACATGAGTCAAGCATGACAGTTGGTCAACAACACTGAGATAACTGAACATCAGGACATTGAAGCCTGTTGATGATGCAGTGGCTGACCAGGGTAGCTGTTCATTGGGCCAATGAGTACAGAGAGGTTTCACAAACAGATTGGTTCTACTGGCTGCTGCCCCTTTTGTGATTTATTTCATCCAAATCAAATTTTCTGGATCATTTTTAGATGAGATCTCAACATGTCTCTCTCTACCAAAGGATAAAAAATGGTCACCTGAAGTGGGGACACAGGTCTTCATAATTTTCATATAAACTCTCATGGCTTTATTAGCTGTTACTGAAACATTCTCCATTCTGCATGGTTTTTTGGCTCAAATGACCCTTTTCTTTCCAGCTTTAATGCCTTCCTGTGCTCATTTTATCAAACACATACAAATATTTCCTAAGAATATTCTATTATTACATCTTTTAAAAATAGTAGTTTTTAAAGCTATTACAATTCTTGTAAAACTTAACTGCATTCTGAGTTCTTTTCTCTTACTTTTGTATCTCCTTCCTAGTCCCATATTCTTTCCCACAAACCAAGCAACTCTACTTTCCTTTTTGGCCATGGACCATTATTGATACACTGTATAATCCGAGGAAAGACAAATGCTCGAGGATCTCAAATGCAAGAGCGATGAGAGATGCCTCCAGAAAGCCCCCAAGTCAGACAATGCAATAGCACCTATACTGTAAGAAAGAACTATAAAAAGAAGATCTGTGTAGAAAGATGGACTCTACTCTCATGACAACTTACTCGCATTCTTGAGTGCCCATGTGTTGACAGATACAGGGACGATGCTGCTAAAAAAAGCTGTGAGAAGTGGTTGACACAACACAGGGCTATGCTGCCATTCAGCGGGACCTGGACAGGCAGGGAGGAATTGAATGAAATTCAACAAAAGCAATGTAGAGCCTGGCATCTGGGCAACCACAACCCAAGGGACCAGTACAGGGTTAGGACTGACCTGCTGAAGAGCAGCATAGGAGAAAGGGAACTGGGGGTCCTTGTGGCCAGCAGGATGACCAGGAGCCAGCAATGTACCCTTGTGGCCAAGAAGGCCAATGGCATCTTGGAGTGGATTAGAAGGGGGGTGGTTAGTAGACTGAGAGAGACTCTTCTTCCCCTCTACTCTGAAGAGAGTACGTCTGGAATATTGTGTTCAGTTCTGGGCCCCTCAGTTCCAGAAGGACACAGAACTGCTTGAGAGAGTCCAGTGCAGAGCCACAAATGTGGAGCATCTCCCTGACGATGAAAGGCTGAGGGAGCTCTGTCTCTTGAGCTTGGAACAAAGGAGACTGAGAGGTGACCTCATGAATGTTGATCAATATGGAAAAGGTGGGTGTCAGGAGGAAGGAGACAGGCTCTGCTCAGTGACATCCAATGACAGGACAAGGGGCAACAAGGGTCAGCTGGAACATAGGAGGTTCCACGCAAAGATGAGAAGAAACTTGTTCCTGATGGGGGTGACAGAGCAGTGGAAGGGGCTGTCCACAAAGGTTGTGGAGTCTCCTTCTTTGGAGAGGTTGAGAACCTGCCTGAGCACGTTCCTGTGCAACTGGATCTAGGGGATCCTGCTCTGGCAGGGGGACTGGACTGGATGATCTTTTGAGGCTCCTTTCAATCCCTAACAATTTGTGATTTCTGTGATTGCTGCAACCAGTGGCACACAAAGCCAGTAACTCCCAGTAGCTGATGGTAACACTGAGTGCTAACACCACTGAGTCCTAAGCAATTAATAGGTATTCAGGATTCATTGTGTCATAGAAAAGGTCTATTTATAGAAGACATCAATTTCTCTTCTTACTGTTGGTGGTATCCCAGCGTAACTCCACAAGGTCTCTCCTATAGGTAATCCTTGATGGATTACCTTTAACTAAGCCAAAATCTATCTTCCTTCATCCATAATGACAGCTGATATCTTGAGTTTACCTAAGGCCCACTGAGCTTTCTCTGGCTCATTATTTTGTACTGATGTGACAGCAAAAACCAAGTTTAATGCCATATGGATGTGCTGGTGTGGGGGAAAGCAACCAAGCTCTGATGAAATTAATGCAGTTAAACTGGCATCAATCCCTGTGCACTCTACACTCATGAACTCACAGTGAAGACTCAGAATTGGTCAACTAAATGTTTCACAAGAAGTTTTGAATGGAATACAAACATCTCATGCTACAACAATCTCAAATTTAAGTGAAAGAAGATCTTTGCAGTACTGACACATCTTGGACTCACTCTCTTTGTCCACTGTGACAACTTAAAGACACCTCAACAATGGAAATTGCTAAGAGATTGCCAGAATGGAGGACAACTTCAGCTGGGTCCAGTTTTGGGCACAGTATCAGAAGGACATTGAAGGTGCTAGAGTGGGGTCAGAGAAGAGCAACAAGGCTGGGGAGAGGGCTGGAAAACAGGCCCTATGAGGAGTGGCTGAAGGAAGTGGGCTTGTGTAGTCTAGAGAATAGAAGGCTAAAATGAGATCTTACTGCCTGCTACAGCTGTCTAAAAGAAAGTTGTAGCAAGGCTGGTGCAGGTCTCTTCTCCCAAATTACTAATGATAGGATGAGGGGAAATGGCTTCAAGCTGCATCAGGGGAAGTTTAGATTGGTTCTTAGGATCTCAAAGGATCAGCTACAGCCTGAGAAGATGACATTAACTACTTAGGGTGTGGGAGACATCCTGACTTCTATGTAGGCTCCAGGCATGAAGGATGGCAGAGCAGGTTCATGTTTTTAACTCTTCTCAAAAGCTGAAGTCAGAATGGGAAATCGGAGAGTATTTGTTGTTGAAAACGATGTCTCAAGTTCAAGTCAAATCTGTACATTGGCTCCTGCCTTTTCTAGCCAGATGCATTAAAACAAAAACAAAACAACAACAAAAACAACAACCCAAAAAAATCAAGCCAGAAACTGGGACAATGTCCCCCAGACAAAGAACATCCTGTGAACTGGAGCCACAGCACATCTGGGGGCCTGATGTTGCTGCTGAGTAATGCATGACCTGGGGACACTGTCATTTTGTGCTTAACAAGTCTCCAGAGGGAAAGCTGACATTTGAAAGAGACAAAAAAGCTTCTTTATGTGATGCCAGCGCACCCTCTCCCATTTAACTGGGAAGTGGGAGCATGTGAACACCACAGACATGAGGTCATGCAGCTCCACTCATGAGAGCCACAGCCTCCCAGTCTCAATGCCAAGACCAAAAGCCATGTGCCAACACATGTGGCATTTCACAGCACCTTCTGTTTTCTATCCCTCTTCTGACCAGATTTCCATCAAATTCTGGACTGAAACATCCATAAGGTAGAGGGACAATCAAATTTGGGAAGGCAACCAATGAGTCCAGCTCATTACCAGTAACTTTCCTCTAAGCCATTTCTTCACCAAGCATGTACCATGCTCGTAGATCTGGAATTGAAGAACTACGATGTTGGTAAGATTTACTTGAGATTTCACAGACTGACCTCTGGCTATTGTGTTCACCATGGATCAGGATTCAGTTATAAACTGAGGTGTGGACATTCCCAGTCTCATGAGCATTTTATGTCCCTTGATGCTGGGCATAGAAAAAGGTGAAAGAATATGACAGGATGGGTAACAAGCTTCTTCTCGTGAGTACTTGCAGTAAGATAATGGAAACAGCTTTGGTTGAGAAGATCCTAGATGTTGCAAATCAATGGACTAGAATAAGTTGTCTGAGGCTTAAGGCAGAGCAAGCCATAATACAATGGGGACAGGCACCCCAAATCTGTGTAAGGCTTATGCATTAATATTGGAATTCATTCCCATCTTCCTTAAAATCATCCTCAGGCATGATTTAGATCACAGAAATGCTTTTTTCCATCTCTGCATGGTGGAAAATTTCCAACTACATGTTTTGACGTGGGCTTGGACAGAGTAACTTACGTTGTGTGGTATCCACATACAGTGATCTAGTTACTCTACTGATTCCTCCACAAAGGCTGCCTTGGCTGCCTGCATGAAGAACCTATAAGCTTTCTGGAGCAGAGAAAAGTCCTTAAGAAGAGCTTGAGCTGTTTTAGCCAGTTCCAGATGAAGCATGGGTAAGAAGTGGTTTCACTTTTTAAAAGGAAACATGTTCTCAACATGGTTCTTATAAATTAAACCACATCACTCTTTCAAAGGGAGACAAAGGAACTGCATGCATGATTGATGACACATCGTAAACTCTCTAGCAGAGGAAACCGTAACAAGCATGCAGTCAGATCAGAAGCAATACACATGAGAACAAGGCTGGATACACAGCACAGTGCAGTGATGCACACTTAGAACCCAACAGCGAGTGTTTGCTTACTACATGTTTATTTATTTTAATTGGAAATAAATGAGCCTGTAGGTTCCAGTATAGGCACTGTCAAGAGTCACATGGGCCAGGACAGGCTACTCACTGGTGTGAAGTATTAGAGCTTCTCAGATGTCAGAATCACAGAATCACTGAATTCTTGAGGCTGGAAAAGCCCTCTAAGCTCATACAGCCCAGCCTATGACTTGACATCATCACATCAGCCAGACCAGGTCACTAAGGGCTACAGTCCATCTTTAAACACCTCTAGGGATGGGGACTCCACCACTGCCCTGGTCAGTCCATTCCAGTGTCTGATCACCCTTTCTGTGAGGAAGGGCTTCCTAACATCCACCAACCCTCCCCTGGTGCATCTGCCCTCTCATCCTGGAGCTAGTTGCCTGGGAGAAGAGCCTGACCCCCACCTGACTACAACCTCCCTTCAGGTACTTGTAGAGTGATAAGGTTTGTCCCCATGAGTCTCTTCTCCTCCAGGCTAAACAATACCAGCTCCCTCAGCCTTTCCCCCTCACACTTTCTCTCCAATCCCTTCCCCAGCCTCATTGTTCCTCTGGACCCACTCCAGGCTTTCTTGAAGTGAGGAACCCAGAACTGCCCCCAGTACTCTAGAGGAGGTCTCCTCAGTGCCCAGTACAGAGGGAGAATTATGTCCTTAGTCCTGCTGGCCACTCTATTTCTGATACCTGCCAGGATGCCATTGGCCTTTTGTGCCACCTGGGCACCCTACTGGCTCCTGTTCAGCTGGTTGTTATCCAGTACCTCCAAGTCCCTCTCTGCCAGGCCACTCTCCAGCTACTCATACCCCAAGAAGGTGGTGGAGTCCCCATCCCTGGAGGTATTTAAGAGTCATGTAGACATGGTGCTGAAGGATATGATTTAGTCAAGGGCTTTTCACTCTTACTGGTCTTTTTCAATCTGGCCGATTCCATGGTTCTGTGATCTGACTGCAGACACCAGCTGAGAAGTGAAGCATCACTCTGATTACAAAACTTACTCTGAGGAAACACTCAGGTTTCAGCAGTGCTATGCAGACTCCCTCTGGCTCACTGGGAAGCCACTGCCAGCTTGTGTGTCACAGTAACAGCCATGAGGTGGTTTGTTCCATGTGAGGGTGGGCAGTTGCCAATCTTAAAAAGCTCATTTTTGTTATTTGCAAACACCAAAATTGCTTTAGGCTCGTTGGACATGCCAAAGCCTTGATCAAAATCATGTCCCTTTCATAGGGACAAAATACATGTTCACATTATCCCAAAGAGAAACAAGGGGGCAGGAGGGAGAAAGGAGAGGGAATCTTTTTATCCTGGTTTAGCAAGAAAATACCATGCGTGGCTGCCAGTTGTTTATCACCTTTTCCTGATCAACAATATGTTCTTTCTTAAGGTCTTTCATTAAAGAGCTTTCTGTCAGCTTTCTAACTTCTATTAAATAACCAAAACCAAATGGGGAACCGTCTCAAGCTCTGGGCTTGGCACATGACACTGCTGTTTAAAGAGGTTTTACGGTCACCACCTCCCAGCAAGACTATTCTGGAGAATCTAATTCATGAATACTGATTTTGCTTTTGGATACTTCCCATGTATTTCTTTTTTTTTTTTTTCTTTTTTTTTTTTGCCTGTAACAGAGGAAGGAGTGTGTTTGCTGCTTAGGCTGGTCATCTCTACTTCTCCACTGGGTGGTTGTGCTGTTGATCCCATTTTTTACATGGTTAATCCCTTCCTTGCATTGTGTGGCCAACAGAGACTAAAAGCTCACAGGAGTGTAGCAGGAGGGAATTTCCAGGCAGGCAAAAAAATTTGACACTAGTAGTTGAAGGATCGGGGAGAGAAATTAGAGACCCCTCTTCCATGATTGGCATTGTGGGAAACAGCCAAGTAAAGAAAAACAAGGTGGCCTTATCTTCTTCTTTAAGGCATCTACTCTTCAGCTTCGAAAGACCTTCTGGAAATACCATGAAGAAGGAAAGAGTAGTTTGCATAGGAAGAAGAGTAAAAACAGGTTTTAGCAACCCTCTCTGTTCCAGTGAGGGGGAAAAACAGCAAACAGAAACACACAGGATGTATCCTGAATGGGGGTAGGAGAAAGAAGCACACAGGAGATCAGCTTGTGTAACTATAATTACAGGGACTCTGTCAATCATTAAGGCAAAGTAACTGGTATTCCTTCCTGTAGAGATGAATTCTCACACACATTGTGACAGGTCTTTCCAGATGGATGAGCTTTAAATTGCCTCTGGCAAAGGAAATCATCCATGCTGTTAAACTAATGCTAAGATGGAGCAGGATAAGGCTGTGAAGGGTCATATTTGCAGTGACAACAGTTAGCAGAACAAAAAACAAGGAGAAAGTCATCAGTCATCTCTGTTTCTCTCCTAAGTCATCTTCCAGGTGGTCCCAAGCTTTAGGCATTTTTATAAAGTTAGGGTCACTGCTTTGTTTCTTTTGTACTGGCAGCGGCTTCACCTGATAACAGCCACAGATAACCTGGGCAAACAACCCTTAGTTCCTGCTAACACCTGCTTTGCACAGGATGATGTAGAAGCAACAAGTGGGGCTGTCTCTGTGCAGTGTCAATGCTCACAGAGCTAGGCCCTGTCACTGCTCTCACCTGCAGAGTCACATTTTTTCCTCCCATATCCACTCCTAGGGCCTTGAACTCTGCTGGATAGGGACATCAGAAGCCCTTTCATTGTGCCAGACACATCTCTTCATCAAATCTGCACGACAGTATTCTGACTGCACAACAACCCAGTCTACTTGATGCTGCCAGTGCTCACCTAAGCTGAAAGAAACAAACAGCACTGAATTTACAGCAAGTAAATGAGTAGCTACTCTGAGTAGCTATGGTATTTTTTGTCCTTACAGATGGCTGTCAGCAGTACTCCAACCAAGAGGGTTAACCATCCCTTAAATTTTAATGCCATTTTCTTGAGAGAACTCTAAAGATATTACTTAAAAATCATTAAATAATGAGACAAAGGACTATTTAGAATTGGTGCAATTTAAATGAACTCCCATAAAGCAAGGATGAGGGAGAGACTCAGGTTAGACTTGGTAGATGGCAGTCAAAAAAACCTGCATAAGCTATTCTTACTGCATCAAGATACTCAGCTCTCACTCTGCAGAGAGCAATGGTGCTAAGTGGAAGATTACACAGCCCCTTCCTCCCAGCTCAGTCAATGGATGCTATTTTCCTACTTACTGCAGACAATCACTGCTCTGATAGACAACTGATGCAACTACACAAAAATGCTGTATGATGGCTGACATTCTGGCCTTCAGTCCTGCCACAGTGCCCCTCCACATTGAAGGCCTGTGCAGATCATTAGCCTTATCTTTGAGCTTCCTGCTTCATGTCACAACCCTACTGTTATTTAAACATAGTTTTGCATTTAATTTAATTTCCTTGTTTTTGTTTAGCTTTGATAAAGAAAAGGAAATCTTTTCTAATCGGCTCAAAACAAGACCATTGAGTCAAGACCAAGTTCAGTGAGCTATCAGGGGCAACAGGATACTAATGGCTAATGCAAAAGTCTGAGAAAGAGTCATGGGAACAAAAGCTATTGGAGGAAGAACAAGTTATCCTTTAAAGCTGGAAAGGGGAAATGGATGGGGAGGAAAGTTCTGAGTTGAAAAGCCATTGCAAGAGGGACTGTGACAGAGAATAAGCAAAGGATTGGGGTGAGCTGAGTGGATAACAGAGTAATGAACAGAGCTTAAAGAGCATATCTGTATCTCTAGATATAGATGTATACATGCTACAGATACACCTGTGATCTTGAAGGTCTTTTCCAACCTAGGCAAAGCTATGGCTCTGTGATATACTCATCTATGAAAATGTTGGTAAACATACATACAGATATATGGGAGTTTTTTTACCAAGCAAGGATACTGCGAAGACTGAGCTACAATCATACAACATCGAAGAATTACAACCAAAGTATTTCAGGAGATGGGAACATGTCTACACATCAGCTCTCAAAGTGGTCAGTTCTACTGAACTAGGTCAACATCTCCAGTTTGAACCCGGCAGATAATCATAAAAAACTTTGGTCCTGAGAACCAACCTCAGGACAGAGCCTCATCCACATGGCTTTCCACAAGCTGCACAGAATTTTGGCCCATAGCCCAGAACAGCTATTTTCAGGCTAGCTGAGGACCAGAGTGCTCTTACAAGTGAGCAGCATAAAAAGTAAGTCCAAGTCATAAAAATATTGTGCTAGCAGTTGAGAAAATTAGAATACAAAAGTAAGTGAAGCAACAGATTAAGGCCCAACAGTCCTATCACAAACATCAAGTCTCATGCAGTTACAGTTCCTTATCTACAGCAGGGACAACACTTTTTATCTCACAATTCACATGAAGACCAAGACTGCAGCCCTCAAACACCTTACAATAAGGCCATACTTCCAGCCAAACTTCATTCTTTCACATCCTCACATGGTTTTTACTCCAACTGCTCTAACTTCTCAAAATTCTCCCAAGCATATTTGCCCTGATTGTCATCTGTTGATGCACAACAACTGGGGCAGTTATACCCTCCAACCTATTCCATGCAAAATCCACTATGTACTTGTACTGCATAGTATCTGCTGTTACAGAAACAGTTATGATATCCAGCTTCTAATGCAGTGCTTGTTATTTACTAGGTTCACAGACATCAAAGATCCCTGGTTCTTCTCATAATTTGCTTAAACTGTTAAGAGCATTTTTGTCTTCATTGCCACTAATTCATGTTAAAGGCCCTTGGTGATGCTCAGCAATAGTCTCTTTGATCACCACTCAGGTCAAATACCATGAGAACAGCCTTCCAAGAAATGTTCAGCTGTTCTGTCTTCCATCATCCCAACTGAAGACTCTGGCAACAAAATGGCTGGGTACTTCATTACCTTTGCTGTATTAAGCTCTTTATAGACTTCAAGCTCATCTTTATTAAATCTTCTCCATACATATTCCCTTACATTCTCCAAAACTCTATCTCAGCGCTTGCTTCGAGTTATTCAGTGGTCATTCTTACATCTAAGAGTAGGAGCTCTGCAGCTAATCTGGACCTAGAAGTAACCTGCAGAAAAAGCATCATCCCCCTATTTAATAGCCTTAGTTTCCTCTGAGGCGTTCAAACCACTTAACATTAACATAATAGTGTATTTATTGACTTCCAGAAGAGCTTTCCCAAGATGATCCTAAGCTAACAACTGGATTTTATTTTCTTCCAATTGAAGCACAGTTTTGAGTTTTGGGTTTTATTTGCACCACCTTCTAGTCTCCAACTCTCTCTTCAGCTATATTTCTTCCTTCTCGTGATAGTTAACTCCCTAGCATGGTCAAAAAGGAAATGTAACACATTTAAATTCACACCACTCTGAGAATTTTGCAATGAGCACATTAATCTCTATACAGCCACATGAAAAGTACCAGGGATGATGCTTTAGTGTCTTTTAGCTTAATCCTTTACTGAGGACCAAGTGGAAGTGTAACCACCTTGCCATGCACATTTTTTTTATGCTGAAAGTCCAATAGTGAAAAATATACATCCTAAACCTTCCTAAAAGCTATGAAATAAACATATACATAGGTAGGTAGGTAAGTAAATAGATAGATAAATAGGCAGGCAGGCAGGCAGGCAGACAGAAAGATAGATGTCCTGCTCACAGCCCTACCCTCTCTTGAGCACCTAATGGTTCAAGCCTCTCCCCTCTGAGGAAAACATATATTTTATAGAGCAGATTGGACATGATAGGGTGCATGGAGATGGGAAAATAATGCAACATGCCATCCATTCTGGCTTCTCCCTTCTTCAGAATTGGGCATCTTCTCTTGGAAATTACACAAGCATCCAAGCCAAAGCAGTTTCCAGAGCCTCTGAGTCCATGTAGGCCGTTCTGTTTTCAATAATGCAGCAGGAACATTATCAGCCCCTGGTGCTTTATTAGTCCTGAGAATTCTAATTGTCTGTCAAAGCTCCTCAAGATGTGGTATTTCTGCAAAACAGCTGAGCTGTCTGGATTGCAGCCAGTATCTCTTTTTTTTCCACCTCGCTATTAAAGAGAACACAGTATTTTCTCTATCTTTTTATAGTTACACTATAATTTCCCCTTTTGTCCTTAATCTTGCTCACTCATTCCTCCACACATGAATATTCCCGTGAAATACATCCATGTCATTAATATTTTTCTTCTCTTCTGTCATCTCTAGCATGTTTTACTTTTAGTCATGCTGTTTCACTGGCCCTTTGGCTTCACTGAGGGACAATAAAGAGGGCACTGGATGGATGGGAGAGGTGGACCCAGGTGAAGCTTATGAGGTTCAACAAGGCCTAGTGCAGAGTCCTGCACCAGGGCTGGGGTAACCAGCATTATCACTACTGGCTGGGAGATTATCTACTGGAGAGCAATCCTGTGCAAAGGGATTTGGAGGTGCCAGTGGATTAAAAACTGGCCATGAGCCACCAGTGTGCAATCGCAGACGAGAAGGCAAATCCCATCTTGGGCTGCATCAAAAGAACTGTGGCCAGCAGATCAAGAGAGGTGATTCTGCCCTTCTACTCTGCCCCAGGGAGACCTCACCTGGAGTATTGTGTCCAGTTCTGTAGCCCCCACCACAAGAAAGATGGAGATATATTGGAGTGTGTTCAGAGGAAACCATCAAAATAGGGTACTGAAGCATCTCTCCTTTGAGAACAGGCTGAGAGTCAGGGCTGTTCAGCCTGGAGAAGAGGGTTCTAGAAGGACCTTCTTTTGACCAACCAGTGCTTGAGGGGGCCCTACATGAAGGCAGAGGAAGGTCTATTCCAAAGAGTTTGTATGGATAGGACAAGGAGCAATGAGTTCAAGCTGGGAAAGGAGAAATGTAGGCTGGAGATTAGGGAAAAGTTCTTCAATGTGAGGGTGGCTGACAGCTGGAATGGGCTGCCCAAGGAGGTGGTGGGGGCCTCATCCCTGGAGGTCAGGCTTGATAAGGCTCTGAGCAACCTGACCTAGATAGAGATGTCTCTGCTTGTGTAGGGAGGTTGGACTAGATGACCTCTGGAAGTCGTTTCCAGCCTGGAACATTCTATGATTCTACAATTGTAATTCTCAGCATCAGGTGGCTTCTCATTCCAAAGAAAAATAATTGTCTCTCAGCAGGAAGTTTCAGCTGTTTTTCAAAAAAAGCTTTCATTTACTACAAACAAGTTTCTCAAAGCTGCTGTGAGCTATTCTCAGCAGTGCCTAGGCTTGCTGGGTATATCAATTATTGTGTCTTGTCCCATGGGCTCTCAGATTTTATTGTGTTAGGTCATGCCGAGAATTACTGCTTTGAGCAACAGTCTGGATGTAACTCTGTCCTTTGAATAAATAAATGCAGTGTCAGACTGACAGCTATCAACTCCATTTCAGTTTACAAGTGTTCTAGTGCTCTTCATAACTAGGTTAGATGTTGCAAGACTAATTCATCTCTGTTGTATTACATGACATCAGATTTCCTCCCTCTCTATTCTGCCCTGGTGAGACCACATCTGGAATATTGTGTCCAGTCTGGGTCCCTCAGTTCCAGAAATGCACAGAACTGCTTGAGAGAGTTCAGCACAGGGCCACAAGGATAATGAAGGGGGTGGAGTACCTCCCTGATGAGGAAAGGCTGAGAGAGCTGTGTCTCATGAGCTTGGAACAAAGGAGACTGAGGGGCAACCTCATTAATATTGATCATTATGGAAAGGGCAGGTGTCAGGAGGAAGGAGCCAGGCTCTGTTCAGTGGCATTCTATGATAGGACAAGGGGCAATGGGTGTCAGCTGGAACAGAGGAGGTTCCAAATAAAGATGAGAAGAAACTTCTTCCCAGTGAGGGTGACAGAGCCCTGGAAGAGGCTGCCCACGGGGGTCATGGAGCCTCCTTCTCTGGAGATGTTTAAAACCCTCCTGGACTGATCCTGTTTGACTGGATCTAGAGGATCCTGCTCTGGCAGTGGGACTGGGCTGGATGATTTTTCGAGGTCCCTTCCAATCCCTAACATTCTGAGATTATATGATCACATCATTCAGAATTCTTTTGAATTCCTCATAGAATTTTAATTTCATTGTGTGCTTCTAACATAAGTTCACCTCAATCATTATGATCCAAACAAACTGCATTCTGAAAACAAGGAGACATTCTCCAATAGCTTCAAAACAAAGAATTTCTGAATGCTGTCACTCATTACAGTATGTTTCTGGAGAAAATTAAGCTCTGTGGTTTTCTGAAGTGACAGGATTCTATGGCAGCTCAGTCCTTCAACTTAATGTTCTTTTTCTGTATTATGAAAACAAGTTGGAGATACTCATTTTTCAAACAATTAAGGCTACGTAGGAGGCTTGCTGGCCACATGAATTCAGAAGTTGCCTGCTTCCAAATTCCAGTCTTCTCTCTGTAGGTCCTCTCCCCAAAGCACCAACTGTTTGGGGTTTTTTTGGGTATTTGTTTCAGTATTTAATTGGGCTTTATTTGTCCTTTATACTTCAAAATACTAGACTTAAGAAACACATCTAGCCCCATCTCTGCTACCAAGACTGTTCTCACAGTCATAGCAGCACCCATCAGAACATCAGGGAAGGTACTTGGGTCTGAGAGTTGCAATGCAGCTTCAAGGACTTTGATTCTAAAGGTTATGATAAGCCAACTTAGGATCTGAAATATCTTTAAATGCATTGATCCAAGATTAATTTTGAATATGAAAAGTCTGATGCAAGTAAGTCACAAGCTTAGAACCATAGAATCCTCATGGCTGGAAAGGACCTCCAAGGTCATTAAGTCCAGCCCTCAACATCTCCCTAACCCCTGGACCATGGCCTCAAGTGCCGTATCTACTCATTTTTAAAACACCTCCAGGGATGGTGACCCCACCACCTCCTTGGGCAGCCTGTTCCAGTAAATGGAAAGGAACCTTGATGCAAAGGTACTTTCACACAATTCTCCTTAGGCATCAGAAATACACCAGTATTCTTTCATTGTCACAATGGGAAAAAGAAAAAGGTCTGCAGCAGTACCCCAGAAGGAAGAAAGAAGGATGTTTCAGACCAGTTTACACATGAATCTGGGTTTAGAACCAATACAATTAACAGCTAGTGCATGCCCATACCATTGTGCTCAGCTGAATGGAAGCAGACCAGTCCATTTCAGTATCATAATAGCTCCTTTAATGCTCACTGCTGAAGCAGTTTCTATTTCAACTGACAAATTCCTACAGCTTGAGAGAAAGAAGTTCTATCCTGGTGTTGAGAAGTTTGAAACACTCCTTTTCAGTCTGTCCATTTTCTTAGGGTGATCATGGTTTGACAAATAAAAAATACGGAATATCTTACTGTTTAATTCTTTTTTGTTTTTGTAGTATTATTGCTGTCCTGGTGCTTCAAATGAACAGTCTTCTGTGAACTGTGTTTGGAAAGAGAGATCATGTGCTTACACATTTAGAGAGTTCAAACTGTTCCTGAAACTCCGCTCAAGATTCTTCATTAAAACCAGCTGAACACAAATACAAGGGATTCATATCTTTGCTCCCTAATTATTAGACCCACATCTATGCTCAGCTGAGATTACTTGAGTGGGAAAAGGGCTGTATCTGGGCTCAGTTCTATTCCCCATCTTTACTGATGACCTGGATGAGGGGATCAAATCTGTTCTTAGTAAATTTGTAGATGACACCAAGCTGAGGGGGAGTGTCTACCTGCTGGAGGGGACAAAGTTGCTGCAGAGAGATCTGGACAGGCTGGGTCAATGGGCAGAAGCCAACAGGAGGTTTAACAGGGCCAAGGACAGGGTCCTACACTTTGGCTACAATAACCCCCTGCAGCCACAGACTAGAAGATGAGTGGCTGGAGAGAGGCCGGGCAGAGAGGGACCTGGCAATACTGGTTGACACCCAGCTGAATGAGAGCCAGCAGAGTGCCCAGGTGGCACAAAAGGCCAGTGGTATCCCGGCTTATACAGCAATAGTGTGGCCAGCAAGACTAGGGATATCATTCTCCCGCGTACTGGGCAGTTGGGGAGGCCTCCTCCCCAAGTTCTAGGGACAGTTCTGGGCCCCACATTTCAACAAGAAGAAGGGCTGGCGCAGGTCCAGAGGAGCAATGAGGCTGGGGAAGTGACTGGAGAGAAAGTCTGATGAGGAGAAGCTGAGGGAGCTGGGAGTATTTAGCCTGGAGGAGATTCGGGGTGACCAGAGTCCCTGAAGGGAGGTTGTAGCAGGTGGGGGTCAGACTCTTCTCCTAGGCAACTAGTGCCAGGATGAGAGGGCAGGGCCTGAAGCTACACCACGGGAGGGTTGGATGTTAAGAAGCCCTTCCTCACAGAAAGTGTGATCAGACCATGGAATGGACTGCCAGTACTGTGGCCCTTAGTGCCCTGGTCTGGCCAATGTGGTGATGCTAGGTCATAGGCTGGTCTGGGTGATCTCAGAGGGCTTTGCCAGTCTAAATAATTCTGTCATTCTGTGAGATGTTAAAAATGTTCATGTCACGAAACATATTTGAGCAAAGAGACCCACAAACTATCTTTTGTGTTTATAGCTGGTGCCATGTCTGTAATAATGAGGTTTGTGAAGGCAGTACTTACCAGAAGTGGAAAGTGCATTCAAAACACCCTAACCCAAGAGTTCCCAGGGTTTGTTAGGGTGTGGAAAATTTCAATTATGTATTTTACTTAAAAAATACCTGACAAGGCCCCTTGAACACTTCCTTTCTTTTCATCAAGATATGGAGAGAGAATTATTATCTCACCCATTTGTAGGAAAACAATACAAGTGGCAGTGGTTGCAATTCTTCTCTCTCTTGCTTAAAGGCAGCAGGAGACTCGGCCAAAGCCAATGGTTAATTCTGCGTGATCTCATCGTATGAACAATGCTGTCACTTTCTCTGCCAAGAGCAATTCTCTGCAAAGGGACTTCCTGCACAGATAAGGCTAAAGCAGCCTCCTGCCTGTGTTGTTATTCCAAGGCCTAACTTGTGAAACATACAGATGTTGAGCAACTCCTGGAGACCAGCTCAGTGCATGGGGCAGCTCAGGGGAGATCTCTTTAGAATTAGCACCTCTTTGTACCAAGCACTTGAACAAAGTGCTTTTTCTCCCTTTTCAGGAAATTTTTAGCATTTCTTTGGAATCTGAAGGCAGCTTCTATGAACAGGCTTGAGCAAGGCAGGCCATGATGAAATAATTAGGAAGCTTACCATCTCAGTTGGAGCTTTCCTACGTATTTTTAAGAATGCCCGAATAAGACTGTGTACTGAAAAATTCACTTACAAAAGCATCACTCAACTGATCTATATTCACAGTTGTGATCAATGCTTGACAAAGACAGAACTCTAACACTGTGGATACTCTGCCTACAGCCCGTTGTTTTCTTTAATTATTGGTCTTGCTTGGAAGAGTAGAGTCAATAACAAGAGGGAAGCTCTGAGAAAACCTGCAGCAATTATTTGAAAAGAGAAGCATATTTCTTCTAGAAAGCTCCTAAACATCTTTTTGATAAATAATTGTAGAGTCTATTAAAATTTTCACAGGACTTCTGAGAACAGTTACATATGCCTATAAGCTTAGACTTCAGGGATTCTGAGATACTACTTAGTCTCTTCAAGAACTCATCCACAAGCCTACTAAGGATGGCTTTGTCCTTCCCAGAGCTCCCTCTCTGCTAAGCCAGCTAGGCTCCATTTGCTTCTGCAAGCATCATTTTCCCATTAGAAAAGATGTTTTCATTACTCTCCTATCATGCTGAACAGGGGGAGGATATTAGTTCTCCAACAGCTGGAGTGCAAGGCCTCTTACCCTGTGGGGATTTGGCAGTTACCAGTTGCAAACTAAGTGGAGCAGTAAGTAAGCTTAGTGAAGGGGATGCCTTTACTGTCAGCTAATAGCACACAGATCACTCCATTACTGCAGATCTATAAACCAGGACACTACTTTACTTTTTTAAGAGACAATAGGTCTCTTTCTCCCCTCCTCCAAAGCAGGCTAGGCATAATAGCACCAAAATGAAAACCTTTTGTGTGCACGTATTATTTGACTTCAAGCTGCCTAGATTATAATGATGATTTTTTTCAGCTCCTCGCAGCAGCTGCCAGTATTTCTGACAGCCTGCACAAGTAGACAAGAGCACTGAACATCTTTGTGTGTGTTATTTGTTATGATTTTTATTTTTAAAAAACTCCAAAACATTCAAAATCTTGTTTAAGAAATGTTGCCAGCCCTCCTGGTAACCCCACTGCATTTTCCTTGTGGAAGGAAGCTCCAGAAGGAGATCCACTATTGAATCATAGAACCATTTAGTTTAGGTTGGAAAGGACCTCCCAGATCACCAAGTCTCACAATTAATCCAATTCTCTCAAGCCCACTACTAAACCCTGTCCCTGATCTCGAGATCTAAATGACACATCCAGGTATGGCAATTCAGCCCCCTCCCTGGGTAGCCTGTTTCAAAGCCTGACTACTGTTTTAGTGAAAAAATGCTTCCTAATGTCCAACCTAGCTCTCCCCTAGTGCAGCTTGGAGCCAGTTCCTCTTGTCCTTTAACTCTCGTGAGAAGAGACCAACACTCACTTCTCTACAACCTCCTTTCAGGTAGCTGTAGACAGCAATAAGGTCTCCCATGAGCTTCTTTTACTTCATCTGTAAGGCTTGTTGACCCTTTGCCAACCTTCACTAACCTATTCAGTGCAGAAGCAGAAACTTGTAAAGCCATGGGGACACTCTGGAGATAGAATGAGAAAAAAACATACAAAGCCTCTCAGAAACAATAAAAAGACTCAGATTCATACAACAAACATTATTCAGAAAACAATAAGCCTCATACAGCCTATTTATCTTCCTTCTCACCCTTTTCCACCACCTCAGTCCTTCCTTAAGAGAGAAGATCCTGGAACTCTCCCTGGGTGTGGCTACAGCCAAGTATAACAACAGAATCATAGAATCACTGAATGTGTTGGGTTGGAAGAGACCTCCAAACGGCATCTAGTCCAACCCCCCCCCTACATCAAGCAGGTACATCTCTAACCAGAACAGATTTCCCATAGCCCCATCCAGCCTGACCTTGAATGGCTCCACGGATGGGGCCTCCACCACTTCTATACACAGCCTGTTCTGAGATACCTCGCTCAGATTAAAGACCTTTTTCCTCCTGTCCAGCCTCAATCTGCCTTTTTCTGTCACTAATGCAGCCTTGGGTATATTTGCTCCAGGCCTTAAATTGTTTGAGTTTTTTTAAAGGCATGGGAGAACTCAAGGTCTTGGTTAAGTCAATTGCTGTAGATTGTCCTGGTAAGAGTGTCATGAGCAGTACCTGATGAACTGCTAGATGACCACATTGTACTTGCAGCAATTAAAGACTAGTCCTGAGGTTTAATGCCCTTTCCCACTTTTCTGTCTGGATTTGGGACATCTGGGGGCTGGGAGCTTGTGAAAAAGCCACCTTCTTGGACCCCATATATACTCACCCTGCTAGACCCATTATAAAATTATCCATTTCCTTAGTGATTTTAGACTTTGTGGATAGTTTCTGTCTCACAAGAAAGGTCAGAAATCCATCCCGAGGAGGTACTGTAACTGCAAACACCTCTTCTTAGGGAACAGCTGGTTCTCTACATCTTGCACCATTCTAGAAGTTCCTCACTTGTCCTGCTTTAGCAAACTCCTTGGATACATGGCAGCACACTGCTGCCGCCCTCATCACTTTAACACCCACGGCAAATCTTCCTGTGCTTCTCCAGGCACAGCTAACATGTGTCTGGTGCCTTACCCTACACATGTTCCCGTAATCTTCTGAAGCTCTGAGGTGGCTCTTCAACAGGCTCTAGTTTCTCCACAGATGGATGCAACTAAAGCCCAGAAAGCAGGAGACAGGATCTCAAAAAAAAAAAAAAAAAAGAATGTTTTAAGGCACAAGACCCTGACTTTAAAGTATCTGAGGATCTGCACAAATGGCTTTGAAAATCCATGCTGTGGTTGTGAGAAGGATTGAATGTCTTGGAGTAGAGATCTTTGAACTGAGATGCCTTTCAAGCAGATTTTAGAGGCCTGGAATGTGAGATTTCACCTTTAAAGTTCTATCTGCTGTCACATGCTCCTAGGAAAGCCATGCATCACTCCCAAACAGAACAAAGCAGGGACTTTGCTGGTTCCTTGTTCTACCATGCCATTAAGCAAGGGACAGAGGTGATCTGCTCCTCTTAAGGCTTATAAACCTATTACCTTGAGTTTGTCATACAGACAATTATTTCTGGAGAAAGAAAGATGTTTGTTAAGGACTTTAGGTTCTAGGTTCATTCTGCTTGGACAGAAAGGAGAAAATCCAAACCTGGGGTGTTGCTATGGCCCTGTCTTTCAGGAGAACACAATCCCAGCATGTTCTGACCCACAGCAGGGGAGCTGAACCCTCTCAACCTCACCAGGCCCCAGGCTCTAGTGCCTTTTCACTCAGGCCTAGCTCTTGCAATCACTCCCAGTGTTTGCAAGCTAGGGAACAAAGCTGCTGCTATTCACAGCATGCTGTTGCAGCCTAAGCCAGGGGCCTCCTGCCTTGTGATTGCTGATTTCAGTTCATTTCTCTGATTTACAGTTTCCTGATTTGCAGGTTGTTAAAATACTTGTAAAAAACACTGGTCTGGAAAATGTTCCTAAATAATGATGTTGATGACTAAAAATCAGCCTGAAAGGGCTTTAATTCACAGCAGCTTATACCATAAAGGAGATTTAAGGAGAGCTTTTTATTCTCAACTCACATTTTTATTGTTTTGTTCATGCTCATATCCCGTACTACAGACCCCAAAGTGAGATTATGTGGCTAAACTCTTAATTCTACATTCAGGAACTAATAGGTTGTCTAGAAAAGCTTTCTTCGGCAAATAAATTCTTCTCTCTGAAAGTTAGTGTTGTGTTTATGTTCTGGAGGGTTTGTGGGGAATTAAAAGCCCTTTGCCTTTGGAAAGGGATTGTGGGAACTGAAAGATAAGCATTAAAACAGGGAGTCGAAGCATCAGTGGGAAACTGAGGTCAAGCAAATGCCCCGTTTATTTGCAGCAAGTAAAGATCCCAACTGATTGGAAACACCTGGGATCCACAAACAAGCAAGACACAACCAAGACTATTTTGATTGTTACCTTTGTTGCTGAGAGGAGAGAGATGTGTTGTCATTAGCCCAGGCTAATGTTTAGGCCTGCAACAGTGTCATCACAAGTCTCCAATTTCTTATTTAACCAGTCCCAGCTGTGTCAAACCCTGCTTGCAACAGAGCTAGTAGCTGGAATTAACCATTGAACCTTCCAAATATAGGACTGATTGACTCTAGTGTAAGGTCTGGTTAGACCATTTTGACATGTTTCTGCTGGAAACTGTCTTAAGGAAAACTCTTCAAACATTTATCTGTTAGATAAAGCCAATACGACTCAGAATATCCGGAGCAAGCCTGGCCAGGATGGAAGATGGGTTTTACCACAGCCCAGAGGAACACATTTAGTCTATTTTGAGATGTTTCTGGTTTTGCAATGACTCTCAGCAGAGGAAAACCTTGAGATACACAGTTGGAAAAGAATGAAACACCCTCTGCTCAGCTCTATTTGCAAGTCTTACATCATCTGAAGGCCTTGCAGTGTAAGTTAGCACAAGTATCTGACCACATTCAAACAAGCCTTATTGGCAGTGTGAACCAGTTCATGACTTAATGCTACATGGAAGTACAGGAGTTTTCCTCAATTGCAGGAAGCCCTAATGCACCTTTATACAGCATTGCCAAGGCATGGACATTCGTACATGGATGTTTCCATCAAATAGGACAGACATGGCTCCAAAGTGCCAGAGCTTCAGGTAGGATTTTACTCCTTTGCAAATAAAGGAAACTTCTGGATGTCTTGCTAATACTGAATTCCTAGAACTGTGGATCTTGCTTAGCAGCCTCATGAACTAACTGAAGCATTAAATACATACTTTTTTAATGAAAAAGCCCTGGTTGGTCAGTGCAGGTGTTTGCTTGGGTTGCCAAGAAGCAGGCAGCAGCATAGCTGTTCTCAGCTACAAACAATTACCTTGATGAGTGAAGGGACTAGAGCTATAAAAACAGCATCTCCTGGTGCATTAGAAACTAAGATATGCCCAACATCTGCATTTGTCAGGACAGATGAGAATAAGATGACTCCACACACACACCTGCCATGACTTGCTAGACTGCTCTTGTAAAATCACCCATCCTCTCTGTCCTGCAGGAAACATCAACCAACCAACATGTGCTTTGTTGTGGGGACAACAGTCGAATGGTCCAGTCCATCACACTAAATCCAACCAGAGTCAGAGTTCAGGATTGTTTATGCTATAAGGGCTTTGGGTCAAACGTACAAGTAATTGAGCAGAACTGCAAGCAATCCGCTTGAAGAATGTTATGTTGAAGGAATGTCCTTTGGTACCACATTAAGTTACTGAGAAAAAGAAGTTATCTGCTAGAGGAATTGATGAAGCAAAGAAGAAACAATTTCTTGAACAAAAGCTTTAATCAAATAGTGGCATAGAAAACAGAAGAATGGTGGAAGATGACCCTAGTTCTGGGAAGAAGGAGTTTTTTAGAATTGCTTTATTATGGGCAGAATGGAAGAGAAGAGCAACAGTTCACTAGTAATCCAAGGTGAATTTGGGAATTAGATGCAGGACAGATGTGTAACATGTGATACCTGCTTGAACACTCTAAGAGCAGTAAGTTCACCCTTCCTTTAGCAATTCCCACAGCCACAAGCACTTCAATTTGTAGTCATCAACTTGTCTGCGAGTGAGGGTTCAGACTATGGGAGTAGTCAACTTCAGGATGGAGATGTAGGTCTCACCAGTGTAGCAGATGTCTACTCTTGCTCTCTACCAGAACTTTTGCTACTTACACCCCTTAAGGAATCCCTTTAAAAACTACCAAGGATGCAGTACAGACTGAGGTTTAAACTCCTTTTCCACATGGTTATTAACATGTGTGACTACTGGGTTTTATATTTCCTCAATGGTTTTATGACTATTGCAGATTATTCAAAAGCAAACTGAAGAAGTCATTTGCTGCCTGGGTTTGTTTTGGTTTTTAAGCCTGTAACAATACTTCAAACATCATGAAGAGTTCCAGCTCGTGCAATCAACAGGGAGAATGCTTAATGAATTAAAAGAATTTGCCTGCATGTCTGAGCACCACCATAAATGGAGGGATAGGAGTCCAAGCGGAGCTGTAAAGTCAGTTGTGGTGCTGAGAACTCAGTGAAATCATTCTGTACATACTGACAGAAGTATCCCAAAAGCCTGCCAGCTTTGCTACTGGTTCCTGCCCTCTCCAGATGACCTCCTGTAACTAGATTGATAATCTCCTGATAACAGGATCTTGCTGATGCTTTAGGTCTTGCTAGAAAACAGTTGTTTTTTGACTACTTGACAATCTCATTCTGAACAGTGGCAAGATCCAGAAACTAAAGAATACAGAAATAAGAAACTTTTTCATTTAGGCCTTTATGTTGTTGTTACACCTGATCATTCTTGAGCCTTGATACCGGGGAGACTAAGATTTGGGCAAGGATCCAAACTGGCTCCTCCACATCAAACCCATTCTCATGTGCCTATATACACTATAGTGAGCATTAAGTCACAGAATCACAGAAATATTGAGGCTAGTAGAGCCCCCTGAGCTCATCCAGCCCAGCCCATGGGTTAACATCACCACATTGGCCAGATCAGGGCACTAAGGGCCACAGTCCTGGCAGTCCATTCCAGTGTCTGATCACCCTTTCTGTGACATCTTCTTAACATCCAACCCTCCCCTGGTGCAGCTTCAGGCCCTGCCCTCTCATCCTGGCACTAGTCACCTGGGAGAAGAGCCTGACCCCCACCTGACTACAACCTCCCTTCAGGGAGTTATAGAGAGTGATAAGGTGTCCTCTCTGAGTCTCCTCTTCACCAGGCTAAATACTCCCAGCTCTGTCAGCTTCTCCTCATCAGACTTTCCTTCCAGTCCCTTCCCCAGACTCATTGCTCCTCTGCACCTGCTCCAGCCCCTTAATCTCTTTCTTGAAGCAAGGGGCCCAGAACTGCACCCAGTACTTGAGGGGAGGCCTCCCCAGTACCCAGTAAAAGAGAAGAATGATGTCCCTAGTCCTGCTGGCCTCTCTATTCCTGATACCAGCCAGTATGCCATCTGGGCACACTGCTGGCTCCTGTTCAGCCAATTGTCAAACAGTACTCCCAGATCCTTCTCTGTCATGCAGTTTTCAATCTCAATTCCCTTGCCTAAGTTCAGAGCCAAATGTTTACTAGGGGAGAGACATGAATATCCTTCTTCTAGGACACTTGTTTCAACTAAATGTGCCATGAAATCACAGATTATAATGAGTGGTGGTGTGCCCAAATCACCAGCTAGTGAAGCAGCAGTGGGGCCCCGCTTTGCCCAAGTATGTGGGGTTTGTTTAGCACGCCTCAAAAATATTCCCACAGTGTAATGGTTTAACAAGAGGGTCTAAATCAGTTTGGGTTGGTGCCTGTAATTCTAGCACAACAACCAGCTCTCACTGAGAGACTGAGAGTTCAACAGGTAATGAAGCAACTTTGCTAGAAAGACAACAGTTTATTGAACCCATCACCAAGAAGGAAAACAAACCAAAACCCAAATAAGTAAAAGAATCAAAATGGTAAAACAGAAACTGTATCATAATGCCTTTATACACAGTCTGAGAGAAATGGGAGACAGCTAACACATCGGATTTTGGCCTTAGGTGAGAGCTCTGGGATAAGAGACACTCATAACACAACAGCCACCACACACACACACTTGCACCCCACTTTCCAGAAGAGAAGGGCAGGGCAGGAATACAGCACAAAATACACATTTGATGCTTGTGGAAAGGTTCCTTTTC